>OY821521.1:200836890-201436890 GCA_963682025.1 Cordilura impudica
CAATAACAAAAATAATGACTAAAACTATTGTTGGGAATGTATTTAGCAGCGGGTAACCACCATAATGAATAGAAGTTGTGGTTTTTTACCGTACACTGTAAGTCTCACTTATATTTGGGTATAAAGAGGAGAAAATCTAACGATGTCTGTCTGTTTAGGTGGGCGAGCTTGTTAGTCTTCTAATTTGTTATTTTTATTATCACTTTGGTAGTTATTTTGAAGAGTATAATTGGATAAAATCATTTTATTAAAGAATATAGCACTTAGGGAGAAGTTTGTAATCTCCGATTGTATTCGCCCATCCAAATAATGTTGTTTGTCTCTTCGTAAATTTAACTCAACTAATTGTAGCTTAGACCGATCTTACTGTGTATATGGAAGGAACTATAACCCATAAACATGATTGATATTTTTTAGTGGGCATGGAACCTTCCATACAAAGTGAATTATTTATATAATTTGTATTGAGTACTGTGACAGCGACAACTTTACAAATTTGAATGAGATCAACTATTAATAATGTGAGTAGTCTGACAAAAAAAGGACTGGATCGGGCCAATGAGCGTGATACACCCCATACAAAGTTGTTATTATATGTCATACATCTGTAGTAGCATAATCGTTAGAGCCTTGTGACTTTGAGTAAGCCCATAAATTATTCATTAGTCGAACAAAAAATGGACATCAATGGAGCAGTGGTCATGGCAACGCCCATACAATGTAAATATATAATATCATATAACTGGAGTACAATAAAAGTCAAAGCCTTGTCACTTTGTCAAGTCCATCAAAAAATAATGTGAGTAATCAGATAAAAAATGAGCGGGATAGGATTAGTGAGCATGAACACGACAGTCTTGCAACTTTTGACAAGAGTCATCAAGTTCAAAATCAAAAATCGCCAAAATCAAAAATCGCCAAAATCGAAAATCGCCAAAAACAAAAATCTTCAAAATCAAAAATCGGCAAAATCAAAAATAGCTAAAAATATAAAATTGCCAAATGATGTTCCAAATTCAGGCCAATCGTTAAGTGTTACCGGATATAAGTTAGAAATTCCATATTTTTCTTATGGACAGCTACAGCTTGCTCGAGAGTAGGAACGCCGAAAAATTTGATAATTTTTGCACGAATGAAAAAAACAGTGTACAAACAATTGTACAAAACAAAAACTTCGTAGGAACAAATTATTGTGAAAACGTACACGTAAATACCTCTCAATAAGTCGTAACGAAACATGACAGGCCACATCAGTTTTTGCACGTGTGGCCTAAGGATAAGCCTTGAAATCAGAATATTGTTTGGCAATTTTTTTATTTTTGCGATTTTTGATATTGGCGATTTTTGATTTTTGGCGATTTTTGATTTTTGCCGAATTTTGGTTTTGACGATTTTTGATTTTGGCGATTTTTGATTTTGGCGATTTTTGCTTTTGGCGATTATTGTTTTTCTCGATTTTCAGTTTTGGCGATTTTTGAATTTAGCGAATTTGGCCCATATTTTTTCCGACTACTACATACATTCGTAATTAATATACTCGTCAAAAGTTTCAAGACTGTTGCATTCATAGTACTTCATATTTTTTTGTTTAGGAGATGCCATGCCCACTAATCCTATACCACCCATTTTCCAACTGACTACTCACATTAATATCTGATGGACCCATAGTGTGTCAAGGCTTTCTCTTTTATGGCACTCTAGTTATATGATATTGTATACTTACTATGTAAATATTTCCTTTTTAACCAACCACATGAATAACGATCCCGCCCATTTTAGTTCCACCACCCATATTAATAATAGATGACCTCATACAAATTTGCAAAGCTGTCTCTATCATATTACTAATTACTAGCAGATTCCAGCCCTAGAAATTTGAGTGCAAATTCTAGGAAATTTTATTTTTTCATTAAATAAAGACCCTAAAGGTATGCTAATCAATTATAGCCAATTCGCAAATCAACACAAAAAAGAATACTCATTTTTATTACAAACACATTAACAAATTTAATAAATATACACATAGCATTGTATAATTTTATGTAGGTGTTAGTAGCAATTTTAAATGCAATTTGCTCAAAATAAAGGAAAAAATTTAAAAATCTGTAAATCTGCAAAACGGCTAAAAAGAAATAGCTTTCAAATAATATACGTTTGGCCAAAATCGGGATAAAACGGTAGAACAAAACATCGGTCACAAGAAATCGCCTACCCAATTAATATTATAGATTATATATATGATATATTAAACTCACTTTTTTTGTATGGGAGGTGGGCGTGCCACCTAAAATTGCCTATAAGGTACAAATAACGAAACAAACGATCATATATATTTACGCTTTTTATAAGTATATAGATAAAAAATAAAAGATAAGTTTTACTCTAAAGAAGACCTTCAGACTGAAGGTTGATCAATTCGATAAATTTTGAGAAAAATACAATATTAAAAATAATGATAAAAAAATAAAAAAATATATAACAGATTATGGAAAATGAACCGAATTTCAAATAAATTTTATAGAATAGCACAAAATGAAAAATTTGTAAATTTTCTATAATAAAAAAAATAATAACTATTAAAGACTTTCCAAATACGTCTTAAGAACTGCACATGTCTATTTCTATATATAACAATATAACAATATACAATATATATATATATATATATATATATATATATATATATATATATGAATATTTTATCATTTGTCAGCATCTGTCTAATACATTTAGTCAAAATACTTATGTCAAATCTAAAACAAAATAAAAAATACTAATGGGAAAATTTATCAAAATAAAACTAAATTAAAATAAACAAAATATTACATATCTGCTTGAATTAATTTTTATATGCACAAAAATAAACATTTCTTATTAATAAAAATGATACAAAAAAAAATTTTAATTTTTTTAAATTTAATCAGATCGACAAGAAGATTATTTTATTAAGAAAAATAAATGATGCTTATTCTCATCATTCTCTTTATTGTTTGGTATGGCATCAAAATTTTCAACAGCCTTTCTTTCTGTTTTATTGTGATAACTATAACAATGAGATTTTTACTTCCGGTTTTACATTTTTGCTTTTATTTATTTTAGTTTAAATTAAAATTTGATTATTTCAATTTATTTCGGTACAATTTTTAATATTTTACGTCATTGTTTTTATTTCTATGAAAATTCCATAACTGACCTTTAAAATAAACAAAACAAACTATCAAAACATGTGTGTTGTTTTATAGTTGACCACCGTTCCGAATAAAAGAAATAGAAATAAATTGGAATATCAAATAAAACGAAAATATTAATTTGTATTACCCACAAATGATTTCATATTTTTCTAAATAACTTTTTTTTAGAATAAATGATTTCACTCTTAATGCGTATAAATTGCAAACATAGTAACACAACAACAACAACAACGCTAATGTTGAAGAGTCAAATGTTAATGAAAGATAACTTCCTTATCAGTCAATTCTAAACACTTTAAAATTTAATGACATTAAAAAAATGTTTGCATTCAAAATAACAAAAAGTTTTTTTCTGAACAATATTTGTGCTTAAACACCCTTTTTCTGCTACTTCTTTTTGCTTTGAAAGATAAGAAAAATTCCCAGAAACTTAATGAAAGGCACTGTGGGCCAACTAAATAACAAATTTTACTTGTTTCTAACACTCAAAAAAAAATTTCTTCAAAAATATTTTTTCTTAAAAAAAAGTACTTATTTTTAAAAAAGTAGCTTTTTAAAAAAATATTTTATTAAAAAAGTAAATTTTCTTAAATTTGTTAGAAAAGAATATTTAAAAAGCAGCTTCTTTAAAAAACTACCTATCCTAAAAAAAGTATCGTTTTTTAAAAACTACCTTTTTAAATTAGTAACTTTTTTAAAGAAAGTTCATTAACAAGTAAATTTTCTTAACAAAAAAAATTTTCTTAAAAAAATCATCTTCTCTTACAAAAAACCTTTTAAAAAATTACTTTTCTTAAAAAAACACTTCTTCTTAATATATTGCCTTTTCTTTAAAAGAGTACCTTTTATTAACATAGTACCTTTTCATAAGAAAATTTATTTTTTTAAAAGGTACATTTTAAAAAGTGCATTTTATTAAAAAAATAACTTTTTTAAAAAATACCCTTTCTTCTAATATTGGCTTTTATTAAAAACTATCTTTAAAAAAAAATATCTTTTCTTAATATACTACTTTTCCTAAAAATTAAATCTTCTTAAAAAAGTAAGAAAATTTATTTTTTTAAAAGTTACATTTAGTTAAAACGTGCATTTTCTTAAAAAGTAACTTTTTTAAAAAATACCCTTTCTTCTAATATTGGCTTTTATTAAAAACTATCTTTAAAAAAAATATCTTTTCTTAACATACTACTTTTCCTAAAAATTAAATCTTCTTAAAAAAGTACCTTTCCTTAAAAAAATCAACTCCCCTTATAAAACACCCTTTCTTATAAAATTACCATCCTTTAAAAAAGTACCTTTCTTAATATATTACCCATTCTTAAAAAGGTACCGATTCTTGATACCTTGTGACCTTTTCTTAAAGAAGATTATTTTCTTAAAAACGCAATTTTTCTTAAAAAGTACCTTTTTACCCTATACCACTATGTAGGCAGAATATAATGACTTTGTGCTGATGTTTGCAACTGCCAAAAATATATGGCTAGACCCGACTTTTATTATACCATCCGTCCGTCAATATGTGTATAAATTAGGGCTGGTCGATTTTTTTTCGTAAAATCGTATATGCGGCGATTTTTAAAGCGATTTTGCATGTGAGGTGTGCGTAATTCTTAATCGATTTTGATAAAAATTGGTACGGACATAGTGTATGAAAAACAGATAATGTGTACTAAAAATGAGCCGTTGGGACGCATATTTCGGGTATATTTGCCCGCGACTATATGTGTTTTTCGTTCTTTGTTTTTTTGTTTTTTGAAAATACTTAAATTTTAATTACTTTTTCTTATTGGTAACATTTGAAAAGACATTTAAAAAACGTTATACAATAAGTCCATAACAATTTTCATCAAAATCGATTAAGAATGAGGAATTCCTCCCACACAAAGTCAAACTTCCCCTTGAAAATCGCTGGCTCGAGATACATTTTAGACCTATAATTTCTTCATTAAAATTAGTCAGCATGATCCCTACTTTATTTTCCGTATATACGATTTTTCGGTTTTTTCGGTTTTTGTCTGTCCCCTACAAATCGACCTGTCCTAGTATCCAATTAAACCGTGTAGTCAAACTTCAGATCGCATATATGAATATATTTTGATGAAATTTAGTACATAACCTTCTATCTGCTGTAATATGAAAAGTATTAAAATTGGCGAAAATCGGTGCATGTTCACACCTATGAGATCGACTTAATTTTCCATAATATCCAAATTATCCAAAAGATCTCGATTAAATTGGGTTTGTGTAGGTTTATTACATCCACTTATCAGTAGTCCAAATATACCCTATAGGACAATTTTTAGCTGACTCCCGATCTTTACTTAAATCTATCAAAAATAAAAATATTGCACAGATTTTTCACAAATTTGTTTTTTTTTTTTTTTTAAATAAGTGACCTTACCAAATATCGTCAGGATCGATCCATTTTTCGACCCAGTCCATATATAAATATAGCATCTGACATGAACTTTTTCATATCCGAATACAAAGCAATTAATAAAAATGCCACTCGAATTTGGTTTATGGTTATTTTCTATATCTAATTAGTTGGACCTAAGAGATAGGATCTCTAAACGCGTGGTATAAGGGTATCGTATAGTCAGTCTAGACCAACTATAATTTTCTTACATTTTTTAATTTACCTTTTGTAAAAAAGTGTATTTCCTTAAAGAGTATTTTCTTAAAAAACTACCTTTCCTAAAAAGTACCTTTTTAAAAAGTATAATTTCTTCTAAAAGTAGCTTTTCTTAAAAAGTACTTTTTTTAAATAGCACCTTTTTAGAAAAGTAACTTTTTGAAAGAGTACCTTTTTTACAAAAAAACATATTTTCAAAAAATACCTTTATAAATAAGTAATGATCTAATAAAAGCACCTTTCGTAAGAAGTAGCGTTTCTTAAAAAAATATTTTTATAGAAATCGCGTTTTCTTTAAAAATCACCAAAAAGTTAATTTTCTTAAAAAAGTAAATTTTCTTTCAAACGTATCTTTTTTAAAAAAAATTAAATTTATTTTAAAAAAATTCCTTTTTCAAAAGTTATTGTTTGTAGAAAAAAAGTACCCTTTCTTAAAAAATATATTTTCTTAAAATATCACATTTTTTATAAAAGTACATTTTCGTAAAAAAAAATACCCTTTCTTAAACAATTACATTTTCGTCAAAATATAGATTTTCTTAAAAATGTATCTCTTCTTACAAAATACCTTTTCTTCAAAGAGTACTTTTTCTTAAAAAAATATAATTTTTTTAAGATGTACCTATTCGAACGAAAGTACCTTCTCCTGAAAAAGAACATTTTCTTCAACAAGTACCTTATTTCAAAAACCGTATTTTCTTAAATAAGTTACTTTTTCTTCAAAACTAAATTTTTTTGTAAAAGTACCTTTGCTTAAAAAGTACCTTTTATTAAAAAAGTATATTTTCTTTAAAAAATTACCTCTTACTAAAAAAAAATACATTTTCTTAAAGAAAACCTTTTAGTAAAAAAAAAAAAAATTTCCTAAAAAAGCACCTCTCCTAAAACAGTACCATTTCTTAGTAAAGTACTTTTTCTTAAAAAAAAAAAATACCTTTTCATAGGGTAACTTCAAAACATACGTTTTCCAAAAAAATTAACTTTTCTTAAAAAGCATATTTTCTTAAAATTTTACCTTTTTTAAATAAGTAATTTGCTTAAAAAGTACATATTCTTAAAATAAAGCCTTTCTTAGCATTAGTTTTTTTTCTTAAATTATTACCTTTTTTATAAAAGTACCATTTCTTAAAAAAGTACCTGTTCTTAAACATTCTTAGACATTCTCTTAAAAAGCACAATTTTCGTAACACAAACTATTTTTCTACTTTTCTTAAAAAGGACCTTTTCTTTAAAAATTAAATTTTCTGTAAAAACTACATTTTCTTTTATAAAGTACATATTCTCAAAAAAGTACAGTTATAAAAGAAGCACCTTTTTCCTGAGAAAGTGATTTAAAAAAAATACGTTTCCTGAAAAAAGTAACTTATCTTAAAGGTTGTATTTTCCTTTAAATTAACTTTCCTTTAAAATAAAGTACTTTTTCTTAAAAAACCACTTTTTAATAAAAAAAAAGTACCTTTTCTTAGAAAAAAACAAACCTTTCCTTAAAAAGTACCTTTTCCCAAAAATTACCATTTAAGAAAAACAATAGTTACTTTTTAAAAATCTCCTTTATACAAGGGCCAATGTTTTTACTAAGCAGCCCAATTTTATTTATATTAAAGTGTAAAAAAGAGGATTAAATTACTGCCATTTTTTTCATATTATTCTGTAACTAATTTTATGTATCTTCTGTATCGTTAACACACTTTGGCAGTTTTTTTTAATCTACAAATTCTTTGGAGCACATATTACAATAAGTTTTAAAAAAGTTCATTGAAAAAGATTTATGTGTTATAAAAAGAAATTTAAGGAAAGGGTAAAGAAAGGGAAGTTTTATTTTAAATCATCGAAAATATTAAACTTTTTTAGTTCACCCCCTTTGAGTTTGAAAAATTGGGTACGAATATTCTGCCAGAGATACAAATTTCTCAGTTAAGTGCGGTGCAACAGTAATGACAATTTTTAATGAATTCTGAAGAGATAAGGGAAAGCCGTTTTAATATTATAAAAATATATTACTCTTGACAGTTATAAATAAGTAATTTTTTTCAATGGTGCGTGGTAGAGAAGAAGAAAGCATATGTTTCTAAAATTCATCAAATTCATACACTGTACCTTTAATCAGACTAGTTTCTGGTATTTCAGCATTCATCAGTGATTTATTGAACATTGTGATAATTGTTATGTTATAATTGAACAGATTGCTTCTATACGAAATTTTTCTACTTAGAGCGATCGTGAGGTTTGAACCTGTGCCTATCTCACATGCACATGTAATTACACTTTTTGGTCAGCGCCTTAACACACTCATATAAAATCAGGCCTACGAGCAGTGTGGTTAAGAATCACTTGCATCAGAAGATGCAATCCAGATTTTTTCTATATATATCGTATACCACTATGTGGTCAGGGTACAATGACTTTGTTCTGATGTTTGTAACTACCAAAAATATTTGACCTAGACCCACATTTTATTATACCGATCGACTCAGAAACACTTTCTAAGTCGATTTAGCGATGTCCGTCCGTCCGTCTGTGTGTCCATGTAAACTTTTTCGTCAAACAACAGTTCGCAAATGTGAACATATTTGGATGAAATTTGGTATGTAAGTTTCTATTGGTCATAGTACGTACGTCATTGAAATTGGTGAGAATCGGTTCATGTTCAGACCTACTCCCTACACAAATGACCCATAATATCAAAATTATCTTTTAAATCTTGGTCAAATTGGGTTTGTGTATGTTTATTACATCCATTTATTAGTAATCCAAAAATTAAACCCCATACGACAATTCTTAGCCCCCATATGAAAACGATTCCCGATCTTCACTTAAATCTATCAAAAAACAAAAATATTGTACAGATTTTTCTCAAATTTGGTTTTTATATATGTTTGCAAAAAATAAGTGACCCTACCAAATATAGTCAGGATCGGTCCATTTTTCGACCTAGTGTCGATATTAATATTGTATCTGGTATGAACTTTTTCATATCCGAAGGCAAAAATAACTTGCCACTCAAACTTGGTTTATGCTTACTAGCAGATTCCAGCGCTCGAAATTCGAGTGCAATTTCTAGGCGGTCTTATTTTTCAACTTAGCCAATTCACAAACCAACACTTTTATGGTTTATTATACCCTATACCACTATGTGGTTTGGGTATAATGACTTTATGCTGCTGTTTGTAACTACCAAAAATATTTGACCTAGACCTATCTTTTGTTATACCGATCGACTCAGAATCACTTTCTGAGTCGATTTGGCGATGTCAGTCCGTCCGTCCGTCTGTGTGTCCATGTAAACTTTGTATCCAAACTACAGGTCGCAAATATGACTATATTTTGATGAAGCTTTTATCAGCCACAGGATGAACACTATTGAAATTGGTGAAATTCGGTCCATGTTTAGACCTAGTCCATATACAAATGACCCCTATGAAATCGACATTAATTGCCATAAGATCCAAATTGTCATATAGATCTCAGTCAAATTGGGTTTGTATGCATTTATTGTACCCATTAATCAGTAGTCCAAAAACAATCCCTATAGGACAATTCTTAATCATAGGCCCCATATAGAGCTGCTTCCCGATCTTCACTTAAATATATCAAAAAACAAAAATATTACGCAGATTTTTTTCAAATTTGGTTTGTATATATTTTTTCAAAGTATAAGTGACTTTACCAAATATGGTCAGGATCGGTCCATTTTTCGACCTAGTCCCCATATAACTATAGCACCCGATATGAACTTTTTCATATCTGCAGCCAAAAAAATTAATAACAATGCGACTCAAATTTAGTTTATGCTTATTTTATATATCCAGTTAGTTGGATCGGAGAGATGGAGTCTCTTAGCCATGGTATAGGGTATCGCATAATCGGTCTAGACCGACTATAATTTTCCTACTTGTTTTTATTATGAATGAAGATAACAAACTCATTGACAAACACATCCACAAATTTAATAAAACACACACACAGCATATGTATAATTTTATGTATGTGTTAGTAGCAATTTTAAATGCAATTTACTCAAAATAAAGGAAAAATTTAAAAATCTGTAAACCTGCAAAACGGCTAAAAAGAAATACCTTTCAAGTAATACATTTTTGGTCAAAATCGGGATAAAACGGTAGAACAAAACATCGGTCACAAGAAATCGCCTAGCTTATTAATATTATAGATTTCCGATATTTAATTAGTTGGACCAAAGGGATAGGGTATTTAATCGCATGGTTTAGGGTATCGTTTAGTCGGTTTAGAGGGATCATGTTACACACAAAATAATAAAAGCGACCAACACGATCAGCCCTGCTTTTAGAGTAATGCAAGGGCTCTAGATTAAGCGTACACATGCAGTGCACTGTGCAATTAAGCTAATACGGTGCCTACTGTAACAGTTAACCCTTTTGGTGTTGCACAATGATCGCTGAGATAAATATGTAAAATTGGTCAAAGATGTTCTCTCCATTGCTACACTTTTTTACTTTAAACCAAATGACTTTGTGTTCTTATTTTGGGTATAAATAGTGTTCGATTTTGTTCAATCGACACATTTTGCTATTCAACTTTAAAGAGCTAAATTGTTCGGCTCAAGCAAAGAAAACAAATAACTAAAAAGGTTTTTATTTAAAACAATTTGCGTTATCCTTTTTGCTTATGCGACTATAAATTACTTATTTGTTTTAAATACACTAAAACCTCGATCTGCGTCGTTAATTGGGACCCAAAAAAGACGACGGAAATCGAAATTAATTTTCCTATACATAAATATTTTGTTAATTAGTACTAAAATAAAACATTTCCTTGCATTCCTACGGAATTAAATGGGAAATCCCCTCTATATAAAATTTAAGTAACGCAAATAAAAAATTCTATGATGCAAATAACAATTTTAACGACGCAACTCTGAAATCACGAAAGTTCAAGAACGACGCAAGTTCGAAAACAACGCAAATCGAAACGACGCAAATCGAGGTTTTAGTGTATATTTATTTAAGTTTAATTTACAAATTGTTTACTGGGTATGATTATGATTATCAGTAGGGGATTTACTTAACAAGCCAACATCAGGTTGGAGCGATATAGCAATTGCTCAAATGTCACTGCGTTTGCAAGTGTATTATATGCAAAATTCTTTAAGTTAAGGGGGCCGATCGGAATTTTTCGACACAGTTTTCCTTAATGGATTGTGCAAAATTATAAAATTTAAAAAAAAAAAAAATTCAAAATTTAGAATTTTATTAAACTGATTATTTCTATAACTTATATATATAATTGTAAACGTATGAATTATTATACCTTCCACACCACTGTGTTAAGTTTGTGATTCCGTTTGTAACGCATCGCAAAATTAATTTGCGATCCCCTACCGAATGAGTACAATTCATATAGAAAAACATATTCCAACTGGTATTGAACACAAGCAAATTCTAGATTACGTAATGTATATATACGCGGAGGAAATTTTTTCCTCGAGTGGAGCTTAAACACGACAATGACCCAAAAATCACCTCCAAAGTTGTAAACGAATGACTACAATCAAATGCAGTTAGTGATTTGGAATGGCCAGCCTAATCACCTTATCTGAATCCCATAGAAAATCTATGGGAAATTGGAGATCACAAAATACGAACACGCAATTACTCAAACAAGACAGATCTAATGGCAAAACATTCCAATGGATATTATCAACAATTTTATTGACTCCATGTTGTGAAACAATACTAAAAAATAATGGATACCAAAACATAATACTGAAATCAAGAATAGAGGGAAAGTTTTTAATTATTGTAAAGTAAAGATTTCCATAGTTTTGTCAACAGCATCCATATGAAAACTTTTAAGTTTTGTTATTTTTTTTCTGAAGTTAATATTTATTCTTTTTTAAATAAAGAAAATATACAAATTTTTAAACTAATAAAATAGTTTTTAATTTTATGATCCAATTTTTTGGTATTCACCGTTCAAGAGTCAAAAATATATTTTGTTTAAAGTTTCCATTGTATTGGCACTAACTGTATATTATTTTTAATACTATTTAAAATTCGAAAGAATTAAAAATCCCTTAAAATATCGCTCCAGTCTAGTAAAAACATGTACTTGCTAATAAATTTCATTTTAATTTTATATCAAAATTTATACCTCAGCCAGCTAATAATTTTATTTTTTTTTTTCAAAATTTGTTAGTTCAATATAACAAAATAAAAATTTGAGAAAAAAGCTTCCCTATTTAAATAAATATTTTCGTTTTTTCCGTTTGTCTGAAAACACTATACAATATTTTGTTTATTTTACTAATTTTTTTTTTTGATTTGTTCTATATATTTTTAGATCTTATTTTGCGCTGAAGCGCTGAAAAACAACAACAACAACTACAAAAAAATAGAAATTCAAACGTAACTAAAACGGCTAACAAACAAAAAAACAAGAGAAAACTAACAACAACATCACTAAATAACGTGAAAAGAAAAAAAAAACAATATATAAGGTGGGCACTTATTTTTACAAGATATAATGACAACATTAGAAATTTAAGGCAAATCGTTCAAACTTTCAACAAAGTAAATAATTCAAGATCAATTTTAACAAAATCTATAAAGAAGCTAAAGATTATTTTGAAAAAAAGAAATAAAGAAATAAAAACTGTGAGCCACCCTAATATGTACAATCTACAACTAGTCGATGTGTTTTGTTGTATTTATCTATACCAATTCGTGCTAGCAAACAAATAGTCACAGAACCCAAAACAATTTGTGCCAGGGAGCCATTAGGCACCGCTCTATTCTCTACACATAAAAACAAAAATAAATACGCACCACCTCAAAATCAAATGATTTCGTATTCAAACCAAAAAAAAAAAAAAAAAAGAAATATAGAAAATCAAATCGAAACAAAATAATTTTAAATAAAGAAAAAATACAACCAGTAATAAGAAAAACTCTTAATAAATAACACGAGAAAAAAGCGTTAGAAAATATTAAAAAATAAATAAATAAATAAAATGTGAATTTTTATAAATTAAATAAAAACAAGAGAAATAAGTATATTAAAAGAAAATTATCAATTTTAACCCAAATATAAATAAAAAATAGAAAAGAAAATAAAGAAAATATTGTGAAAATTTAAAAAAATATATATATAAATAAAGCCTATAACAAAATCATAATTTAAAATTTTGCTTCAAACAAAGGCTATCTTTATTTATTTAAAACGTAAAAAAATATATAAAAATATATAAAAAAAATATATATTTCCTAAAAAGTGTTCATTCAGTGTTTTGCTTTGTAGTGCAAATTTCTTTGTACGAAACTCTACAAGTCTTATAAAATTTGTTTGCTGATTTTTTTATTATTATTCATAACAACCCTTTGGATTACCACCAACCAGCCTTCAACATAGGTACCCGTTTGCGAGAACATAAGCTGCAAAAAAGCGACATGATTTATATTGATGACTCAGAACCGGAAGGGGGTAAGTGTTTCATATTTCCAACATCGATCAAGTTATAAAACCATCAAAAGTTCAAGTCATTTCAATTGATAAATGGCAAATATAAAACAAATATAACAAAACAAATGTAAAATGTGAAAGGCTGATAAAGATGAAAAAAAAATATACACAAAAACATGTCAAGATAATTGCAATCACATTGACTTAAAAAAAAACAATGTGTACGAACTAAGTTATTATGAAAAATTAATATAGAACAAATATTAAATATTTTATTAACACTAAACAAACAGAACAAAAATATTTTTAGAAAAAATTTTCCATTATATTTTATAATATTTTTTAGTTTTTTCTAAACTTTATAAACCAATATTGAGAATTATTTTTTGATGTTGGTTAAATTTTTTAAGGCTAATAACTTCTTTTTCTCATTTTTATGCCAATAAAAAAAACTTTTCTTTCATGGAATAAATATTGATGTTACACTGAGAAAAATATTTAAATAAACTCAGTTATTCCATTTCATTTTTCTTCACTTTATTTTATTTGTTTTAAAATATTTTTACTTTTATTTTGGTTTATTTTATTTTATTTTATATTATTTTATTCATTTATTTTTTTAAATTTCATTCTATTTTATTTTATTTTATTTTTCTCTCTTTTATTTTTTTTATTTTAGTTTATTTAATTTCACTTTATTTTCTTTTATATTATTTTATTTTATTTTATTTTATTTTATTTTATTTTATTTTATTTCACTTCACTTTCTTTTATTTTATTTTATTTTAGTTTATGTTATTTAATTTAATTTAATTTAATTTAATTTTTTTTAATTTATTTTATTTTATTTTATTTTATTTTATTTTACTCTATTTTATTTTATTTCATTTTATTTTATTTTATAATATTTTATTTTATTTAATTTTATTTAATTTTATTATTTTATTTTATTTTATTTTATTTTATTTTATTTTAATTTAATTTAATTTTTTTATTTTATTTTATTTTATTATATTTGATTTTATATTATTTTAATTTATTTAAATATTTTTTATTTTATTTTGTGTTAATTTGTTTTAAATTTTATTATTTTATTTTAAATTATTTTACTTTAATATATTTTATTTTTTTATTTTATTTTATTTTATTTTATTTTATTTTATTTTATTTTATCTTATTTTATTTTATTTCATTTTATTTTATTTTATTTTATTTTATTTTATTTTGTTTTATTTTATTTCATTTTATTTTATTTCATATTGTTTTAATTTTTTTAATATTTTTTTTTTTATTTTGTGTTATTTTATTTAATATTCTATTATGTTATTTAAAATTATTTTATTTTATATTTTAATTTCATTTTAATTTAATTTTTTTATTTTAGTTTATTTAATTTCACTTTATTTCCTTTTATTTTATCTTATTTTATTTTGTTTTATTTTAATTTATTGTATTTTATTTTATTTTATTTCATTTTATTATATTTTATTTTATTTTATTTTATTTTATTTTATTTCATTTTATTTTATTTCATTTTATTTAATTTTATTTTATTTTATTTTATTTTATTTTATTTTATTCTATTTTATGTTATTGCATTTTATTTTATTTTACTTTTTTTATTTTATTTTATTTTATTTTATTTTATTTTATTTTAATTCATTTTATTTTATTTTATTTTATTTTATTTTATTTTATTTTATTTTATTTTATTTTATTTTATTTTATTTTATTTTATTTTATTTTATTTTATTTTATTTTATTTTATTTTATTTTATTTTATTTTATTTTATTTTATTTTATTTTATTTTATTTTATTCTATTCTATTGTATTTTAATTAATTTATTTCATTTTATTTTATTTTACTTATTCTGTTTTAGGTATTTTATTTTATTTTATTTTATTTTATTTTATTTTAATTTATTTAATTTTATCTTATTTTCTTTTATTTTATTTTATTTTGATTTATTTTATTTTATTTTATATTATTTTATTGTTTTTTGTTTTATCTTATTATATTTTAGTTTATTCAATTTTATTGTATTTTATCTTATTTGATTCTATTGCAATTTAATTAATTTATTTCATTTTATTTTATTTTATTTATTTTGTTTTAGGTATTTTATTTTATTTTATTTTATCTTATTCCATTTTATTTTATTTCATTTTATTTTATTTTAATTTATTTTATTTTATTTTATTTTAAATTATTTTTTTTTTTTATTTTTTTTTTTATTTTATTTTTATTTATTTATTTGGTTTTATTTATTTTATTTCATTTAATTTGAATTTATTTTATTTTTAATTATATTATTTTATTTTATTTTATTTTATTTTATTTTAGTTTATTTATTTGGTTTTAATTTATTTTATTTCATTTAATTTGAATTTATTTTATTTTGATTTATTTTATTTTATTATTTTTTTTTAATTTCTTTCTATTTGATTTTATTTTATTTTCTTTTATTTTATTTTATTTTATTTTATTTTATTTTATTTTATTTTATTTTATTTTATTTTATTTTATTTTATTTTATTTTATTTCATTTTATTTTAATTGATTTTATTTTATTTTTATTTATTTTATTTTACTGATATTATTTTAGTTTATTTTATTTTGTTTTATTTTTTTTAATGTATTTTATTTTATTTGTATTTATTTTATTTTACTGATATTATTTTAGTTTATTTTATTTTGTTTTATTTTTTTTAATGTATTTTATTTTATTTTTATTTATTTTATTTTACTGATATTATTTTAGTTTATTTTATTTCGATTTATTTTATTTTATTTCATTTTATTTTATTCATTTTATATTATTTCATTTTATTTTGAGGTGAAACAAATTTTTGAGGTGAAAAAAATTTTGCTCATCTAACAATCATTGCAAATTTTTTGATGTTATTAATTGGAATTATAATTGGAATTTATTGCCATGGGCTCTTTAAGCAATTAATAAAATCAAAAAATTTGAGATGATTGGTAGTTTCTCTAATTTTTCTCTAATTCTTAAGCTGTTATTAACTGTGGCCGCAGACTATAAAGATAAGTTCCAAACAGAATAGATTTTCTGCCCAATCGATAATTGCAATTATTATTTATTTAAATCATTGAATGTTTCTTCAACTTAAAATTATTTCTGGAATTTTTTCACCCAATTAATTGTCTTAATACTGAATAAACATAAAATTTCTTTATTTGTTTTGTAAGCCTTTGCAATATATTTATAAGTACCCTAAGCACATATTTCAAAACCCTTAAACTTTTCTTAAACTTCGAAATCCCCATCTAACAATAAATTATATTCACAAATCACCTGGGTATATCATTAGCACATAATTTACTACGCCATGTTGTTAGAGCAAATAACTGGCAACCATAGCTTATTCTAAACAATAAAATAACCATTAAGTACAATAATAAAGATTTAAACAGACAAACGCACCGATATTTAGTTAAAACATTCCAGCGTTAAGCACCTCGTCTCCTCCTCCTCCCCAAATAAACCTTTATTTATTCACAAAACTGTGAATTTATTTGTTACAAACAATTTGTTTGAAACAAAGTTTCCGTTAGAATTTATTTGTTAGACAATTTTCAAAAGCAACAAAAATTTTAATTTAAGAAAAAAGTTGATAAAGTGTTTTGGTTTTTTATATTAAACTTTTGTTTTGTTTTTTTTTTTTTTTTGAAAAGCTTTGTTGTTTTTGGTAGAAAAAAAAGGGTTCAAATCACATATAAATTATAATTTCTATTGTTTCTTTGAGGCTTTCCGGTGGTAGATAATTTGAAATAGAAAATACGGGGATATCCTCTGAAACTAAGTGCTGTCATTGCTGGTTGAAAAATTCAAATAAATAAAATAAAATTATGGACGAGATAAGTAGGATGGGGTCTGTTTTGATAAAAATATATTTAAATGTTTAAAATTGAAATTCAAAAATAATTAGAGAATATATGTAAGTAATGTTTTTCAGAAAAGGTACTTTTTGAAGAAAATGTACTCTGTTTAAGAAGTACTTTTTTAAGCAAAGGTACTTTTTAAGAAAATGTGCTTCTTTAAGAAAAGTGACTTTTCAAGTAAAGGTACTTTTTTAAGCACATGTAACAATTTAAAGGAAGACTTTTTAAGAAATGTTATTTTTTTAAGAAAAATTATTCTTTTAAGGAAGAGTTCTTTTTGAAGAAAGACACTTTTGAAAGAAAAGTTAGTTCTTAAAAATAGGTACTATTTTAGGAAAATGTCGCTGTTAGGAAAAGGGTCCTTATTTAAAAAGGTACTTTTTATAAAGGTACTTTTTTAACAAATGGTACTTTTTTAAGAAAAGGTACCTTTCTAAGAAAATTTACTTTTTTAAGAAAATGTACTTTTTAAGAAAATATACTTTTGTTAAAGATACGTTTTTAAGAAAATAACCTTTTTTAGAAAAAGGTACCTTTTTAAGAAAGGTACTTTTTAGGAAAAGTTACGCTTTTGAGAAAAGGTACTTTTTTAACAATAGACACTTTTTTAAGAAAATGTACTTTTTTAACATAATTCATTTTTGTAAGAAAAAGTAATTTTATTTGAAAATATACTGTTTTAAGAAAATAAGCTTTTTTAGCAAAAGGGACTTTTTTATGAAAAGGTGCTTTTTAGGAAAATTTACTTTTTTAAGAATAGGTACTTTTGAAGAAAATTCACTCTTTTAAGAACGGGTACTTTTTTAGATTTTTTAAATTTCTTTTTAAGAAAAGGTAATTTTTAAAGACATTGTACGTTTTAAAGGCAATGTACGGACTCTTTGCAGGAGTAAAACCAACAAATATATATACATATATGTATATACTATTTTAAGAAAAGGTCTTTTTTGAAAAAGTAATTTTTTAAGAAAAGCCCTTGTTTTTAGAAAAGGTACTTTTCTAAGAATAGGAACTTTTTGAAGAGAAGGTTTTTTAAGAAAATGTACTTTTTTAATAAAAATTTACTTTTTTAATAATGTACGTTTTTAATAAAAATGTATCTTTTGACGAAAAGGTAAATTTTTAAGAAATTGTATTTTTTACAGAATATGTATATATATTTTTTAAAGGTATTTTTAAAAAAGTACTTTTTACAAATTTAAGTTTTCGAGAAGAGGTACTTTTTCCAGAAAATTTATTTTTTTAAGAAATGATTTATTCTTTTAAATTAATTTTTTTTTTTAGAAAATGTCCTTTTTAAAGAAAAGATACTTTTTTAAGAAAATGTACTTATTAAAAATATGTACTTTTTAAAAAAAATTCTCTTTTTTTAATAAAAGTACGTTTTTAAAAAGAGTTTTGTTTTTCCTAGCGAAAAGTACATTAAAAAGTACTTTTTTTAATATATTCGTTTTTAAGGAAAGTTACTTTTTTTTAAAAAAAAAAAAGCACTTAACATATGAAGCAAGAAATTCGTTGGTATAAAATCAAATGTATAAAAATATCGTTTCCAAAAACATTGGACATACTGTAAACTTACACACACACACTTAGCACTTAGCGAAAGATTTCAAAGAATTTTAATGGCGGGTAAATGAACGCAGACAGTTTTTCTTTATAAACATATTTAAAATTTACAACACCAACTAAAATAATAAATAATAACAGCAACAGCAACAAAAACAACGGGATAACAAGGAAGTACTCTTAGGGGTGGTTGATTTTGCCAATGATGAAAAGGCCTTACTCAATGTTAAGTGACAAATAAAATTAAGAAAATAACATTTCTGTGTTAATTCGTTGAATTTCAAATACATTAAAAAAATTATTCAAATTCCTTATGAATGAGTCAGTTTTTCTTTTGATGATTTTTATTACAACTTAAGAAAATATTTTTCTGTAAAGTTTTCTTTTTAAATTTCTTTGAATTTTATTTTAGATTAGTTTTTTTTTCAAAACGTGTGTTTTTAATGAGACTAAGAAGAAGACTTAAGATATTGTTTAAAATAATTTATGTTTTTTTATTAAAAAAAAAAATCATTTTCTACGTAAGAGCACATTGAAAAGTTATAATTTATAGCAGGTTTCTTTTAATGAGATAAGCAACTAAATCCAGAAATTAGAAATAATTTCTAAGTCTATAAGCAACCTTAGCAACAACAACAAAGTACCATATCCTACATTATTCCACGTTAGCATCATCATCGTCGTCATTATCATATCAAACAAGTCATTATTATGATCTCTAAAGAGAAGACAGTGGGACCAAAAAAATACCAAAAAAATATTTTAATTTAGAACAAATTTAAAAAAGTTTGACTATCAAACGATAAAATTCTTTCCATTTTTGATTAGTCGCGACTTTTGTTTAAATAAAATTCTTGTCTTCAGCACCATCAACACTTTATATTAATACTTCTCGTATAAAAATTATTATCGTTTACATAATTTAATTTTATTCAAAGTTCTCTACATGAATAGTTATATAAGAGGTCCCATCTGCACAATTTTAATGAAATAAAATTATAAAATTAATGCTTAATGATCTGACTTGTCTTCATGTTTAGGATTTCGAATATATTCTATATGTAATAATTCGTATTTTCCGATTTTGAATGACTTGTTTTCATGTTAAGGATTTCCAACTTATTTCACATACAATAATTCTTAATTTATTATTTTGGATTTTATTTTAAATTTTGAGTAGTCTTTTCTGCGTTATTTTTGTTCGATTTTTCAAAAACATTTTCAAAACATTTCGGCCGATATATTGGTGATATGTTGGCAACCAGTTACAATAACAATTTCCTTAAAATAAAAAAAAAATAATTTTTTCAAACAACACTAATGCCGTTTTCTTTTCTGACAAAAATGTCGCATTTTATTTGCACTTTTTTGGAAAAGTGTATTTTTTTATATATTATAAATTAAGAGCAACCTTATTTTATACATCAATCGAAAGGTCTCAAAGTGCTGTGTTCATAAAATGCAAAAAATTTTGTTTATTATCCTCTTTGAAGTCATGGGGTGCAAATATTCAAAAAAGGGAAACAATGTGGAAATATTCTCACACTATGACCTGAAAGAATTCAATGGCTTCAATTTTTTGCGATTTACTAGCGCTCGACTTTGGGACTTTTCGATTGATGTATAAAATAAGGTTGCTCTTAATTTAGAATATATAAAAAAATACACTTTTCGAAAAAAGTGCAAATAAAATGCGACATTTTTTGTCAGAAAAGATAACGGCATAAGTTTTCGTAATATTAGCGATTTTATGTTTTCCGCCGAAATTATATATTTTTCGATATGGACGCCCTATAAATAGTTTTATTTAATTACTTAATAACTTAATTACTTAATTACCTGATTACCTGATTACTTAATTACTTAATTACTTAATTACTTAATTACTTAATTACTTAATTACTTAATTACTTAATTACTTAATTACTTAATTACTTAATTACTTAATTACTTAGTTACTTAATTACTTAATTACTTATATACTTAATTACTTAATTACTTAATTACTTAATTACTTAATCACTTAATTACTTAATTACTTAATTACTTAATTACTTAATTACTTAATTACTTAATTACTTAATTACTTAATTACTTAATTACTTAATTACTTAATTTACTTAATTACTTAATTACTTAATTACTTAATTACTTAATTACTTAATTACTTAATTACTTAATTACTTAATTACTTAATTACTTAATTACTTAATTACTTAATTACTTAATCACTTAATTACTTAATTACTTAATTACTTAATTACTTAATTACTTAATTACTTAATTACTTAATTACTTAATTACTTAATTACTTAATTACTTAATTACTTAATTACTTAATTACTTAATTACTTAATTTACTTACTTTATGTTAACTGATAAAATCAGCCATTAAATCCCTGAAATCAATTTGTATCACAGATTTAAATTTTTCATATATTTTTAAACCACTGTATTATTTTCCATTAACAAAAACTATAAACGCTTGTTATTCTTTTGTATATTTTGGAATCTAATAACAACAACAAACACATCAAATTCTACAAATAAACATTAAAATTAAAAATATTAAATTTTATTTATGATGCAGATTTCCTATTTTAAATTGGAAACTTTTATTGTTCTACATTTTCTAGACTGAAAGTGATTCGCCAAAAAAAAAAAATATCAAAATTGTATACATTTTAATAGTTTATACATTACATATGCGTATCTGTAATCCTTGGTATACACTCGTATCTAGTTAAATTGTTGCCATGGTTAACCTTCACCTGATGACAATATATAGTTCAATAGCAACATGAACCATATTCGTATACATGATTGATGGGTTGTTACTCGTAGTTTCTTCCTCTGCTTGATTTTTCTTAATGATTGTGAAGGTGGGTGTTTATGACGTAAAGGAAATGCTGTATAAAAATTCGATAAAGATATAGATAAATAAATAAAATATCAAAACACAATAACAAAGAAAATATTTCAACGGAAACCACAGTAGATATTTTTGGAAAAAATTTAATTGCAATTTATTATATTTGCTACAAAACAACAAAACCAATAAACATGTGTTTCAAGAAAATTTTATTAAATTATGTTGTTTCGAACACAATTAATAAAAATCAAATAAACTTTGCTAAAAATTAATATATTTTAAATTTAATTTAACAGTAAAATATATTTTTTTATTAATTTAAGAAAAATATTTAAATAATTGGGATATATAATACCAAATTTATGCTTGAAATATATTTAACGATTAATTCAACAAGTCAATTAAAATTTGTTCCACTAAACATAACGTTTCTTATACAACAATCAAAATTATATCAAAAATACTTAGTTGTAAGTTTGTAAGAAAAATTTGCTTTTTTTAGGAAAGTTAAATCCCTAAGAAAGGGTAACTTTAAATAAGGCAATTTTTTCTTAAAAGGAACTTTTTTAAAAAAGGTAGCATTTAAAGAAAAGGGAATTTTTTTGATAAAGAATACTTTTTTGAGAAAAGGTACTTTTTTGAGAAAAGGTACTTATATCCTTTATAAAGAAAAAATGTTTTTTCAAAAAAAGTGGGCTTTTAGAAGATATAATTTTTTTAAAGCAAATAATGCAATTTTCTGGGAAAATTTACTTTTGTAAAAAAAGTACTTTTTTATGAAAATGTACGTTTTTCGGAAATTGTATTTTTTTATGAATTGCATTTTTTCTGAAAAGGGACGCTTTAAAGAAAATATACTTTTTTCACAAAAGGTAAATTTTTAAGAAAAGGTACTTTTTTAAGTGAATGTACTTTTTTAAGAAAAGGTACTGTTTTTAGAAAAAAGTTTTTCAGCAAATATACTTTTGAAGAAAAGGTACCTTTTTTTGAAAAGGCACTTTTTTAAGAAAAAGTTCTTTTTTAGAAAAGGTATCTTTTTTTGAAAAGGTACTTTTTTGAGAAAAAATTCTTTTTTAGAAAAGTTACTGTTTTAAGAAAATTTCAGCAAAAGTAGTTTTTTTAGCAAATGTACTTTTTAGGAATAGGTACCTTTTTTAGACAAGGCACTTTTTGAGAAAATGTACTTTTTTAAGAAAAAGTTCTTTTTTAGAAAAGTTACTCTTTTAAGAAAATTTAATTTTGTAAGAAAATTTAGTTTTTTAAGAAAATGTACTATTTTGAGAGAGAGTAGTTTTTTAAGAAAATGTACTTTTTTAAGAAAATGCAATTTTTTCAAGATAAGTGCGTTTTTAAGAAAGGTCCTTTTTTATGAACGGTACTTTTTAAAGAATATGTTCTCCTTAAGAAAATTTACATTTTTCATAAAATATACTTTTTGAAGAAAAGGTGCTATTTAAAGAAAACGTACTTTTTTAAGAAAGGGCACTTTTTCAATTTTTTTTCAATATTTCTCTTACATTGCATAAAGTATTATCTTTTCTAGTTTTAGAAAATGCATACATGATCTCGAACAATAAATAACTAAAAGGTACTTTTCTAAGAAAAGGTACTTTTGTAAGGAAAGGTACTTTTGTAAGAAAATATTAATTTTTAAGTATGTTTACTGAGCGTTCGAGAGACTGCACTTATCTAACTGATGTCAGCCTGGAATGGATGTTGACATACAGAGTGGGCTATACTTATTTAGGTCTTTTTTTTATGGTACTGTTCCTGTCAATTTGTTTTAAAATCTATTATTTTACTATTGAATTGTATTCGTTTTCTAATCGCTGTTTAACTCTTTAACCATAAAGATCCTTTTTTTGTGTGTGCCAAATTGTATGGAAATTTTGTTGTTGCTACATTTGTAATTCACCACCATATTGTGAAAAAAGAAAGGAAAGTAATCTTGAAATTAATTAGAACTGTTATACCAAAACATTAGTTTTTGTGTTTTTATTTTGTTTTACTATTTTTTTGGTAGCCGTAGCTTGATTTTTGGTTCCACAGATCTTGAAAAACCAGCTCCAAATTCTGCTTGGGAATTTAACAAAGTAAGAGTACTTTTTTAAGAAAAGATATTTTTTTTTTAATTAAATTTTTTAAGAAAAGGGAATTTTTAAGACAGGATAATTTATTAAGAAAAGAAAGAAAAGGTACTGTTTGAAGTATGTACATTTGTAAGATAATGTACTTTTATCAGAAAATTCACTTTTTACGAAAAGATAATTTTTTAGAAAAAGTACTTTATTGAAAAAAGGTACTTCTTTAAGAAAAATCGCTTTAAAAAAACAGATTTTTTAATAAAAGGTGCTTTTTTAAGAAAAGGTCCTTTTTTAAGAAAAGGTACTTTTTTAAGAAAAGAAAATTTTTAGATATATGGCCTCTTTAGAAAATTTAATTTTTAAGAAAATTTTAATTTCTTAGAAAATTGGCTTTTTTAAGAAAAGATATTTTTACGAATATTTAGTTTTTTAAGACAGGATCCTTTTAAAGAAAAAACACTTTTTAAGAAAATGTACTTCTTAAGAAAAGGTACTTTTTAAGAAAAAATACTTTATTAAGAAAAAAAAGAAAATGTATCAATGGTGCGTGATAAAGGAGAAGAAGAAAGTATATATTTCAAAAATTCATAACTACACTGTATACTTAAGCGGACCGGTGTCTGGCATTTCAGCCTTCATCAGCGATTTATTGAACATTGTGATAATTGTTATGTTATAATTAAATAGATTGTTTCTATATGAAAATTTTTCTGCTTAGGGCGGCCGTGAGGTTTGAACCCTGAACATTCACATACACTCGTACTTGCACTTTTTGGTCAGCGCTTTAACACACGCACCTAAAGTCAGGCCTACGAGCAGTGTGGCTGGAATCAGTTTTCGTACCATACAGCTTTTACTTCGTATTAATTTCAGAAGATCCAACTCTGTCCAAGCAAACCATCAAACAATTTTTGAATTTTTTTATATTTTTATTGAAAATGTAGTTTTTTAAGAAATGACACATTTTAAGGAAGAGGTTGTTTTTAAAGAAAATTTAGTTTAATAGGCTTTTTTTAAGAAAAGGTACATTTTAAGAAAATTTACTTTTTTAAGAATATGTAATTTTGTAAGAAAGTTTAGTTTTTTTTAAGTAGTTTTTTTAAAGAAAAGTAAATGCATTTTTTAAGAGAATCTTACCTTTTTTATGAAAATGAACTTTTTAAGAAAATTTACCTTTTTAAGAAAATTTACATATTTTAAAAAAAAATTTACTTTTCTTATAAAGTACTTTTTCAGAAAAAGATACATTTTTAATAATGGTGCTTTTTTAAAGAAAAGTAAAACCTTTTTTTTTAGCAAAATCTATATTTTTTATGAAAATTAACTTTAAAAAAATTGTGGTAGTGTAATTACATTCCAAAATTGCAAGTTTCTGGCCTTAGATTTAAATACTCAGATGTATGAGAGATAATTTTATGAAATTAAATATTAATCATTCAGCACTATATTAAAGAAAATTAAAAAACATTTAAATTAAATTTTATTTTTAAATATTTGAACATTTTTGCTCGCCACTATATTTAAATTTATATACATCACAAAAATTATTAAATTAAAATTATTAAATTTCTATGTTTTTACATTAAATGAAATAATTTGCTTATTTTTATAATACAATCAATTATATTATGAAATTTTTAAAATTAAGTTAAAATTTTATTTGATTAAAAAGAGATAAATATTTCAAAAAAAAATATACATAAATTAATACCAAAAAATAATTAATAATTGATTTTTTCAACCCAAAATATTTTAATTACTGATACATCATATCAGATGAAATTTTATTGTCATTGTGTCTGTATGAAAAATATTTCTCTAACATCTAGACGTAAATATCAATGGAATTTGAAATTCATTTCAATCGAATAGAAAATGCAAATAAATATCAAACCAAAAAATAACAAACAATTCTAACAATGACATAACAATTGTGTTTACATAAAAAAAAGTAAATGCATGAACAGACAGGCTCAATAATGTATACAAATGTAACAAAATAAAATAACAAATACGTTTGGATTTCCTCTAAAAAAATACAGATTTTTATTTAAATTTCTGCATATGACAATATAAATTGTTTTTGGTATGTTCAAATATTGTCAACAGCCATATCGGATTACATATTTATTATTGTAGGAATTATTATATATAAATAAATTATTAGATCAATTTGATTTGTTTTTTTAATGAAGATTTTTATGAAACAAATTTAATTAAGAAAAGTTACAAAAATTTTACCGGAAGGTAAAAATTTCTTAAATCAAAATAAACTATTTTTAGCTGAATGGATTAAATCGAATAAGCTTTAAATAAAAATATATATTATACCAGTGACTAAACAAAAATTATCTTGTGTAAGAAAATGCAACCAAAATTTCAAGACGTTTTGCTATGCTCACAATTGCACACAAATCGAAATTTGTACATCTAATGAAAAGTTTCATAACAATAATAAAAATTATTAGTTTTTTTATTGTTCGGTTTGAGATCATAATTTTTTCTAATAATAGAAAAGATAATACTTTTGCAATTTAAGAGAAATATGGAAAAAAAATGAAAACAGCGCTAGATGGAGGAGCTTCTTCTTTAGCATCCTTCTGCCAATTACTTCAACTTATGCTTAATCAACTATTTAACATTTTCCATGTTGTTTTCTTTCAAAAATTTGAGTTAAATAGTTGATTAAGCATGAGTTGAAGTAATTGGCTGAAGGATGCTGAATATGAACAAGTTTCATTAAGCCTTTACAAATATATTTTATTTTCACTATAACCTTCAAAAAGATATCGGTATGTAATGTAAAGTAAAATATAATCTCTGGTTATACCTGTTCGCCTACAAAACGAAGACGTAATTGATTTATGATAATTTTTTTCATCAAATTAAAAATTTCATAAAACAAATAGTATGTTTATTTATTTATTTTTATTTATTTATTGATGACGTACAGCTATATATTAGCAGCAAGAAAGAAAAAATTGAAGATTGCAGTAGAAATTTGAATGATGAGTTAGAACGTGTTTCTCGTTGGGCAGCTGCAAATGGACTGAGTCTCAATCCACAAAAAACAAAGTGTATTTTGGTGCGTAACAGATTGACAAGAATCTCAGACAATCTAAACATATATATAAATGATCAACAATTCGAAATCGTTGAACGAGCAAAAAATTTGGGTGTTATCTTCAATAAAACATTGACTTGGTCAGACCATGTCGCTGCTGCCTGTTGTAAAACGTATTCGATGTTACGAACACTTTGGCCTACCCAATATTGTACACCAATTAATATATGCTTGCTACTTGTAAAGACATACTTAATACCAACACTACTATATGCATGTGAAATATTTGCAAGTTGCGATACTAAAAGTAAGTCCAGGCTAAATATAACGTTTAACAATATCGCAAGATACGTTTACGGGCTCAGAAGGTTCGATCAAATTTCATCTTACTCAAAGCAAATTTTCGGTGTCAATTTTGATGACTTATCAAAAATAAGATGTCTTACTTTTTTACACAAAATAATTAGTAACCAGAGACCAGAATATCTTTATAACCGATTGCGTTTTTGTTGGCTTCGGAGAAATAACAATTTAATTCAATTTCGGCACCATACGTTGGTATCTGAATGGCAGTTTTTCATACATGCAGCACGTCTTTGGAATGGTTTACCTTCTACAATTAAAGGAATCTGCAACGGCTCAATTTTCAAAAAGAAAATTTTACAACAATACATTTAGAAAATTTTTATTATTTTTTTTTTTTTACAATGCACATATACTAACTTGCTGTTAACAAATATATATTGTATACTTTTTATTTGTTTTTTAAATTCTATATGCCACTTATAAATATCTATTATTTGTATATAAATCAATATTGTTTTTTATTACTAATATTTAATATTGTCACAGTAATGTTAAGTTGTATTGTAAATCAAACTCCAACTAACATATTTAAACCTGTTCTGTTTTGAAGATTTCATGTCTTGTTGAACAGGATACCAAATTTAAATAAATAAATAAATAAATAAATGTGAATATTAATTTAATTTAATTATTTAACAATACAGTATAACAAGAACGAGTTTTATATTAAATTCACCACAATTTTTCGAAAGTGGTACAAAATCTAAACAAAAATATTTACATTACTTTTAGGCCACAAATCGACATTTTATATACCAAAACAGCTTTTCACTAATGAAACTTTCAATAAATTTGTGAATTTGTTTACCTTATAAATAAAAAAAGGTGTATCATATTTTTGAAAAATATCAGAAAGTAATATAAAGTCTAAAACAATTATTATTCATTAAAATGTAATTAGTGGAGTATTTAGTAAAGTAAATAACTATTTTCTGTAAATGAATGAAATCTTTAATCGCTGATGGAAACTTGCATCATCAAGGAAACATTTAAACTAAATAAGTAAAACTTCAACTATATTCAAAAAGTTTTCAGAGAGTTATAAAAAATAAAAATAAATTGCCACACCATTCGCCCAAATGATAAAATTTTTTGATCCTACAAATATTTTTGCAATATTATTCAAATAATAAAACAATAATATAATTAACCATTTTTCTGTAAAGTTAATGAAAATGTTCGTGATATTTTACAGACTGTTATCAGGAAGTTTTATAAAAATTAAATAACACTTAAAAATAATATTTCGTTAAAATTATATAGAAATCCATAAATCTATGAGTTCCATTTTCATATATTGTACTTTTTTTCATAAAAGTAATAATTTTTTTTATACAATGAATTTTTTTTTTAATAAAATTTTTTCTCAAAAATTACTGAATTCTATCATATATATCAATGATTTTTTTCACATTATTTAGAAAAAAATTCCTAAAAATAATTAATTTTTGTTCATAAAATTTACGAATTTTTCATAAATTTAATAAATTTTGTTCACATAGATTTTTTATGAATTAAAAACTCATGAATAATTTCTCAACATTAATGAATAGAATATTCTTATAAAATAAATGAATATGCTTGCATTAAATTAAAATATTCTTTGATAAAATCAATGAAATTTTTTTATATTTATTTTTTATATTGTAATTTTTTCTTCATAAAACTAAACAATTTTTTCCTAAAATTATTGAATTTTTTCATAAAATAATGAATTCTTTCTTAAAATCAATAAAAACAAGTAAGAGTGTTAAATTTGGCTGTGCCGAATCTTTTATACCCTCCACCTCGGTTTAAGTATTGATAATAAATGTAAACAAAATATTGGTAAAAGTAAACAATTTGTTAAACTTAATACCAAATTATTTCAGCAAATTCTTTAGGTTGGTTTTCGTCTTCTCTATAGTATTATCTATTCTAGTATTAGAAAATTATACATGATCTCGAACCGAACTATAAATAACTAATTATTATTTCGGATTTATTTCGGTGTTTGCTTTTTGGTCATCGTGGTTGCTGATCGGCATGCATTTAGGTTATATACCTATATGCATGCGTTTCCGGTTATATGACATAACTTCTCGTTTAATTTAGTTTTTGCTAATTAAATAGCTCGCCCTAACCTCCATTGCAAAGGTAATGGTTGTGTAGGGTGGCTACATGCATTAAATCGTACTCATTGGAGATGGCTGTATATATTCCTTTAACTGGCCAAATATATCTTTATTGCGGCCGTATAGGTCGGATGGAGTAACAAAATAATAACCAAAAAAAAAAGCTCTCTCAACTTTTTTTATTAAAATATTGGCATATTTGGAAAACATAGAGATTAAATTTATAATAACAAATAATTAAATTAGGGATGCCAAACCCAAAAAACCAAATGTCCCAAACATTTTAAATAAAATAATTTGTTCTCTTTATTTTTTGAAAAACTTAAAATTGCGTTTATGTATGTAACAATTTTTATGTTCGCAATTCTTAAATATCATTTGAGGTTTTCTAAAATTTATTGAATTTAAATTAATGTTTTCTGAAGTCCGATTCTGTAAATTTCAACGATGCGACAATCGCAAAATATATCGACAGCTATTGTTGTTTGCACTAAGGATTAAGTGATTCACTAAGTACATACATACATCTTAACGACAGTCGACCAATCTATTTTTCTATTTATTTAAATTGTAAATGAGTGGCATCTCTGTTAAAATAAGCGAAAAACACAAAGAAGAATAGAAAAAAACAAATTACTTCGTGTTCGACAGGATGATTTTATGTTTATGGTTAATATCTTTATTTTGTTTACTAATATTCCTGTTTATTTATTTGAAAATGAAAAATGAATTGAATATGCCATTTAATTTTTTTATTTATATAAAAGAGTTTTTTACTAAAAGCAAGATATTTTAAATATTTTAGGATTTTTATTTATGTATGACGACATTTCAACCTAAAAATTTAAGTTTTTATCGATTGAATAAACAACACAAAAATGGTTGTCGTTTAGATAACAACAACAACTGAGTTTAACAATAGCGAATATCGTTTAAAAATTTTACTGATAATTTTGCACTTTTCTTTTTTTTAACGATTCGACTATCGTTAAAAGAAGTTACTGAATCGCGGTACTGAAAAGTTATTAATTTTTCCTGAATGGCAATATTTTTTAAATGTGTTTTTTTTTTGGAATTTGATGCAATTGATGTCTTCTAAATTTAAAAGTATTATTTCCGACCTTTTCATATGATTTTCTGAAATTCAATTAATATTTTCTAATTTATAATTTGAAATTTTAATTCCAGTTTTTAGAATTGATATTTTCTAAAAATTTGAATGGAAAATTTAAGAAGTGCAATTTTGTATTTATGTGAATAATAATGCTTTAGTAATTATAAACAATATTTAAAAATTAGATGTAATCGCAATCAGATATTTTGTAGGTAGAGCAAAATAATAATTCTATATCACTATGTAGAACTGTTTCGAAAACAAAAAACTCATTGATGAACTTGGTAACTCTCTTTTTTGTGAAGACAACAAAAAGTTAATATGCCAAACTTATATTCATATTTGTAAAAAAATAATGAAAAAACGTATGAAATAAAAGACCAGCCCGTGTATACTCTTAACATTGTTCTGTATGATATCTAGTTGAAAATATTGACATTCATGTTAAAATAGAAAAAACTATTGCAAAGCTAATTAGAACAAAAATTATGGCGCCATCTACTGTGGCATAGTCACGCTGAGCAAAATGAAGTGACACTCCGTTAATGCAAAAGAAATGTATTTTCCCCACAACAAAATATTGCAGAATTTTATGTAAATAAAATAATATACCGATTTATTTCTAACATGCAGCTATAATGGATATACATATATAGAATATATGTATATTATTTGTAATATTTAATATGTGTCTGTATGTATATGTAAATATTACACACAAAAAATACAACATCAAACGTTATTTTTGTGTTTTTCTCTTTAACTAAATTAGTACATAAAATTTTTTTTGCTAAATTTACACTGTTTTTTTTTAACAACTACGTATTTTAGCATTATTTGCTTAGATGCTGGTGAATTTTTACTCCATTTATATTAACTCGTAGTGTCTGCTTGTGGAAAATTTTTCGATCGATTTTAACCCATTTCCCACGACCCAATCGATCTGAAACTTTGCAGGCAGGCTCGTGGCAATGACAGAAATGATCTTATAAATCTTTTTAGTGATGCCAAAACAATGGAAACTTTTAAAATTTTCTACCAGAGTTGATAAATAAAATGTATATAAAGGTTTACTTTTAATTATATTACTACCACAACGACCACAAAAACAACAAGTCCAGCTACGACAACAATACAACATTTAGAATAACAACAAGAACAATATAGAAATATCATATTTTTCATTTTTTTTAATTTTTCAGCGATTTCCCTGGACCTGTTAAACCAATTTTAATGATTTTTGAAATAGAAATCTTCCCACGAATTTGGTGAATCATTTTCACTAGAAGTAGTGACCCTAGCTATCCTATTGAGGGCGTGATCGTGATAAGAACAACATAGAAAAATTTTTTTAGTTCTTCATTCAAATCTCGGGCCCCAATCGACCGATTTGGACGATTTTAAATAGCGAACTTCTCAGGATGTTAGTGAATCATTTTTTATATTAATGAGCATCCTAGCTGCCCGATCGATGCCGTCACCGTGATTTCCACAGACGGACAGACGGACATCGCTATATCAACTCCGGTTGTTCTATGGATCACAAATATATATATTTTATGGGGGTCCAAAATTTTTTTTCTAATTATTACAAACGGAATGATAAACTTATATATACCCTCTGCACACTGGAGTGGAGGGTATAAAAATTACGTAAAAATTCTCTCATAAAAACAACTAGTTGTTTTTCATCAAAATTATTGATCTTTTTCAAATCAAAATTTTTTCGTAAATTAAAAACTAATGCTTTTTTATTAAAGAATAGGTTGTTATCGTAAAACAAAAAAACTGATTTTGTTCACTGCGAGAAATCAATATATTAAGAAATTTGATTTTCATATTACTTTTAAGTTGTTTCATAAAATTAATGAGTTTTTTCATTAAATTATTGATTGTGTTTCATAAACTGAATAACTATTTCTCTTTCAATTAATGAATTTAAAAAATTGTTTCTTTCATACAATTTATGCAATTTTGTCATGGAATTAATGATTATTTTTCAAAATTATTTTTTAATTAATAATTTTTCATAAGATTAAAGATATGCTGTCATTAAATTTAAAGAGAAAAGTGGCTTTAAAATTAAAGATTATTTTTCATATTATTATAAATTTTTCAGATAATTATTAGTAGGTTTTTGGAATAAACCGGTCCGATTAAGAATCTAGTGTAGTTATGAATTTTTGAAAATATATCCTTTCTTTTGCTCTATCACGCACCGTTGAAAACTTATGCATTTTCTTATAAAAATTAATTTTTATTAATAAAATTTCTGATTTTGTTTCATAATATTTATGATTTTTTTATAAAATTTTTTATTTCGTTTTTTTATTAATTAAATTTTTTTTCGTAAATTAAATTTTTTCATAAAATTTATAAAAACGGTTCGTGCAATTAATGAATAGATTTCATATTTGATTAATTTTTTAGGTAATTATTTCATAATATAAAAGATTATTTCCCTAAAATTTATAATTCTTTTTTTTTTCAAAATAGTTATACATTGTTTTTGTAGTATTAATGATTTTTTTTATAAAACTCCACTCAACATCAATATTTTATTAGTATTTATGAAAAAATATTTTATGTAAAATTACAAATTTTTTTGATTCGCTTTCAAACATATGCTTAAATAATATTTATATTAAATAAATGTTCTTATATACCAGAAATTTGGTGACTATTATTTTATTCAACAATTATTGATTTTTGTAAAATTCATGAATTTTTTCATAGAATTAAATTTTTTTTAACAAAATTAATAATCCTTCACAAAATTTAAAAAAATATCATGAAATTTTTGACTACAATTTATATGGCATGGAATTAGTAAGTTAATTTCTGTAGAAAAATTTATGAATATGTTCATAAAATTAGTTTTCATTCATAAAATTTTCCAATTTATTTTATGAAAAAAATCATAAAAGTTAAGATTTTTTTTTAAATAAAGTTAATATATTTTTTTCCTAAACTTAGAGAATTTTTTCTCAAATAATTCTTGATTTATTTAATTTTGTTTATAAAATTATGGCTGTTTGAATCTATAATGTTAATAGGCTAGGCTATTACTAGTGACCGATGTTTTGTTCTATCGTTTTATCCAGATTTTGATGAAACCTATATTACTTGAAAGGTATTTCTTTTTAGCCGTTTTTAAGATTTACGGATTTTTAAATTTTTTCCTCTATTTTGAGTACATTGCATTTAAAGTTGCTACTAACACATACAAAAAAGTTATACATATGCTAGATATGTTTAATTAAATTTGTTAATGTGTTTGTTAATGATTTTATTATCTTCATTCACGATAATAATAGCCCACAAAAGTGTTGGTTTGTGTATTGGCTAAGTTGAAAAATAAACCTGCCTAGAAATTGCACTCAAATTTCGAGCGCTGGAATATGCTATCATAAAATTTATTCGTGCAATTAATAACTATTTTTCATATTATTATTGTTTTGTTTCTAAATTAATAAATTTTTTCTATAAATTTTTAATAAAATTAAAGATATTTTTTCATATAAGTTATTTTAAAAGATTTATAATTTCTTCATAGAATTAATTTCAATTCATAAAAGTATGAAAGTTTGTTCATAATTTTTTTTTTGATAAAATTAATGAAATCCTTTCGTTCACTTAATAAATATTTTTCATATTTGATTCATTTATTTAGCAAAAATAATACTTTTTTTTATAAAATTTTCATAAAATTAAAAATACTTTTTCAAAAATTTGTGCACTATTTCATAAAGTTGAAGAATATTTTTCATATTATTATATACTTTGCATCGAAAAAAAATATATATTTTTAAAAGATGTAATATTTTATTTGATCTGTCGTTTGATAATTAAAAATAAAATGACGACGGTGGAGACACAATAATTTTAAGAATTTTGTGAGAATATTTAATATAAATCCCTGAGGATGCTATTCGATGCATAGCGAAATATTGGAATAAAAATAAAGATATATTTTTTTAGAATACGGCCTCGACCTCGATGAAATAAACATTTTTTTTAATATAATTTACGTATGATTTCAAAAAATTATTTTTATTCATAAAATTTATTAACTTTTTTTTATTTTAAACATTTTTATAAAAATTATGAAATTTTTTCATAATACTTACGACTTGTTTTTTAAAATTATTTCTTTTTTTTTCATAAATTTAATTTCTTTTTTCATAAACTTCGTTTTATTCATAAACTTAATTAAGTTCTTTCTCTTAAAATTAATTAATTTTTCATAAAATTTATGAGTTTTTTTATAAAATTTATTATATTTTATACATTTTTCATAAAATTAAAGATATTTTTTTATATAAGTTATTTTAAAAAATTTGTAATTTTTTCATTGAATTAATTTTAATTTATTAATTTTAATAATTTTTTCTATAAAATTCATGAAATCTTTTCGAGCAGTTAATTTTTAAAAAATTTTCATAAAATTAAAGATACCTCTTTTATAAAATTTATACACTATCTCATGATTTGAAGAATAACTTCCATATTATTATTTACTTTGCATAGAAAAATTTAACAAAATTTAAGAATTTTTTTAAAAATTAAATTTAAGATTTTTTTTAAATAAAGCATTTATGAATATTTTTCACAAAATTTATTACTTTTTTCGTAAAATGAATTAATCGCTTTCAAAAATATCTTTTATTTTTTCATAAACATAAAGATTTTTTTCAATGGTGCGTGGTAGAGAAGAGGAAAGCATATATTTCTAAAATTCACAACCACACTGTACCTTTCATCAAACTAGTATCTGGCATTTCAGCCTTCATCACTGAATTTTAATGAACATGTGATAATTTTTATGTTATAATTGAATAGACTGTTTCTATATAAAATTTTTCTACTTAGGGCGGCCGCGAGGTTTGAACTTGCGTCTATCTCACACACACACTCGTACTTGCACTTTTTGGTCATAAAATCAATTAAATACTTTATCAAAAATTAACTAATTTTTTCATAAAATAACACAGTTTTTTCATATTATTAATAGTTTTTTAAATTAATTATTTTTAATAAATTTTTCATAACATAATATTTTCATAAAATATATGTTAATTTTCCAGTTGACCTTTTTTATATATAATAAAAAATAAATTAATAGTCAAGCGCGAGGTCCAATTTTTGTTTTAAATTCTTGATTAACTGATATTTCGCTACTCTTTGAGTAGCATCATTCGGGCTAGTAAGCTATATTTGAACACAAAATGTTTGCTTAAAAGAAAAACATTTTTTTATAAAATCTGTGAAATTTTTTCGTACAATTAATGGATATTTTCCATAGAGTTTTTCGTAAAATTTGTGAATTTCTTTCCACGAAATTAATAAACTATTAATTAAATAATTATTGATAGTTAAAATGAATTATATCTTTATGAAATTTAATAATATTTAATAAAATAATTTCCGGTTTGTCATACAATTAATGAATTTTTTATAAATTTAATGGATTTGTTTTTATAAAATTCAAAAATCCTCTTGTAAAATCAATTTTTTTAATAAAATTAATAATATTTTATAAAATTTTCTTAAAACTAAAGATATTTTTTTAAAAAATGTATTTACAATTTCATTAAATTAGAGAATATCTTTCGCACTGTTATTTATTTTTCTTGGTAAATTTTCAAATATATTTTTTTAACGAAATTTATGAATATTTTTATAAACTTAAAATTTTTTCATAAAATTTATGAATTAATAAATAAATTTTTTTTTTCATGAATTTTATAATTTATTTCATAACATTTACATTAATGATTTTTTTTTTCAAAAAACTGATGAATTTATTTTGAAAAAAAAAAGTTTTTTTCATGAAATTTATTATTTATTTCATAACATTTATGAATTTTTTCGTGGAATTAATGAACACTTTCCATACTTGATTATTTTTATAAATGAATTTGTTCATAAAATCAATGATCTTTTCTTAAAACTAAAAGATTGTTTTCATAAAATTAATGAATTTTTTTTCCAAAAAATTAATGAATTTATTTTCAAAAAATAGTTTTTTTCATGAATTTTATTACCTATTTCATAACATTTATGAAATTTTTCGTGGTATTAATGAACATTTTTATATTTGATTTTTATATCATAATATTTATGATTTTTTTATAAAATTTATTTATTCCTCTTTTTTCATTAATTAAATTTTTTATCAAATTTATAAAAAGTGGTTCGTACAATTAATGAATAGGTTTCATATTTGATTAATTTTTTAAGTAATTATTTCAAAATATTAGAGATTTTTTCCATAAAATTTTTAATTCCTTTTTCATAATATTTAGAATGTTTTTTTATATAATTAATGACTTAAAAGTTAAGATTTTTTTTAAATAAAGTTAATATATTTTTTTTCCTAAACTTTGAGAATTTTTTCTCACAAAATATATATTTTTTTTTCATAAAATTAATCAAGTTTTTTTTTGTATATCCTATACAACTATGTGGTTTGTGTATAATGACTTATTTTGTAATGAATTAGTTCATAAAATTAATGATCTTTTCATAAAATGAAAACATTGTTTTCGTAAAATTAATGAATTTTAATTTCATTATTTTCTATAAAAATAAAAAAACTCAAACTCGATCACTAATGAATTTTTTTCTTCAAAAAACTAATGAATTTTTTATTTTTTAATTAATTAAATATTTCAAAAAGTTAATGAATTTTTTCATACAATTAATTACAAAATAAATGACTCTTATAATATGTAATATTTAAAAAAATCATAAATTTTTTGAAAACCTTAATTTTTCTCCAAATGTAAAAGAGAGTTTTTAAATAGAAAATCATAAGAAACGTATGATCATTAATAATTCAAGTTAATATAATAAAGTATACGCTCCGATATGTAATTTGATAAATAAAATTTTAATATAAATTTTCAAAAAGTTTTAATATAATTTATAGCTGCTCATCTAACTGCTCAACGTTTTATAATACTCCTGGCACCAAATGTTGTCCTTTTAATTTAACACTCAATTAAATTGTTGTGCCAATTTAACATTTAATGGCAACTACTTGTGACTGAGTGTTATTTTACACTTACATGTATGATAAAATGTCAAATTGTCTGTTACGATTCACATAAATTAAATAAAATCTACCAAACGCAAAGTTCACTACAACATGCACTAAATAAATAAAAAAGAAACAGGAAGACAGTAAAAAAAGACAACAACAGAAAAAACTGAAATGTTTTGACCACAATGTAAACAAGACAACCTTCAAGACTTACGAAAAGACAATGACAACAAGAGACAGAACACAGAAGGACAGAACGAAGGATGGATAGCTGTTTAAAGGCTGGGACAGACGGAAAAGCTAGCAAAAAAAAGGGAATATAATTGACTAACTGCGCCAGCCATCGTTCAGTTTATTGATACACCAGACACAGACCGCCCTCTCCAACAGATAAAATGACAGTTTGCCTTTGCATTTACTTTAGACATAAAAAATGGCCGAAGTAAAAGTGTGTGTAAAATTGTCATACTTTTTTTTTTGTTGCCAATACAAACAATTATCGTCAGATAAGAGAATTTCATAGATTTTATTTATTTGCACTTGCACTTTACTTTTGTACATTTTTTGTCTATTTGTTGTATTTTGTTTGATTTATTTTTTTTTCTTCTTCATTTTCTATGAAAATAACTTAATGTATTTGAATTTGCAAGCAATGCTTTTAATTGATAATTGTGCTTTAAATATGAACAATTTATATTTCTACCCCCAGATTTATCTTATTGGATATTTATTGTTATTTAATTGTGTAGTTAAAAACACAAAATTCAATTAATAAATCATAAAAATCATTTAAAATAAAATCAAGAAAAATAAATAAAATACCAAAATGAAACCTGATTAAATAATATTTCAACTTTTAGTGAAAATATTTTTTTTTTTTTTGCACTAAAATATTTAAATATAAGAGCTGTTTTTGAGAACGACCTAAACATAAATAAAACCAAATAAGAATGCATTTAGTAATAACATGTATTTTGAATTTCCATCAGGTATGTACGGTGTTTTTTTTTTTAAACAGAGCCTGATGTTGTTATTAATGTTGCTTTTGGTTAAATGGCTTAAGCCTCTGCGGCTCATGTTGTTTTCACTTATGCACGCACTCACGTAATCATGTGGTTTTGTGCACAAAATATATTTCCCCAGCAAGAATTTTGTTAGCCAACACAAAAACCGAGTTTTTACTTAAGAATTCGGTAACAAGTTGTTTTAGCTGAGTAATTAATCTCTTCGAAAAAGCCACAGAGAAGCCCCGGGAAAATATATTGCTGGTTTCTTTTTGTAGCTGTGCATTTTCCAACTTATTTATGCATGTCTGCATTGAATGGCTGTAAATCTAGCAAACGCATTTAAGTCAGTGCAAATGTATAAAAAAGTAGCAGTGCAGTAGTTTCTCTTCAGTTAAGTTTTAATTAGCAGGTTAAATTTTTTTTTTTTGCATAAGTTAATTTGAATTGGCACAAGACAACACACATTCATTTTAACTTTTTTTTAGAAGAAATATACTTTTTGAAGAAAAATCACTTTTTAAAGAAAAACTATATTTTCAAGAAATTACTTTATGAAAATGTACCTTTTTAAAAAGTTGTACTTTTTTCAAAAAGGTACTTTTTTGAAAAAGGTCCTTTTTTTAAAAAAGTACTTTTTTAAGAAAAGATTCTTAATAGACGAACTTTTTAAGAAAATTTTATTTTTTATGTAAAAGAAAACACTTTTAAGAAAAAGTATTTTTTAAGCTAAATTTTATTAAGCAAAGGTACATTTTTAGTGAAAAAATTTTAATTGTAGGAGAAAAAGTTTGGTACCATTTTGAGAAAAGGTACCTTTCTTTAAGAAGTAATCTTTTAACAAGTAATTTTATAATAAAAGATACTTTTTCAATAAAATTTATTTTTGTAATAGAAGATACGTTGTTAAGAAAAAGTATTTTTTAAGAAAAAGTACTTTTTTGAAGGAAATGTACTTTTTGCAAGGAAAGTTACTTTTTTCTTCAAAAGGTACTTTTCTAAAATGGTAATTTTTTAGAAGAAACAGTTTGAACTATTTTGACCAAAGGTACCTTTTTAACAAGTACTTTTTTAACAAGAAATTTTTTACTAAAAGGTACTTCTTCATTAAAAGTTATTTATTTAATAGAAAATACATTGTTAAGAAAAAGTATTTTTTAAGAAAAAGTACTCTATTAAAGGAGAGGTACTTTTTGCACGGAAAGTTACTTTTTTTTACAAAAGGTACTTTTTTTAAATGGTACTTTTTTTAATTGACACTTTTTTACTAAAAGTAAAAAAAAAATTTTAGAAAAGGTGCTTTTTCTAAAAAAAGTAATTTTTTTAGAAAAAGTATTTTTGAATAAAAATTTACTTTTTAAAGAAAACTACTTATTTAGGAAAAGATATTTTTACAGAAAAAGTACTTTTTGGAGAGAAGGTGCATATTGCAGAAATAGTAATTTTTTACAAAACCATAATTTTAAAAGGAAAGGAACTTTTTTGAAAAGGAATTATATTAAAAAGGTAATTTCTTAAGTTTTAATTAGCAGGATAAATCTTTTTTTTACATAAGTTAATTTGAATTGGCACAAGACAAAACACAACGATTTTAACTTTTTTTGGAATGAAAAAAATTTTTCTTTTTTTAATTTAACTAATAGTAGAAAAGTTTCTCATTTTAAGAAGCCACATATTTTTATAAAAGTATTTTTTCTTTACGATGTACCTTTCATTAAAAAAGTAGATTTCATTTTAAAGCACCAATTTATTTACAAAACTATATTTTCTTAAAAATAGACCATTTCCTAAAAAAAAATACCTTTTCTTAAAAGTACACCATTTCCTAAAAAAGTACCTTTTCCACATTCTCTTAAAAAAGTAGCTTATTTTTAAGAAAGTACCTTTTCTTAAGAAAGCAAATTTTCTTAAAAAAGTAAATTTTCTTAAAAAGTACCTTTTCGGAAAAAAGTGATTTTGCTACAAAATGACCTTTCCTTAAAAAGTAATTTTTTTTAAAATTCACAATTTCCTAAAAAAAAGTACCTTTTCTTAAAAAAAGTACCTTTTCTAAAAAAGCACCTTTTCTTGAAAATGTACATTTTCCTAAAAAGGACCTTTTCTTAAATTTTCCTTTTCTTAAAAATGTGCATTTTTCTCCAAAAGTACTTTTTCTCAAAAAAAAGTACCTTTTCTTCCAAAAGCACTGTCTCTTGCAAAAGTACCTTTTTACCCAAAGGTACCTTTTCTTCTAAAACTACATTTTCTTCCAAAAGTACCTTTTCATCCAAAAGTACCTTTTCAACCAAAAGTACCTTTTCAACCAAAAGTACCTTTTCACCCAAAAGTACTTTTTCTTCCAAAAGTACATTTAATTAAAAAAGTACCTTCTCTTAAAAAAGTACCTTTTCCAAAAAGGGGACCTTTTCTTAATTTTTCATATTCTTAGAAAAGTGCGTTTTTCTATAAAATGACCTTTCCTTAAAAAGTACATTTTATAAAAGTTCACCATTTCCTAAAAGAGTAACTTTTCTTAAAAAATCACCTTTTCTTAAAAATTTACCTTTTCCTAAAAAATTACCTTTTCTTAAATTTGCCTCTTCTTAAAAATGTACATTTTCCTCCAAAAGTACTTTTTCTCCAAAAAAAAAAAGTACCTTTTCTTCCAAAAGTACCTTCTCTTGCAAAAGTACCTTTTCATCCAAGAGTTCCTTTTCTTCCAAAAGTACCTTTTCTTCCAAAAGTACCTTTTCTTCCAAAAGTACCTTTTCTTCCAAAAGTACCTTTTCTTCCAAAAGTACCTTTTCTTCCAAAAGTACCTTTTCTTCCAAAAGTAGCTTTTCTTCCAAAAGTACCTTTTCATCCAAAAGTTCTTTCTCTTCCAAAAGTACTTTTTCGCAAAAAATTACCTTTTCGTAAAAAGTGTATTTTCTGAAAAAAGTTCCTTTTCTTTAAAAAGCACCTTTTCTTAAAAAAGCACATTTCCTTAAAAAGCTAATTTTCTTAAAAACATACCTTTTCTTGAAATAGTACTTTTTTCTTAATAAATTATTTTCTTAATAAAGCAAACATTCTTTACAAAATAAATTATATATGAAAAATAGCTTTTCACAAAAAAGTAAATATTTTTTGAAAAGCACCTTTCTTAAAGAAGTTCCTTAAAAAAATATTTAAAAAAATGCTTTTGTCTAAAAAATTAATTTTCTTCAAAATAGGGACATTCTTTTATTGGAAAAGTACTTATAATTAAAAAAAAAGTCTTTTAATAAAAATGTACTTTTTTAAAAGCACCTTTTTTGACCTTTCTTGAAAAGGTACATTTTCTGAAAAAAAAGTTTCTCTGAAAAATATCTTTTATAAAATAAGTAACTCTTCTCAAATATTACCTTCTTTAAAAAAGCATCTTTACTAAAAAAGTAACTTTTTTAAAGAAGTACTTTTTCTTGAAAAATTACCTTTTCTAAAAAAAAGTTTGTGTTTTGCTTTGCTTCAAAAGATATCTTTTCCTAAAAAAGTCCCTTTCCTAAAAAAAAATACGTGTTCTTAGAGATTACCTTTCACCAAATGTACCTTTTCTTTCATAATTACTTCTTCTTAAAACAGCACCTTTTCTTAAAAAATTACCTTTTTTAAATAAGCAATTTTTTGAAAAAGTAAATTTTCTAGAAAAAGTACTGTTTCTTAAAAAAGTACCCCTTCTTAATAAAGTACATTTTCTAAACAAAGTATATTTTTTTAATAATGTACCTTTTCTTTAAAAGGTATACTTTCTTAAAATAGTACATTTTGTTAAAAATTTATATTTTCTATTTTCCTAATAAAGTGCTTTCTCTTTAAAAAGTACCCTTTTATACCATTTACCACTAAGTGGTCAGGGAATAATAAGTTTGTGGTTATGTTTATAAATATTTGATCTAGACCCACCTTTTATTATACCGATCGACTCAGAATCACTTTTTTAGTCTTTTATGAAACGGCACTTAAAAACATAGTTTGTCAAAAAAAAAGGTACTTAAAAACAGATAGATAAAATAATGATAATTTTTTTAAAAAAATGTACTTTTTTAAATTGATTACCTTTTGCCAAAAAAATTTTAAAAATCCTATTTTTTGAAAACAAAAAACTTTTATCTAAGAATAATCGTTTCATGAAAAAGTAAATTTTCACAAAAAGATTCCTTTGTAAATAAAGTTGCTTTTTTTCAAAAAGGAGGAAGGACCTGTTCTGCAAAGAGTACCTTCTTAAAAAAATCTCATTGGAAAAGAACCTGTTCTAATAAAAGTTTTTTTTTCTTTAAAAAAAATACCTTTTTCGTAAAAAATACCTTCTCTAAAAAAGTGACTATTCTTCAAAAGGTACCTTTACTTAAAAAAGAACCTTTACTTAAAAAGTACCTTTACTTAACAAAGTTACGTTTTCTTAATAAAATATCATTTTTGAAAGATCACCTTTTTATAACCAACGTTTCATTTAAGTACCGTTTCTTAAAGAGTAGCTTCTCTTAAAAGTATATTTTTCTTAATAAGGAACTTTTTCTTAAAAAGGTACTTCCTCTTAAAAAGATACATTTTTTAAATGTACTTTTCCCAAAAATTAGTTTTTTTTTTTAATTGTACCTATATATTATTATAGAAGCACCTTTCCCAAAAAAATTCACTTACTGTTTTAAAACGTAACTTTTTTAAAAAGGGTACCTTTTTCTTTTCTTAAAAATGTACTTATTTAAAATAAATTTCTTAACAAAGAACCTTTACGCAAAAAGCATATTTTCTAAATAAAAGTAACTCTTCCTAAAAAGCTCAACTTATTATAAAATTATCTTTTCTTAACACACTTCATTTTCTTGAAAAATACGTTTTTCTGAAAAAGTACCTTTTATGAAAAAGTACCTTTTTCTGAAAACGGATTTATTTTTTTAATAAACTACATTTTCTTAAAAACTACCTTTCTTGAAAAAGTAATGTTTCTTAAAAATACACCTTTTCTTTAAAAAGTAACTTTCATAAAAAAATATCTTTTCATAAAAAAAGTAAATTTTATGAAAGGGTTTATTTTCTTAATAAATTATATTTTCTTAAAAAAGCCCGTTTTTTAAAAACGACCTTTTCTCAAAAAATTAGCTTTGCTTAAAAAGTACTTTTTCTTAAAAAAAAGTACCTTTTCTTAAAAAGTCCTTTTCTAAAAAAAGTACATTTTCTTAAAAATGTTATTTTCTCAAAAAAGTAAATTTTCTTTAAAGAGTTTGTTCATTTTCTTAATGCAGAAAATTTTCCTTAGAGAGTACCTTGTCTTAAAAAATATGTTTTCTTAATAACATACCCTTCTTTAAATAATACCTTTCTTTAAAAAGTAGTTTATCTTAAAAAAAAGCTTTTCTTACAAAGTACCTTTTCTTAAAAATATAGCTTTTCTTAAAAGTAAATTTTCTTAATAACAGTTCATTGGCTTAATAAAGTAGTCTTAAAAAGTACTTTTTTAAAAAAATACCTTTTTTAATAAGTATCTTTTTTTAAAGTACCTATTTAAAAAAGTACCATTTATAAAAAATACCTTTTCTTACAAAAAAAGTACATTTTCTTAAAAAAGTATTTTCATAATTTCTCAACGGACGACTTAGGCGCCTTACTACTCGTATTAACTATTACAATTTATTTGTTTCGTGTTAATCTCAGTTCTTGATTTTAAATTCAAACAAATTCATAAGCCATCATAGGATTAAATTCCTAATCATATTCCACTGTACAACAATCTTCGGACTGTTGCAAAGGCTAATAAACATTTAAATTCTAATACCATTTAAATATAAAGTTAATTGCCAGCCCATATTATGATTTCTTATTTATTGTATTTTTATAAAATCAATGATGTTTTTTTTTGTAGAAAGAATTAATTTCCGGAAATTATTATTATTTTAATAAAAAAAAATCTTCTATGAATTTATAAAATTTTATTAGGAAATCTCCTATTTTCTACACAATCGTCTGATAACAAACTGACATCATTTTGTTGTCCATAGACGTCATTATAATTTATTTTTCAAAGAAACCACCCATGTAGGCCATAGATTTAATTTTAATCTTAATTATGTTAACAATATTTTTTTCTGTTTTTTTTTTCAAAATATTCACTAAACTAAAGTAGTTCAACGCCATTTGTTGTTTTGTCATGTCAAATTAAAAAAAAATACAAACTGAAATAGGAACAACAACAGTATTCATACGCATTGCAATGCCACCATCATTAAAATGTGTTTCCGTATACAAAATATTTAAATCATAATATTGCGAAAAATCTAGAATAAAAGGCATTAAAGGAAAAACTACGAGCCATGATACTCATACCAACTGTATTTCTAATTTAATTAACGAGTGAGAATTTTTTTTATTATTTTAATAGATTTCGCAAAAGTTCGTTTCTTTTTACCAAACATTTTATGTAAATTTTTTAATTCAATTTTTTAAATTGTTTCTGTAAATTTTATTTACATCGATATTTACAATTGTCTGATATTTTGATGTATTCATATTGATGCGTTAGTAATTATTTGTCTGTCTCTAGATTTAATGTCTGTGTTTCTTTTAAACATAAATTTAAGAGTTTTCAGTTGCATGAGACTGACTGCATGTCAGTGTTTATAAGTGTATGTGTGTGATTGTATGTGTGTGTGTGTGTGAGTGTGTGAATTTTAATGGTTTGCAGGGTGTTTTCATGTGGCAAATACATGATTTTATCTTGTTTATGCTGACAGCAACGATTATGTTAATGTTGTTGTTGATGTTGATGATTACAATGCACAATACTTTAACCAACAATACACAAAATGCAACATCAACAACAATCGGAATAACTTGAACATTAAAAAAAAAAAGAGAAAAATGTCAACAACACTGTTGTGGCATTAATTTATAAACGATTTTTTGCTGCATTAATTACAAAACAATAAAATTTCAAAAATATTTATAATGAAAATAACAAAAGCAAAAAATTAATTTGCCACCCTATAAAAATGCTAAAAAAATAATCATTCTCTAAATTTATGTTTGATTTAATCTTTTCAAAATTTTCTTAACTTTTAATATTATTATTATTACTTTGCTTAAGTATGATTCTTATAAAAAATTATAAACAAATTTGCCATTTTGTATTTTTATCTTATTATTTTCTCTTTGCCAACGTCATCACTTAAAGTTGTTTTTTATTTATTTTTATGATGTTTTAAAAAAATATATATTCATCGTTTATTTCAACGTTTATGTTTATGCTTTCATTATGTTCTCTTCCATTCGCAGTAATTTTATGAAAGCTGCTTTTAAATTTGAATTTAATGCAATTTTTTTTATTATTAAGAAGACTACACTTAATTGTCAATAAACTGAAGTGGAAAATTGTGCTAATAAAAGGTGTTTAAATAACATGTGATAGTATTTTTTTGGGGGGATTAAAAATTATAAAAGGGAAACACCTGGTAAGAGAAATATTCAAAAAGAAATATGGATATTAGGTGTCATTGTTATTAAATGACTTGAAATAACTTTTAATTTTTGTTCTAAAATAATATAAAAAAGACGAAGAAGGAAAAAATACATATTGCAGTAAAAGTACTTTTTCAAGAAAATTAACTTTTGTCTGAAAAAATAACTTTTTTTTAAAAAGATAATTTATAAAAAGCATCGGTTTACAAAAGCAGCTTCTTAAAAAGATACCTTTTCAATAAAAAGAAATTTTTTTTTAGCAAATATTTGTTTTTTTAAAAAGATACTTTTTAAAAATATCCTTTTTTAAAAAGGTACTATTTTAAAAATTTACTTTCTTAAAAACTAACTTTTTTAAAAAAAGATACTTATTTTGAGAAGAAGTGTTTTTTTTAAAGGAAATGTGCTTTTTAAAGGAAATGTACTTTTTGAAGAAAAATCACTTTTTAAAGAAAAGCAACTTTTTCAAAAAATTACTTTATGGACCTTTACCTTTTAAAAGCATTTCCTTTTCAAAAAGGTACTTTTTTCAAAAAGGTACCTATTAAAAACAGGTACTTTTTTCAAAAAAATTACTTTTTAAGAAAATGTTCTTAAAAAAAACTTTTTTAAGAAAAGGTTATTTATAAGAAAAGGTTACTTTTTATGTAAAAGAAAACACAAAAAGTATTTTTTAAGATAAGCTAAGGTACATTTTTATAAAAAAATTTACTTTTTTAAGAAGAGGTAAATTTAAAAAAAATTTAATTGTTGAAGCAAAAGTTTGGCACTATTTTGAGAAATAATACCTTTCTTTAACAAGTACTTTTTTAACAAGTAATTTTTTAATAAAAGTTACTTTTTCAATAAAAGTTATTTTTTTAAAAGAAGATATGTTGTTAAGAAAAAGTATTTTTTAATAAAAAGTACTTTTTTAAAGGAAAAGTACTTTTTGCAAGGGAAGTTACGTTTTTCTATAAAAGGTACTTTTTTAAAATGGTACTCTTTTAGAAGAAAGAGTTTGATACTATTTTGAGAAAAGAGTCCTTTTTTAACAAGTAATTTTTTAATAAAAGGTACTTTTTCAATAAAAGTAATTTTTTTGATAAAATAATAAGTTGTTAAGAACAAATATTTTATAAGAAAAAGTACTTTTTTAAAGCAGAGGTACTTTCTGCAAGGAAAGTGACATTTTTCTACAAAAGGTACTTTTTTATGAAAGCTAGTTTTTAAAGCCGTACTTTTTTAGAAAAAGTAAGAAATTTTTGTGTTTAGAAAAGGTACTTTTTTATAAAAGGTATTTTTTTAGAAAATGTCTTTTTTTTTTTAAAGGTATTTTTGAATAAAAATGTACTTTTTGAAGAAATCTTGCTTCTTTGGGAAAAGGTATTTTTACAGAAAAAATACTTTTTGAAGAGAAGGTACATTTTGCAGAAATAGTACTTTTTTACGAAACCATAATTTTAAAAGAAACGGAACTTTTTTGAAAATGTATTGTATTAAAAAGGCATTTTCTAAAAAAATACTTTTTACAATTGTACAGAAAAAGTACTTTTTGAAGAGAAGGTACATTTGTCAGAAATAGTACTTTTTTACGTAACCATAATTTTAAAAGGAAAGGAGTTTTTTTTAAAAAGGTATTATATAAAAAAGGTATTTTCTAAAAAAAACTTTTTGGAACTGTACTTTTTAAAAAACCTTTTTTAAGCACTTTTTTTAAAAAGGTACTTTTTTAGGAAAACAAATTTTTTTGAAGAAAAGTTACTTTTAAAGAATATGTACATTTTAATAATAGGGAAATTTTTTACCTCAAAGTGCATTTTTATAACAAGGTGCTTTTTGAGAAAATGTACTTTATATAAAATATTATTTTTTAAAAAAATTTATTTTTGTTAAGAAAAGATAAATGTTTTTAAAGATAATACGTTCATAGAGATATACTTTTACAGAATAAATACTTCGTATGAAAACGTTCTTTTTATGAAAATGACCATTTTAACAAAGGGTATGATAGATGAAAATGTTCTTAAAAAACAAACCTTTTCAAGAAAAGGTTATTTTTTATGTAAAAGAAAACACTTTCAAGAAAAAGTATTTTTTAAGATAAGCGAACTTTTTTATGCAAAAGTACATTTTTTAAAAAAAAATTCACTTATTTAAGAAGAGGTAAATTTTAAAAAAATTTTGATTGTTGGAGAAAAATTTGGTACTATTTTGAGAAAAGACACCTTTTTTAACAAGCACTTTGTTAACAAATAATTTTGGGAAAAAAAAGGTACTTTTTCAATAAAAGTAATTTTTTTAATAGAAGAAAAGTTGTTAAGAAAAAGTATTTTTTACGAAAATGTACCTTATTAAAGGGACGTAGTATGTGGAAGGAAAGTTAATTTTTTCTACAAAAGGTACTTTTCTAAAATGGTACTTTTTTAGAAGAAAGAGTTTATTACTATTTTGAGAAAAAATGCCTTTTTTAACAAGTACTTTTAAAAAGTAATTTTTTAATAGAAGGTACTTTTTCAATAAAAGTTTTTTTTTTTAATAAAAGAAACGTGGTTAAGAAAAAGTATTTTTTTAGAAAAAGTATCTTTTTAAAGGAAAGGTACTTTTTGCAAAGAAAGTTATTTGTTTCTACAAAAGGTACTTTTTTAAGAAAGCTAGTTTTTAAAGCCGTACTTTTTTAGAAAAATTAAAAAAACTTTTCGTTTAGAAACGGTGCTTTTTAAAAAAGGTATTTTTTAGAAAAGGTACTTTTTTATAAAAGGTACTTTTGAATAAAAATGTACTTTTTGAAGAAACCTTCCTTTTTTGGAGAAAATATTTTTACAGAAAAATTCCTTTTTGAAGAGAAGGTACATTTGTCAGAAATAAGGAAAGGAATTTTTTTGAAAAGGTATTATATTAAAAAGGTATTTTCTTAAAAAATACTTTTTACAATTGTACTTTTTTAAAAAGTTTTTAAGTACTTTTTTAAAAAGGTACTTTTTTAGGAAAACAAATTTTTTGAAGAAAAGTTACTTTTTAAGAAAATGTACCTTTAATAATAGGGAAATTGTTTACCTCAAAGTCCATTTTTACAAAAAGGTGCTTTTTGAGAAAATATACTTTTTATAAAAAATTATTTTTTAAAAATTTATTTTCTAAAAATTTATTTTTATTAAGAAAAGATAAATTTTTTTACAAGAAAATATACTTTTTAAGACACGTACTTTTTACAGAACAAATACGTGGTATGAAAACGAACTTTTTATGAAAAGGACCATTTTAAGAAAGGGTACTTTTTAAGATAATTTTCTATTTTAAGAAAAGGTACTGTTTTATAAAAAGGTGAGAAAATGCTTTTTTTAAAGAAAATTTGCTTTTTTAAGAAAGTGTACCTTTTAAGAAAAGTTATTTTTTGAAGAAAAGTTATTTTTTTAAGAAAAGTTACATTTATAGTAAAAGGCACTTTCTGAAGAAAAATATTTTTTTTTAAGAAAAAATATTTAAAAAAAATACTTTTTTATACAAAAGTTACTTACTTTTTTATATGAAAGTTAGATTTTTTGGAGAAAAGGTATTGTTTTTATTAAAAAAAACTTTTTAGTACGTGTATTTTTTAAGAAAAGGTACTTTTTTTAGGAAAATCGGCTTTTTCAAGAAAGTTATTATTTGGAAGAAAGCGTACTTTTTGAAGAAAACGTACTTACTTCTTTAAGAATATTTCCTTTTTGAAGAAAATGTTCTTTTTGAGAAAGAGGTACTTTTTGAAGAATATTTATTTTTGAAGAAAATGTAGATTTTTTAAGCTAAGGAACTTTTAAAAAAGCTTTTTTTTAACATATTTTTTAAAAAGTCACTCTCTTAAAATGTACTTTAGAAATTAACTTTTAGAAAAAAATTTTAATGGTACTTTTTTAAAAAGACGATATTTAAAACAAATTTTATTTTAAGAAAAAACTTTTTTTAAGAAAGCGTACTTTTTGAGAAAAGGGAACTTTTACGCAAAGTTGCATTTCTATAAAAAAGACATTTTTTTAGAAAAGGACTTTTTAACAAAAAAAAATACTATTTGGAGAAAAAATTTAATTTTTTAAAAATCAGTACTTTTTTGAGAAAAAATATTATAAAAAAAGTATTTTTTGAGAATAGGTACTTTTCAAAAGTACATTTTTAAGAGAATGTATCTATGTATCTTTTGAAGAAAAGGCACTTTTTCAGGAGAAATAGGGACTTGTTTAAAGAAAAGCTACTTTTTTAAGAAAAAATACTTTTTTAAGAAAAAATACTTTTTATGGAAAAATACATCCTTTTCTAAGATAAGTTACATTTTTAAAAATGTACTCGTTTAAAGAAAAAGAACTTTTATAAGAAAAAAAACTTTTGGAAAAAATTTATATTTTTAACAAAAGTTGATTTTTTAAGAAAAGGTACTTTTTTAAGGGATATATAATTTTTTAATGAAAATGTAGTTTTTTAAGGACAAGGGTACTTTTTTAAGGAAAAGTTTTTTTTTTAATTTACTTTGTTATGAAACCGTACTGTTTTTTAAAAAATACTTTTTAAGAAAATATACTTGTTTAATGAAAGGTACTTTATTTAAAAAATATTTCTTTTGAGCAAAAATACTTTTAAAAAAATGCTTTTTATATAAAAGTTACTTCTTATAGAAAATGTTTTATTTTTATTAAAGGTACTTTTTGAGTACATGTATTTTTTAAGAAAAAATACTTTTCTAAGAAAAGTTGATTTATTAAGAAAAGACAATTTTTTTAAAAAAGGTAATTTTGAAGAAAATTTACTTTTTTCTGAAAAGGTACGGTTTTATGAAAGGTACTTTATAAGATAAGGATCTTTTTAAGACAAATGTACTTTTAAAAGGTACTTTTTTAGAAATACTTTTTTAGAAGAAATTATTTTTGAAGAAAATCTCTATTTTTAAAAAAATTTACTTTTTTGAAGAAAAGTTATTTTTTATAAAAAAAAAACGAACTTTTTAAGCAAAGGTACTTTTTTATGAAAAATTCTACTTTAAGCAAAGGCCGTCTTAGGCCTTTAGTTTGTCTTGTTATCACACATTGCAATTTCAGCTTATGCTGAGTAATCTTCTTAAGGGCTGCGCCTTTGATACGGCAATTTTTTTTTTTTTAATATGTTGTGATTCTGGAAATTTTTTTTTCATAAGATTATTATTTGATTTAAAATTACTTTAGTCTTGTCTTTCAATATATTATCAAAATTGTAAATATTTTGTTAAGAAATTTCCAAGAATTCCTCAACAAATTCCCATAAACCTTAAAACAACATTGTCATCATCAAAAGGCACTTAAGATGTAACAACAAAAAAAAAAAAGGGAAACACAAAGAAACATAAGATATGCGTGAAATATTTTTATTGAAACATAAAAAATAAAAATCCAAATTAAAACATACAAACATATTAAAATGTCATCAAATTAATAGGACTTTCACATGAAAGAACAATTATTGAAAACAAAGAGAAACGATAATCCGTAAACATTTTTATGGGTTTATTTACGGAAACTATGCATGTGTTGAAAATGTATAAAATTCGGATGATAAAAATCCATAATATTAAATGAACTTAATGACACTTTCACGCACGGCCAGCAAAAAGCGAACAAGACTTGAAAACAATAACTGAAATTCAATATCGCTTAAACGCACACAACAATAACAACAAGAAAATAACCACTTGTAATGAAAATGTAGAATGGCTGGTATTGTTTATTATGTGTACCCAGCAAACAAAATGAAGTCATTTTTGGAGAAGCATTTTATTTGTGGCTTCCAAAGTAACAACTGATTTAGTTGATATAAAAATTTTATAAAAAAAAGCTTCAATTTAAAATCTTCGAAATATCAAAAAGGAATGGGATTTTCTAAATGCATATTGGGAATTACAAAATGATATCAGGAAATCAGAAAAATTACAAAATAAATGGATTTAACAAAACTTATTTCAAAATATAACAAAATTTTACTGAGGAAAGGATAATTTTTAATAGAAAAGGATGAATTAATTTAAAGAGTTTATATTGGAAAACGAAAAGTTTAAACTGATAAAATTTTCCTTGTAAAAATCATTTAAAAATGTCCCATTCCGAAAGAGTGATTTATCAGGACATCTATGGCAGTAGTTAAAATTTACTTTTTAATATTCGTAAGGTCCATTTAAAATCCATTATTATCAGCCAACTTTTTATTACAACGTTATTAAAAGAAAACCATCTATATCACATCTTTTTAGGCCATATTTTTTTGCTGGGTGAAACAAAATAAATACCTTAAATCGTCATGAACTTTTGCTGCCAGGATTGTGTTTGTGGTGTTTTTTGTTTTTGTTCTTAAAAATTATATTTCTTTTCATTGTTCAAATGTTATGAATAACATATCAATTTTACATTAACTTGTATTGTTCGGGCATAAATGTAGGAATTTATTCCCTACAGCCCTTAGGCTGGGTATTATGAGTTTGTGCTGATGTTTGTTTGTTTAAAGATTTATATATGAATTTCTTCCTAAGATAATTTGTTCATGTCCGTCCACCCATCTATCATAACCATTATTTTTTTTATACTGATCAGAAAAGAAAACCAATTTACTTTAAATTTAAATGGCATTCGATTTAAAAGGTAAATATCACTGTGCAATAGTCTGAACATTGTTGTACAGTGCAATAAAAAGATTTTGAATAAAACGAAAGAAATATTATTTCAATTTTAGACTATTAAATATAACTAGCAGATTCCAGCACTCGAAATTCGGGGGCAAATTTTATGAAATTTTATTTTTCATTTAATAAAAACCCTAAAGGTATGCTTCACAGTTCAACTCATTTTAAGTGAAGAAAACAAACTCAACACATTAACACAAACACATTAATAAATTTAATAAATACACACATAGATTGTATAATTTTATGTATGTGTTAATAGCAACTTTAAACCATCATAACTCCAAAAAAAATCTGTAAATCTGGGTAACAGCTAAAAAGAAATACCTTTCAAATGGTAAATTTTTTGTCAAAATCGGGGTAAAACTGTGAAGTTTACATAGGTCACAAGAAATCGCCTTGCCTATTAATATTATGGATATTGTATATATTATTTTAGAATAATTTATTCTGCTTATTCCTGGATCTTAGTAATTCAAATGTTCACAGGAAATATAATACCCGAAACATGCGTTTCGCGAGATGGTCCTGAATTCAACTTTGCTGATAAATTACCAGGATGTAGAAAATAAATATAGCAAATATACCAATGTATGCAACATTTTTTTTTTTTTTTTTTTTTTTGATAAATTTGAATGAAGATCGGGAATCAGCTTTAAGTGGGGACTATCACTAAAACTTGTACTACAGAATGTAGTTTTGGACTACTGATTCATGATTGATCATATGATGGAGAAAAGCTTATTTCCTAATTTATATATATTATATATATATTTATATTTGTGACCCGTAGTTTGATTACAAGGTTTAGATGGACAGACGGACGGACGTACATCGCTAAATCAACTCCGAATGTTTGTTGAGGTTTATAACAAACAAAAATAGTTCATTTAGATCAATCTTCTGCTATACTGATCAACTCAGAATCACTTTCTGAGACGATTAACCATGCCCGTCCGTCCGCGCGTATGTATTAAATGATAAATTAGTAATGATAACAAATTATTTTGCTTAAAGTTTCTATATAAAAAATTATATAAAATTAAAACAAATCTCGTTTCTGTTTTTTTTTTTTTTTTTATATATGTGCCTCATCATTTGAAAATAAAAAGTATTAAAAATGATATAAATTTATTTTATTTTATTTTAAGTATTTTATATAAAAGTAAAAAAAATCTTAAAAATTTCTCTTCATAAAAAATAAAAAAATTTTAAAAATTATCTCAATTTATTTTATTTTTAGTTTCCATATAAAAAATTATACATCATTAAAATAAATTTTTCATGGAATATTTTTATATATCTCATTATCTAAAAATAAAAATTTATCTAAATTTATTTTATTTTAAGTTTTTTATATATTAGCAGTAACCCGATGCGCTTCGCTACACCCATCGTAACGAAACTGGAAATACATTTTGTAGAAAACCATTTTGTTTATTTTTGGCGATTTTTGTTTTTGCGATTTTAAATTTTGGCGTTTTTTTGTTTTTCGCGATTCTCGGTTTTGGCGATTTTTGTTTTTTTTTTTTTTTTTGCTGTTTTCGATTTTGGCGATTTTTGTTTTTTGCGATTTTTTATTTTTGCAATTTTTGATTTTAGCGATTTTTGATTTTTATCAATTTTTGGCTTTAGCGTTTTTCGTTTTCTGCGATTTTTGTTTTTTGCGATTTTTGTTTGTTCGCGATTTTCGGTTTTGACGATTTTTGATTTTGGTGATTTTTGTTTTTTTTTGCGATTTTATTATTCGTGATTTTCGGTTCTGGCAATTTTTGTTTTTGACAAATTTTTTTTTGGCGATATTTGTTACTTTCGATTTTCGGCTTTTAAGATTTTTGACTTTGACGATTTTTTTTGGTGATTTTTGATTTCGGCGATTTATTTTATTGGGATTTTTGATTTTGATGATATTTGATTTGGCGATTTTTGGTATTCACGATTTTTGGTTTTGGCGATTTCAGATTTTTGTGATTCCGTCCATATTTTCCACGACTACTCATATCTATAATAATATGCTAGGCGATTTCTTGCGACCGATGTTTCTTTCTACCATTTTATCCCGATTTTGACCAAACGTTTATTATTTGAAAGGTATTTCTTTTTAGCTGTTCACCAGATTTACAGATTTTTAAATTGTTTCATTTATTTTGAGTAAATTGTATTTAAAGTTGCTACTAACACATACATAAAATTATACATATGCTATGTGTGTGTTTATTAAATTTGTCACTGTGTTTGTTATTATCTTCATTCACAATAATAATAAACAAAAAAAAGTGTTGGTTTAGGAATTGGGTAAGTTGAAAAATAAAGTTGCTTAGAAAGGGCACTCGATTTTCGAGCGCTGGAATCTGCTAGTAGGTAATTAATGTACCTGTCAAAACTTTTTCAAGACCGTTATTTCCATAGTATATCATATTTTGTTGTAAAGGAGATGCCACGCCCGTTAGTTCGATCCCGCCCATGTTTTGTCTGACTACTCACATTAATAACTCATGAGCTCTAACAAAGTTCCAAGGCTTTCATTGTTACAGTAGTCTATTTACTTTACATGGGAGGTGCCACGGCCACTTGTAAAATCCAAAAAATATAGCCTATTTTTCCTTCCGGATAGGCGGTTACCTACTGTAAAAATTTCAAGACGATCGGTCCATTGGTGTATCTCCTATAAACCACAAGCCAACGAACAAACATACCGACATACAAAACTCCATTTTTATGTAAAAGATTTAAAAAAAAATCTTGAATAATTTTAAATTTCTCTATATAAAAAAAAAAAATTTAAAAATGATAACTTATTTATATAAAAAATTATGCAATATTAGAATAAAAAATTTTCTGAAATATTATTTCTAAAATTAAAATATAAATTAATTAAAAAATAAATAAAATTAAAAATTATACAGTTTATTTTGTTTTATAAATTGTTTTTTATATATTTATATTTTTAAATGAAGAGAAAAACTCTTTAATATTTTTCATTTTCTCTTTTTATTCGTTTTTTGATCGATTAATCGTAAAAAATTTAAAAATGTATCCAAAAAAATACATCTGAATTTTTTATAGACCCCAATAATTTACAACCCCAGTATGTGTTTACAAATTTTAAGACTCATTTAAAAATTTCAATTACATTTTATTTATTTTTGTCGATTTTTTCTATAACTAAATTAACCCTTTTTAATTTTTGATGATAATTTGAAAATTCTGTGTTATTTCATTTAAAAGTTATGGATTGAGTATTAAACTATAACTAACAGAAGCCCTCGAAATTCGAGTGCTAATTCTAGGAAAATTTATTTTTTAATTAAATAAAGACCATTAAGGTATGTTAATCAATTATAGCCAATTCACAAATTAACACAAAAAAAAAGAAACTCATTTTTATTACAAACACATTAACAAATTTAATAAACACACACATAGCATTGTATTATTTTATCTATGTGTTAGTAGCAACTTTAAATGCAATTTACTCCAAATAAAGGAAAAAATTAAAAAACCTGAAAATCTGGTGAACAGCTTAAAGGAAATACCTTTCAAATAATATACGTTTGGTCCAAATCGTGATAAAACGGTAGAACAAAATATCGGTAACAAGAAATTTTCTAGCCTATTAATATTATAGATACTAATGGGCAAGGCGATTCCTAGTAACATATTTTAAAACTTCAATTACCAAACGATTTTGATAAAAATACAGATTTGCACCATCTGGTAAATTTTTTGAAATAAAATTCATTTAAATTTGCTACTAACACCTACATAAAACACATATTTAAGCTTCAAATAAAAAGCTGCATATAATACTGTATGTGTGATTATTAAATTTGAGTTGAATTGTGAATTGGCTGAAATTGATTAGCATACCTTTAGGCTCTTATGAAATTATTTATGAATGAAAATCAAAATTTACTAGAATTTGCACTTGAATTTCGAGGGCTGGGTTCTGCTAGTTTAAATTATAAAACAAATGCTTGTAGCTCGGTCCTTTGCCCCATATAGATATAGAGAGTCGTACGGTCGATGCGGAATAACTTAAACTACCTTACCTTTTCTACGTGAAATTTATATGGTTGCATGTTCGCTTTAATTATCACAAGTTTTTCAGCATTTATAAAAAAAAACGATTTAAAGAAAAATACAACAAATTTATAAGGATGTACGGAAATTAATTAACAAATGAGAGGCTTCAGAAGAAGACAATTATGGTGTTTTTATACTTTATGAATACAAAAAGTTTATTTCAATAATCTGACAAAGACCTCGAAAGAGTTTTTTTAATTTAAATTTTCTATTTATATTAATGTCACAACTGGCCGCAATTTATCGTTCAACATGACATAAGGACAACACATTTAACAATACAAAAGTAGGTGTTTTTATATTAATTAGTATATAGTTTACAATATAAATTAGTATATAATTTACAATATAAACTATTTACTCTAAGTATTATTGTTTACCGGTAACCTTTGCTTACACCATAATCATTACTAACACTACAAGCATAAGGCAAAATCAAAAGCAGCAGCAGCAGCCACATTAGCAATTGCAACACAGTGACAGTGACAAGCTTTCTTATAATGACATTTTGTTGCACGAGAACAATAAAAAAAAAGAACTGTTTCATATCCAAACTTGACAATTGCATAATTTTGCTAATTGCTAAATTTTTACACTTAGAAACAGATAATTTATTATTTAAGTCGCCAAAGAAGTTCAGCCGAAAAAAGAAAATTGTTTCAAAATAAATTAATGAATAAATGATGTCCTTTAAAATTATCAATGATAATTAAAATCTTAAAAACTTTAACTATGAACTTCATTTCGAAATCGTTTACTTAATCCAGTGCTATGACCACTACTGTTGTCTAGTGTTACGTATAAACACAATCACATTTACACACACAAGATACGATGACAAGCATTATCATGACTTGTTTTATGATGACAATTATCCGGGTCAAAAACCAGTTTAAAGTCACGTTTATGGTTTTTGCTCAATTTCATTTGCTTGAATTGATGACTAATGTCAAAGTTTATCAAAGTTATCACTGCATTTTGTATGTATGTTGTGGGTTTATTTGCATATGTTGAAATATATATGGCTGCCAAAGACAAAGATGAACTGTTGTCTTTATATTTTCAAAGGCCTCAAGATGTTTATCTTAAGCTTTTTTTCAACATGATTAATGCAAATGTTTGATTATTTATTCCTTTTGAAGTGCCAGCCTTGTCCTTGTGCCATCTTGGGCATTTATGTTTGAAAGTTACAATACATAAAAATCTTAAAAAAAATAAACATAATCTAGATTTACAAAAAAAAATATATTAACATTTTACTACGGAGATGAAATTTTAGGACTTAGTCAGTGACGTGGTGGTCAATTTTAGCCCTTTTAGTTTAACTAAAAAATATTTATAAAAAACATTTGTTCATAATTATTTGTTTTTTAATAATAGTTAAGCTACTATATTTTTAATTTAAAAAATAAAAAAATATAACATTTTTTTATTAATTTCAACAATATATACATTTTATTTCACAAACCTCTTTTGTACGAAAAAAAAATTACGAGAGGTAATGTTTACCACCACGTCCTCAGTTAATGGTTTAGAGATTGCAGCAAATTATTAAGAGAACATAATTAAACGAGGTCAGTCCAAGTGGTTTGAATGTATTTATTGCGGTGAAAGTGGCAACCTTATAAAACTGAAGTTTTAGGTTGTTTGACCATCATCTAATTGGTCACCGTGCAATAAATTTCATTTCAAAGCCGATTCAGATTCCCATTCCTTATTTATGAAAGACAAATATTGGATGTAAATTTTAACGAGGCCAACATGAACATCGCAGTGTCCGATAAATTAAAAAATTTACGAAAAATATATTAATGACTTTATTAAAAGCTAAAAATTAAGTGCTATAGACTCCATTTAAACAACTAATATTAATTGAACTTCTTTTGAGCTATATTTTCATAATTTTATATTTACTAGCAGATTCCAGCACTCAAAATTCGAGCGCAAATTCTAGGAAACTATGTTTTCATTTAATAAAGACCCTAAAGGTATGCTTCACAATCAACGCATTTTAAATGAAGAAAACAAACTCAACATATTAACACAAACACATTAACAAATTTAATAAACACACACATAGCATTGTATAATTTTATGTATGTATTAGTAGCAACTTTCAACGGTCATAACTCGAAAAAAAAACATATCAGACGATGAAAATCTGTAAATCTAGGTAACAGCTAAAAAGAAATTCATTTCAAATTATAAATTTTTTGTCAAAGTCGGTGTAAAACTGTGAAGTTTACATCGGTAACAAAAAATCGCCTAGCCTATTATTATTATAGATTAGTGCTAGTAGAGCCCAGCCCTAGAAAGTCAAGTGCCCTTCCAGGAAATTTTATTTTTTCATTAAATTTTTTTCTTTCAATGTTAACTTAATTCATTAAATTGGGAATTTATAAATAAAATTCATTAAATTTATTTCATTATAAATATTTGTTGAACGCACAGAAGATTTATAAATAAGAGCCTAAAGGTATGCTAATCAATTTTAGCAAATTCACAATTCATATACAATTTCTGTAAACACATTAACATAACTCCAAAAAAATGTACCAGACGGCGCAAATCTGTAAATATGGTGGACAGCTAAAAATAAATACCTTTCAAATAGCGTATTTTTTGTCAAAATCGGTTTAAAATTGAAGCTTTAAAATCGTTCACAAGAAATCGCCTTGCCTATTAATATTATAGATCCGAAAATAGTTTGTCTGCTGAATGAAGTTCGATTTAAGTTTTGAACTGACATTAACGAAAACTTTTTATAGTAAAAAAACTTGATTATTTAAAACAAATCAGAGGGGGGGGCACTTGTTGAGCGCTATGAAAGTTAGAGTACAGCAAAGAGATAAAAGAAATTATTAGAAAAGAAATTAAGGTGCGAATGTTCCTGGCAAATGCTTAGAATTGGCCTACAGCTACCTTAGAGCCTACGTGTTGAATCAGATTCAGGGTTTTTTGGCCGTCGGAAATGTTTGCAAAAAATTACGGTCATAAAATTGAGGTTTGCGTTATTTTTCTTAATACTGTTAAATAAGTCAAATTAAATTAGAAAAAATTAATTTAAAAATTTAATTGCTTTTATCGATAACACGGTGTTACAAAAAAAAATCCCTGGGATATCATATCATTTTTCTGGTAGGTATTGTCGAGTAGAACAAGAATCTGTATTTGAAATTTTCCAGGCACGTCAGAATTTTGAGATACGGGTAAAAAACCGGTTTTTCGGACCTCTATGCACTTAATAACGGGTAACTCAGTTGTTTCTCCACCGATTTTAATTTTATAAACGGATTTGGATAGAAGAGACTTATACCTTTAAAATGATATATATGATTATATGGTTTGATCCAAAAATATGTGTGTATTTCTGCACCAATGTCATTTTTTTACCACTTTTTTCGACATTTTTTAACTTTGGCGATATTTTTACGCACTTTTTTATAAAGGAACCGTAAAGCTTTATAATTTATATTAGTAGCATATTTAGTTGGGAGTAAAATGCAATTTACGGTTTTAAAATACGTTAAAAAATGACTAAGTTATTAAATATTGTATCAAACCAAAATTCTTGCAAAATACAAATTTCTTAATATGATATTCCTACGCATTATTTTATACAGAAATTTTACTGATAAAATTCAACTTTGTTTTAAAAAATCCGTTAGAAATTAAGAGAGTTATTAATTTTGTTTTTAAACCTAAATTTTTGCATAATTGCTTGCACATTATTTTTCTAGTTTTTTTGCTCTCTGTCTAGTGATGTTTTGCTAGAAGTTTGCAGGTAAAATTTTGTAAATGCAATGTGGAGCAAATTGGGACAACAGAGTTTGCCAAACTTTTTTTGCTTGGAGTCAGATTGTTATTTGTACAAAACTTTACATTCCGAAAACTGAAAATGTTTCTTAAAAAAGATTTTGGAGGGGTTTTCTTATTTAATATAAAATAATAATTTTAAACATAAGTTGTATTTTATTTGCACTGTATATTTTTTTATATATACTGATTATAATAAATGTGATTGATATACTCTGAGGACTATAAATTGTAAATCACTGTTATATTAAACTCAAATTAGAATTACAACAACAATTAGCAATGAGAGCTTAAATCATGTAAAAGTATTGTTTTTTTAATTTGTTTTGTTTATCACTTTTGTTTACTTAAATAAATAAAAAAGTTAGCCATTTGATAATATTATAATAGTGAAGGGCAATTAAAATTAAATTTGAATTTATCCCGATAAATAAATTTTATTAAAAATAGAAAATGTGCGACAGACGTAATAAATTTTGCTATATTTGTGGTTTATTGGTAAATATCGATCATAGACGTGATTTTAGAAACAATGGTGGAGTGGTGGAAATATATAACAAACTCTTCAATCGCTCTTATAAATTTAGTCGCTGGTATGAACCTGAATTTATTTGTGATTATTGCTGTAGAACATTAAAAAAGCCGTCAGTTACTTTACACTTTTCGACACCTATGATTTGGCATCATCAGCTCTACCATAAACCAGGTGATTGCTATTTTTGTCAAACCAATACAAAAGGTTACTCTTTTAAAACGCGCAAAAGTGTCAAATACGCAAATGTTTTAACTGTAACAAAACCGATATATGTAAGTGATTATGCAAAAATTTAGGTTTAAAAACAAAATTAATAACTCTCTTAATTTCTAACGGATTTTTTAAAACAAAGTTGAATTTTATCAGTAAAATTTCTGTATAAAATAATGCGTAGGAATATCATATTAAGAAATTTGTATTTTGCAAGAATTTTGGTTTGATACAATATTTAATAACTAAGTCATTTTTTAACGGATTTTAAAACCGTAAATTGCATTTTACTCCCAACTAAATATGCTACTAATATAAATTATAAAGCTTTACGGTTCCTTTATAAAAAAGTGCGTAAAAATATCGCCAAAGTTAAAAAATGTCGAAAAAAGTGGTAAAAAAATGACATTGGTGCAGAAATACACACATATTTTTGGATCAAACCATATAATCATATATATCATTTTAAAGGTATTAGTCTCTTCTATCCAAATCCGTTTATAAAATTAAAATCGGTGGAGAAACAACTGAGTTACCCGTTATTAAGTGCATAGAGGTCCGAAAAACCGGTTTTTTACCCGTATCTCAAAATTCTGACGTGCCTGGAAAATTTCAAATACAGATTCTTGTTCTACTCGACAATACCTACCAGAAAAATAATATGATATCCCAGGGATTTCGACTTCATTCTTTTTTGTAACACCGTGTAATTATCGATAAATTTAAATAATAATAAAAAAAAAATTCGAGTTAGCGATATTTTAATTTTTATGATTTTTCACAAATATTACTCGTAGTTCTTATTTAGAGAGCAACTTGTTTTTTGATATTGCGGCCAATTAGTGCGTTAGCCGATTTTTCCCGAAGAGAGCTCTTATGTTCGATAGCATAAAATATGGCCAATATGGGTACCAATTATTTTATTTTTATGAGTATATCAGCTATGTACATCGTTTAAACATATTTTTAAAGCTCATTTCAACGATATATAACACTATACAGAAATCTTGCAAAGGAAATACAGAATTCGCACATTATTTAAGATACTCCATAAAATCGAATGAATCGTTACGTTTACGATTTTCAAATATTTTCTCGTACTATAGTTTTAATATCTATAAGTTTTTTTAATTTTTTAAACCGAACTTAGATAAATTTGATACCTTTCAAACAGCATATAATATTCTTCAATGTTATACATCAATAATATTAATAGGCTAGGCAATTTCTTGTGACCGATGTTTTATTCTACCGTTTTATCCCGATATTGACCAAACGTATATTATTTGAAAGGTATTTCTTTTTAGCCGCTTTGCAGATTTAAAGATTTTTAAATTTTTTCCCTTGTATTGAGTTAATGGCATTAAAGTTGCTACTCACACATACATAAAATAATACAATGCTATGTGTGTGTTTATTAAATTTGTTAATGTGTTTGTAATAAAAATGAGTTTATTATTTGTGTTGATATGTGAATTGGCTATAATTGATTAGCATACCTTTAGGGTCTTTATTTAATAAAAAAAATAAAGTTTCCTAGAATTTGCACTCGAATTTCGAGGGCTGGAATATGCTAGTGTATACAGAAGCGAAAGTATTCATGTTTGTTTGTTTGTAATTTATAGGAAGCTAAACTATTGGACCGATCTTCCTGAAATTTCTACAAAATATTACTGTGTATCTGTAGTGAGCTAAACAAAATCTTTTTTTTCATATCTGTAGTAGGCGTGGCACCTCCCATACAAAGTGAACTTTTAGTATTATATATATTGACCATTATGACAGGGATAGCTTTGCAAATTTGTTTGAGGTCACCTCTTATTATTGTTAGTAGCCATGCCGAAAGTGGGCGGTATCGGAAAAGTTGGCGTGACACTTCCCATACAAAGAAAATATTTAATATCATATATCTGGAGTGCTGTAATAGTGAGAACCAAGGGAATTTGTACGAATCTATCATATATTAATATAAGTAATCAGATAAAATATGGGCAGAATAGGATTAGAATAGGATTAGTACTGTAATAGTGAGAGCCCTGGGACTTTGCGTGCGCCCATAAGTTATGCATATGATTAGTCAACCAAAAAAGGGGCGTGATTGGAGCACCTCCCATACAAAAACAATATTTAGTACTATGAAAGCAACATTCTTCAAACTTTTTACAAGTACATTAATCACCAATTTAAAGAGTCGTGGAAGATATGGGCAGAATCGCCAATTCAAAAATCGCCAAAATCAAAAATCGCCAACCGAAAATTGCGTAAAAAAAACAGAAATCTCCCAAAAACAAAAACCTTTAAAATAAAAAATTGGCAAAATCAAAAATCATCAAAATTAAAAATCGCCAAAATCAAAAATAGCTTAAATAAAAAATTACTAAATAATATTCTAAATTCAAGCCCAATCGTTAAGTGTTGCCTGATTTAAGTTTCAAATCCATGTTTTTCTCATCGGTAAAATTAAATATCCCCAAAATCAAAAATCGCTTAAATAAAATATATCTGAATAATATTCTAAAAGCTAATCATTAAGTGTTGCCTGATTTAATTTGGAAAATCCATGTTTTCCTCGTCGTCAAATTTAAAAATTGCCAAAAGTTAAAAATCGCTTAAATAAGAAATTGCTAAATAATATTCTTAACTCAAGGCCAATTATTAAGTGTTGCTTGATTTAATTTGGAAAATCCAATTTTTTTCTTGAGCAGCTGTATGTAGCTTGCTCCAGAGTAGGAACTCCGAAAAATGTGATCATTTTTGCGACGAATCAAAAAACAAAAAATATTGTATATCAGCAAGCATTTAATTTTAAAAAAATATATAAAGTGAATAAAATAAAATGTTTTAATTGTAAGAAAAATTGATTATGAAAACATACATGTCAATAAGTCGTAGCGAAGTATGACAGGGCAATACTAATTTATAATTAGTGGTCGTGGCACCTCCCATACGAAAAACTATGCAATACTATGAAAGCGACAGTCTTGAAACATTTCACAAGTACATTAATTACGCATTTAAGTAGTCGTGGAAGATATGGGCAGAATCGCCAATTCAAAAATCGCCAATTCAAAAATCGCCAAAATCAAAAATCGTCAAAACCGAAAATCGCGAAAAACAAAAATCTCCCTAAAACAAAAATCTTTTAATTAAAATATTGGCAAAATCAATAATTGTCAAAATTAAAAATCGCCACAATCAAAAATCGCTAACATAAAAAATTGCTAAATAATATTCTTAATTCAAGCCCAATCGTTAAGTTTTGCCTGATTAAATTTTCAAATCCGTGTTTTTCTCATCGGTAAAATTAAAAATCGCCAAAATCAAAAATCGCTTAAATAAAAAATTGCTTCCTCTAAATTCAAGAGGAAAATCCGTAAGTGTTGCTGATTGAATTTAGAAAATCAATGTTTTTCCCATCGTCAAACATAAAAATCGCCAAAATCAAAAATCGCTAACATAAAAAATTGTTAAACAATATTCTAAATTCAAGCCCATTCGTTAAGTGGTGCCTGATTTAAGTTTAAAATCCATGTTTTTCTCATCGCCAAATTAAAAAATCTTCAAAATCAAAAATCGCTTAAATAAGAAAATGCTAAATAATAGTTTAAATTCAAGCCCAATCGTTCAGTGTTGCCTGATTTAAGTTTCAAATCCATGATTTTCTCATCGTCAAAATTAAAAATTGTCAAAATCAAAAATCGCTTAAATAAAAAGTTGCTGAATAATATTCTGAATTCAAGGATAATCGTTAAGTTTTGCCTGATTTAAGTTTAGAATCCATGTTTTTCTCAGTGTCAAAATTAAAAAATCTTCAAAATCAAAAATCGCTTAAATAAGAAAATGCTAAATAATAGTTTAAATTCAAGCCCAATCGTTAAGTGTTGCCTGATTTAAGTCTCAAGTCCATGTTTTTCTCATCGTCAAAATTAAAAATTGCCAAAATCAAAAATCGCTTAAATAAAAAATTGCTGAATAATATTCTAAATTCAAGGATAATCGTTAAGTGTTGCCTTATTTAATTTGGAAAATCCATGTTTTTCTCATCGCCAAAATTAAAAATCGCCAAAATCAAAAATCGCTAACATAAGAAATTGCTAAATAATATTTTAAATTCAAGCCCAAACAGGCAACACTTGATTTAAGTTTCAAATCAATGTTTTTCTCATCGTCAAAATTTAAAATTGCCAAAATCAAAAATCGCTTAAATAAAAAATTGTTGAATAATATTCAAAATTCAAGGATAATCGTTAAGTGTTGCCTGATTTAATTTGGAAAATCCATGTTTTTCTCATCGTCAAAATTAAAAATTGCCAAAATCAAAAATCGCTTAAATCAAAAATTGCTTAATAATATTCCAAATGCAAGGCCAATCGTTAAGTGTTGCTTGATTTAAATTAGAAAAGAGTAGGACCTCCGAAAAATTTTATAATTTTTACACCTAATAAAAAAAACAAAAAATGTTGTATATCAACAAGAATTGAAAAAAAATATATAAAAAATAAATAAAACAAAATATTTTAATTGTAGGTACAATACAAACTTCGTAGGAAAAATTGATTATGAAAACATACGAAGCACGACAGTGCAAAACTCTGTTATAAAAATATAAAAATTTAAAATAAAAATATTTACTTAATTTTTAATACAATTTTTAATTTTATTTTTATAAATTGTATTTAAGATATGGTGTTATTTATTGTAAAAACGCATAAAAATCATTAGGAAACTATAAAAATTTTTCGTAGTATCGAAAATATGTTAACTACTTCAAATACTTTTATAATTAATTTTATTTTATTTTTAATTCAATTTTTTTTAAATAGTTTTAATTTAAATTTTTATATATTTTTCGTATGTATTATAAAGTATATACTGTTTGAAAGGTACTGAAATTAATATATTAAAAATAAAACATATTGAATGAATATTCCGAATAATTTTTGAAAATTGCAGAGATTAAAAAAATATAAGTAAATATTTTAGCCTGGAATGTGATCAATGTTGCATGATGGTTTTTTTCTGTAAATTGATGTGCAGGCTAAAATTCTTAATCGCTTTTATAAATATCTTTTTTTTTTGTTCAGCTAAATAAATTTCATATCGATCCATCTGCTCCGATTTTAGAAAAAGTGTTCGAAATTTTTTAAAATAAGTATTAATGTGAAAGTCATGAATATTAGCTATTTTTTCGTTGCTTTGCTATAAAACGGTCAAAAGTTATTGTATTAAAATTATTTTTGGTTAATATTAAAGATCATAGCATATCCTTTCCATTTCGTAATTCAGATTTTTAATACTATTTTTCGTTTTTTGTATGGATTTTTTTATTTAAAGATAATTTGTTGATGTTTCTATATCCATTGAATATATGTCTGATGTAAGAAAAAAGATTTAAAAAAGGCCTCAAATTAAGTCAAGACATACAAGACTTAAGTTTAAGCTCAAATTGCTTCGTTTTAAACCATATAGTCTTAGCCGCCTCGGATTATTTTCTCATTCCAGTTTTGTAAAAATTTTTAAAATTGAAGATTGAAAAACTGACATTTGATTTTTATAAGGAATTGTTGCTTAATTTATGAATTTGAAATATCGTAAAAAATGTTAAAAAGTAATTTCCTTTAATTGACTTGTTAGCTAATTTTTTTTTCGTTGGGTCCAAAAACGTGAATATAAAAATTATTCAATTCTTTCTTATTTATAGGATTTTTCATCAACTTAAAAATTTTAAATATTATAATGAAATTTTCAAATTTAAAACAATATATTTTTTTAATTGAGTTATTGTTTCAATTATTTTTTTTTTTTACTTTGAGTAAAATTTTCTATGTTCAGTTTAGAAATTTCCATATTCCAATTATTGTGTTGCGTATGAGTAATTAAGAATTCCATTAATAATACTCATACGTACTCGTACCATATAATTTTTCAATATGCTTCAAAAATTACATGACTTAAAAAAATATTATTAAATGAATAAAACTGTTCTTGTTTTTAGCCATGCTCGTTTTTGTTTGCATGTCCTTTTTTTTGTTTTGAAAATCCTTTATTTAGTTGTTGATTAACATTTGCTTTAGCAACATTTTTCGTTGCAGTTACAACCACATAATAACATACCGCCAGAGAACACTGGTACAATTTTATTTTCTATTTTTTTTTTAAATTGCATAACCAAACAATTTTCCATTTATGATTTTTTAGGATTTGTGTTTTTTTTTCTCAGTTCTTTAGTTTTAGAGTTTTTGTTTTCATGGCCGTTTATGTTTTTGTGTTTTTTTAAGCCCTTTAGACCCGCTCCGTTTATTTGTAGTCGTCATTCAAAGGTTCTGTTGTCACTTTTTTTATGGTTATGTTTTTTTTTACTAAATATGGCCTATTGTCATACATCTAGTCTGCATTCACTTGGGTTGAGTTTAGTGTGTATGTCTGTGTTTTTTATTTCACATTTTGTAGGACAGTATGTGGCCATTTTTTTGTTTTTGCCAATTTTTTTTCAGTTTAGTTTTTTCATGATATGGGTGCACTTATGCTGATTAAAGCATTTCTTTTAAGTTATTTTCAAACACATTTGAAATCATGATTATTTACATCAGGCAAAATAAACTAAAAATGGCTTATGTTAATGCCAAAGAGTTTCGCTTAATATTTATTATGAAAACATATGTTTGTCTATGGTTTGGAGATGGAATCATAGTTTTAAATTTATTAAATATATAATAAAAGCAAAACACGTTAATCAAATTTAATGAACGGGATTTTTATAAGGAATGTTAGAAGAGGAATATGTAATACTTTTTTATCATGCTCTAAAAAATCAGCTTTTCTTAAAAATGTACATTTTTTAAACACATACATTTTCTTAAAAAAATGCATTTTCTTAACAAAATATTTTTTCTTAAAAGGTACTTTTTTCTTAAAAGGCCATCTTTTCACAAAAAAGTACATTTTCTTAAAAAAGTACCTTTTCTAAGAACGTACCTTTTATTAAAAAAGTAAATTTGCTTTAAAAAAATGTTTCTTAAAAAAGTACCTTTTCTAAAACCTAACAAACATTTTCTAAAAAAAGTACCTTTTCTGAAAAAATCATGTCTTTCTCAAAAATGTTCCTTTGTTTCAAGGTAAATTGTCTTTAAGAAAATTTTTTTTTTCTATTCAAAAAGTACTTTTACTTAAAAATTTTCTTTAAGCACTTCGTCATAAAAAGTACCTTTCCCAAAAAACATAACTTTTTCATAAAAAATTTCCTTTCCCTAAAAAAAGTACCATTTCTTAAATATGCACTTTTTCTTAAAAAAAAAATGAACAAAAAGAGCCTTTTCATGAAAAAACTGAGCTGTACTTTAAAAATTACCTTTCTTAAAACAGTGATACTTTACAGCGACTATTCATAAAGAAAGTACTTAAAAAAAAATACATTTTTTCAAAAAAAAGTATCTTTTCTTTAAAAAATAACTTTTCTTAAAAAGTACATTTTCGTTAAAAATAAAAGATCTGTTCCTGAAAATAGTAATATTTCTTTAAAAAGTAACTTTTCTTCAAAAAGCAATTTTTCCAAAATAAATTCTTTTTCTTAAAAAAAAGTACCATTTCTTAAACAAATAAGTTTTTCTGAAAAACTTAACTATCCTTTGTTTCAAAAGTAAATTTTCTTGCAAAAGTATTTTTTTTATTAAAAAAGTATTTTTTTTTTTTATTTTTTTTTTTTTTATTAAAAAAGTACTTTTACTTCAAAAAGTTTTTTTTAAGTACTTCTTCATAAAAATTTCCAATTCATAAACAAGCACATTTTCTTAAAAAATTATCTTTTCATAAATAACTAAAATTTTTTTAAATTACCTTTTCATAAAAGCACCTTATTTCCTAAAGAGTTGATTTTTCCTCAAAAAAGCACAATTTCTTAAAAAAAAACTTAGCTTTTCTTTAAAATTTAAATTTCTTAAAAAACTAACTTTTTTTAAAAGCGGCTTTTCATAAAAAAGTAATTTTACTAAGAAATAAAAACTTTTTCGAAAAAAAGTAAGTATTCGTAAAAAAGTAACTTTTCTTAAAAAGTGCCTTTTCATAAGTACATTTTCTTAAAAAATGAAAACATCTGTTTCTAAAAAAAATTATTTTTCTGAAAAAAGTACTATTCATTTATAAAAACATATTTACTTTAAAAACCTATTTTTCTTCAAAAAGTACTTTTTCTTAAAAAAGTAAGAAAAAGTACTTTTCATTAAAAAAAAGTACTTCTGCCAAAATGTATACTTCTTTTAACAAAGTATCATTTCTTCAAAAAGCACCTTTTTCTGAAAAACGCAACTTTCTTTTGTTTCAAAAGTAAATTTTCTTCAAAAAGTATTTTTTTTTAAGTACTTTTTCTTAAAAAAGTTTTTTTTAAGTACCTTTTCATATATAAGCACACTTTTCATAAAATATTACCTTTTCATAGTACCTTATATCCTAAAAAGTATCTTTTAGTTAAGAAGTAGGTACTTATTTTTCAAAAAGTGCTTATTTTTCAAAAAGTACTTTTGATTAAAAAGAACCTCTTCTAAAAATATTTAATTTCTTAAAAAAGTACTTCTTCACAAAAAAGTACCTATCAAAAAGAGTATATTGTCGTCTTAAAAAATGTTTTTTCATAAAAAAGTACCTTTCCTTAACAAGCAAGTTTTCTTAAAAAAGTGTTATTTCTTAAAAGTTACTTTTCCTCAAAAACAATTTTTTTTATTAAAAAGTATTTCTTACAAAAAGAAATTTTTCTTTGATTAAAATAGTTCCTTTTCTTAAACACGTAAATTGTTTTAAATAAGTACTTTTTCATAAAAAAAATTATCTTTCTAAGAAAGTACCATTTCATAAAAAACACCCTTCCTTAAAAAAGTACCTTTTATGACAGAGTTCATATTCAAGAAAAAGCACCAATTCGCAAAAAGTACTTTTTCTAAACAAATTTCCTTTTAAAAAAAGCGTATTTACTTTAAAAATTAAACTGTCGTAAAAAAGCAAATTCCCCTAAAGAAGCAGGTTTACTTAAAAAAGTACTTTGTCATAAAAAACACCCTTCTCAAAAGTACCCTTACTTAAAAAAGTACATTTTCGTTTCAAAAAAGGACCTTTTCTAAAAACTTGCATTTTCTAAAAAAATTTAACTTTTCTATAAAAAGACACTTTTTTATGAAAAGGTACTTTTTTATGAAGAAGTACCTTTTCATAAAACAGTACCTTTTTACGAAGAAGTACCTTTTCATAAAAAAGTACCTTTTTATAAAAAAGTTCCTTGTTATATAAAAAAAGTACATTTTTATATAAAAAGGGTACCTTTTTCTACAAAAAAAAGTACCTTGTTGTAAAAAAAGTACCTCTTTGTATTCGCATTTTCTTAAAAATTAAACTTTTCTATAAAACAAACGCTTTTTTATGAAGAAGTTTTAGAAAAAAGTGCCTTTTATAAAAGTAGAAAAAAGTACCTTGTTGTAAAAAAAAAGTACCTCTTTGTATATAAAACAGTATCTTTTTTAATTCGCATTTTCTTAAAAATTAAACTTTTCTATAAAAAGAACGCTCTTTTATTAAGAAGTACCTTTGTATAAAAAAGTGCCTTTTTTTAAAAATAGAAAAGAGTATCTTGTGGTAGAAAAAGTACCTTTTTATATAAAACAAGTACCCTTTTCAATAAAAAAGAGTACCTTTTTATAGAAAGAAGTACCTTTTTATAGAAAAAAGTACCTTTTTATAGAAAAAAATACCTTTGCATAAAAAGCGCCTTTTCTTCAAATAGTACCTAATCGTAAAGAATCTTTACCTAAAAAGTTGGTTTTAATAAAAAATATACACTTTTTCAACAAGCCTTTCAAGTTGTAATAAAGATTTTAAAATTTTCTCAAACGTTTAAGCAAAAATGTATTAAAATATATTTTACACGGAATTGCCCAAATTTGTGACTTTTAAACATTTTAATTTTTTTTTAGTCTTTTAAAATTGTTCTGCGATCAACTTTTGATAAGTTTATTTAACTGTGTCAAAATTTAGAGACTTATTTGCTTCTAAGATACCCAAACTAACTCTACAGCTTCAGCTGTAACATTTTTGAAACAGAACGTTAAGGAATAATAAGTCTTATTTTGAAACCATGTACTTATAGATAGAATCAAATTTTTTTATAACATTTGGTTGTAATTTCCTTTGAATTTATTAACAATTTTTCTTTACTCGAATTTTTAATTTAGACTTTTATGAAACTTTTCTGTGAAAATTTAAGCTGTTTTTAATTATTTATTTTTTACATAAAATTTTTGATTCCCTTTACTTTAATAAAAACTTTTTTATTTAACATTATATGTGGATATTGTTTCTATATTTCATGTTACGCCAAATTAATATTCGATGTCACAAAATTATTAATTGTTATTACAGTAACAAATCTGGCGATACAGTTTAGATTTCGGAAGTCTGTCCAATAAATATAAGTTTTTTTTTTTGCTTATTATTAATAATTTGGGCACAAAAGAGCTATGGTTTTCGAAATTATTATGTATATAATTCAGGCAGCTTTTGCCACTAGAGGGTTAAGGGCCATCACAAAATTTCAATTAACTCCGTTGAATTGTTGTGAAACAAAACATGAAACATTGTTGAATGTTTAATTATACATATATCTGTATCACCTAACTAACGTATGATTAATATAAATATTTTATTATTAGTCATGCAGTAATGTAATTCGCTGAGATGGATTTTTAAATTAGAATCAAATTAAATTCACAAACTATTTTTTGTGACATAAATTTTATGTATCTCAGATTCGATAAGATTATTTTAGGAATTCTCAAGAAATTTTTACTTAATTAATTCGCTTAGAACTGTTTAAAATCCATATTTTACACCTCTGATTTGCCGCATATTTCTCACTCTTTCCAACTTGTTTTATTAACAAGCATTTTAGTATGTATGTGCATGTGCGTGTGTCATAAAATTATCTCATTCCACCCATTCTCTAAATATCAATGTCAAGTTTACATGTAAATATAACGGCACATTTTTTAAAGTTTTTGTTGTTGTTTACTCTTGTGTTTTTTTTCTCTTTGCTGTAGTAATTTAACAATGGTGCTAAAATTTTTTAAACGAAAAAAAAAAAACAAAAATACAAAAGCAATAATAATAAACCAACAACAAAAAAAGTAGCGTTTGGCATCGATAACATTTGGATAAGAGCCCAGCAGATATAAAAATAGAAAACCTAAATACATTGCAGAAAATTTTTGTCTTTTTAAAACAAACAACAAATTTATAAAAGCAAAAAAAGAGATCTTTGTAAATTTAAAGAATGAAAATTTATAAAATAAATTGAAAGTAAATTTAAAAATAAACAATAATAAAAATTTAGAAAATTTATATGAAAGTCTCTATTTTAATGAAAAACTATTTTAAAAAATATTATTTAAAAAAATTGAATTAAAAAAAAATTTTTAAATTTTAAAAATTAGAAATTGAAAAAAATTTAAGTTAAGAAAATTTTGAAAATTTTGGAAAAAAACATTTTGTTGAATAATCAATTTAAGTCAATTTATCTATAAAAATATATATTATTTTTGATTTGCTTTATCACCTTACCCTATTAAGCTACTCGATTTATGTATAATCATAAAAGTTTAAAATTTTTATGAGTGAATTATATATTTAAAACACAATAATACAAATTTTAGAAAATTTATTTGAAAATTTGTATTTTGATGAAAAAATATTTTTAAAAAACTAAAAATAAAAAAAATAAAATTTAAAAAAATTTAAAGAAAAATTACTAAGTTTAACAAATTTTTGAAAAAAATATTTTGTTAGAAAATTCATATCAAAACTATTCAAATCTTAAAACTAATGCTGATTATAAAGACCAGCCAGACAAAAATGTATTTGCTCCATAATGTATATCAGCTATGTCCAACCTTCTAAGGCATAGGTGGCCATGGTTGCTGAGAAGATTTCGGGGGTGAGTTCCAAGTTTATGTAAATATCTAACACTGTGTTTCATAACTTCGTCTTTGAGCAAAGGAACAGAATTCCTGACATATCAGCGTGCAACTGTAATCATTCTTTACAGCCTATTTTGGCTTCTTTGCAATTTTTCAATATTAGACTGAGAGGCAGTACCCCATATCTGAATACCGAAGCACCATATGGGTTTTTTAACTTCATCTGGGGAAGTTTTGCGTCTATATATATATATTCCAAGTGAAGCAGCATCAAAGTCAATTCCAAGATATTTTACGTTTGTGTGATGGGATATGTTATGAATATTATTTGTACCTTAGGGCGCGTTTCCCTTCTTAGGGTGAAAGTGATATGGATGCGTTTCTGTTCATTAACTTTGATTTTCCATCTTTCCAGCCAATCTTCTAATTGGGAAATGTGGGTTTGCAGTAATCTAGATGCTATTGATGTGTTCTCATGTACACTTGACATTGCTTATCATGTTGGCAAATCAGATGCGTAGAGTAAATATATCTTGTGGTGGACTTCTCTAGCTGTTCTGTTCAACTGTGACCTACGACCTGAAATATAGCTTTCTAGAAGCTTGTGAGTGTTGGGTGGTAATATGTATTTATTTTTATAGATCAAGCCCTCATGTCGAACTTCGTCGAATGCTTGTGAGACATCAATAAAAAGAGCGGAGCAATACTCTTTTTTATGTGTAAACATCTATACGCCCAGGGGGGTAAATTTCTATTTCATAATACAAACACCAAAAAAGCGTAACATGTGAGCGTAAGACAAAATCGGTGTGACTTATGATTGTATTGGTGAAAAAATTATGATATGTAATAACCTGTTCGTAAATGTAAAATAAAAAAATGAAATATGAAAAATAAAAAAATAAAACTGAAAAATAAAAAATTAAAAATGAAAAATAAAAAATTAGAAATGAAAAATTAAAAATAAAAAATGAAAAACGAAAAATAAAAATTTTAAAATAACTATGAAAAATCAAAAATAAAGAATGAAAAATTAAAAATGAAAGATGAAAAATAAAAAATGAAAAATAAGAAATGAAAAATTAAAAATTAAAAATAAAAATGAAAAATCAAAAATAAAAAATGAAACATAAATATTAAAAATAAAAATGAAAAATAAAAATAAAATCAAAACTAAAAAAGGAAAAATTAAAAATGAAAAATAAAACAAGTAAGAAAATTATAGTCGGTCTAGACCGACTATACGATACCCTATACCATGCGTTTAGGAACCCTATCTCTTAGGCCCAACTAACTGGACATTGAAAATAAGCAAAAACCAAATTTGAGTGGGATTTTTATTAATTTTTTTGGCTGCAGATATGAAAAAGTTCATATCGGATGCTATATCTATAAAGGGACTAGGTCCAAAAATGGACCGATCCTGATCATGTTTGGTAAAGTCTCTTGTATTTTGCAAAAATATGTACAAACAAAATTTGAGAAGAATCAGTACAATATTTTTGTTTTTTAATAGATTTAAGTGAATATCGGGAAGCAGCTCTATATGGGGTCAAAGGGATCATTTTTGGACTACTCATTAGTGGATGTAATGAATGCCTACAAACCCAATTTGAGTAAGATCTATATGACAATTTGGATCTTATGGCAATTTATGTCGATTTCATATGGATAATTTGTATGGGGGCTAGGTCTGAACATGGACCGATTCTCACCAATTTCAATAGCGTTCATCCCATGGCCGATAAAAGCTTATATACCAAATTTCATCAAAATATATTCATACTTGCGACCTGCAGTTTGATTACAAGCTTTACATGGACACACAGACGGACGGACGGACGGACGGACGGACGGACATTGTTAAATCAACTCAGAAAGTGATTCTGATTCGATCGGTATAATTAAAGATGGGTCTAGGTCAAATATTTTTGGTTGTTACAAACAGCAGCACAAAGTCATTATACCCAAACCACATAGTGGTATAGGGTATAAAAACAGAAAAATGAAAAATCAAAAACAAAAACAATGAAAAGTGAAAAATAAAAAATTAAAAATGAAAAATAAAACATTAAAAATGAAAAATAAAAAATTAAAAACAAAAAATTAAAAATAAAAAATTGAAAATAAAAAATTAAAAATTAAAAATAAAAAATGAAAAATAAAAAATAAAAAACAAAAAATGAAAAAGGAAATATTAAAAATAAAAAATCAAAAATAAAAAAATTTTAAATAAAAAAAAATGAAAAATGAAAAATTAAAAATAAAAAATGAAAAATAAAAAATAAAATATTAAAAATGAAAAATAAAAAATTAAAAAAGAAAAGTAAAAAGGGAAATTAAAAAATTAAAAATGATAAACGAAAAATGAAAAACAGAAAACGCAAAATGAAAATATTAAAAAATAAAAAGTAAAAAATTATAAATGAATATGAAAATGAAAATGAAAAACGAAAAATGAAATATAAAAATTAAACATTAACTGGTTGAAATAATAATAATAATTAATTTTTTAAATTTTTAAATTAGCACAGCCCCTGCAGTAGATTGCTTATAAGTGATTTTAAAAAAGTGTCACATGATTTTTTTTTCCCAAAGACCTTTCTAATAATAATTACTAGCCTATGGACTTGCTCAGTGGTGCTGTGTTTCTTCCTAAAGCCGAACTGATAAGGGTTAATTTATTCATTAGCAGTCTTTCGAAGAGTTTTGACATATTTGATAAGAGCCTGATTGGTCTATATGACTCGACTTTCGTGTTATCTTTGATTGTGACGAGTGAAACTTTCTATTCTAGGGGGATAATATTCAAATCACAATATAGCATTGAAAATGTAGAGCATCATTCTTATACTGGGCAATTCTATAAGCATATTAATACTGATTTTATCGATCTCCGGTGCTTTATATGAGTGTTTGTTGCCTTTGCTCCTTACTGTGTTATTATATGAAGGCAACTCCACTGTAGAACTTGATGTTTTTGGTGTGAAAACATTTCTCAAGGGTTTTGCGAACTGTTCAACTTTTTCTGTTCAACTTTTTTCAGAGTCAGTTCTTGCCCAGTCTCCATTTGTGTTTCACAATGGAAACTTAATCATGATGGATCTTTTAAGAACTTTTGTTACTCGTCATAATGAGTGATCAGTATGTGGTGTATCATACAGTTTTTTAAGGAAACAATAGGTTTAGCAGTTTTCTAATACATTCTCTTAATCGGGCTTTAAGTTGTGGGGATCTGTGCGGTTGCCATTCACTTCCTGCTCTTCTTTTTTTATTGGATTGACAAAATAATATACACCTTCTCCACAGTCGTATGGAAAGTATAAAAAAATATTTATAAATTAATTTCTTTTTTTTATTTTTAATTAAATAAGCTGGGAGTTTCTCTAAAATGAAACATTGTATATGAAATTGCATGCCATGGAAATGAGAGGGAGAAGTGCAAAAAGTTTATGTTGGAACAACAAAAGGAATGTTAGGGACACGAATTGCTGAACATAAGGCGGACATAAACAAACAGAGAGAAACCACAGCACTCGCACAGCATGTGAAAGAAAATAATCATATGGCTAATTTTGACGAAATAAAAATACTGGATAAGGAGAGGAGAATAAATAAACGATATACATTAGAAAGTTTACGCATACAACACCGATTAGAATATGCCATGAATACAAGAGAGGATAAAGACATCACAAAGCTGCAATATTCGGTTGCAATTACTTAGTATAATAGTTAAAATTCTGTAATACTAGCGTTAAGATCAATTTGTGATATCCGTGTACTGTGTTGTCATCATTTATTTATTTTATTTATTTATTTATTTATTTAAAATTTCTTTGTCGTGAAGTCCAGTTTTTTTAGATAAATAAGTGACTACAATTAGTAGGATGTAATATAGAATCGTTAGTTGATCAGGGATACTAACATTAATTTTCTTCTTCTAAAAATATTTTAAAAATTTGTTTTATATCTATTTTATTTTGTCGCCAGAATTTAAATAAAATTATACACTCCTGAAGAAGTCTGAAAAAAGCAGACGAAACGTTGGGTGAAAAATGAAATTAAATTGATCTTTTTATTTACACCAAATTTGACCATCATTAACCCGTAAGGAGACTCCTTTTTACAACAATAATTCTACATTTAATGGTCACAAAAGAAAAATTTCATGAAACATTTAAAGTAGGAATAGAAAAATTTAAAGTGAGTTTTTTTCAATTTTCAAAAAATAAATAAATTTTTCTTAAAAAGATTTAATACAAAATTTAGATTTTTGCCATTGTTCTCTTTTCCTATTGTAACTATGCAATGACATCAAAGCTATTTTATGTGACATATAATTTGCTGATGTTGAATGAAAAAATAAAAATAAACCGTTTAAAACAAATGTAAAAGTCAAGGTGTGTTTTGCTTTGTTTCATTTTATAAAATTGTATAGAAATAATTTTCGTTAAAAAAAACAAAGCAGACTTAGAACATGCTATTGTAAAAACGTTAAACTATTTTGTATTCCAATCTTTTGAAGTTTTACTTTATATTAATATTGAACATGAAGGTATACATTGTATTTCTATATATAAAAAACGATTTTTCTATACACAAATCCCAGTAAACAAAACACCATCAAACAAAAAATCAAAAAGTTTGTTAAACATGAGTCGAATGTAATATTTCTGAAATAAAGATCAAATAGTTTCGTGATCTTGTTTCCTTTTTAAGGACTGAAAAATTTCAAAGATTACACTTTTCAATACAAAATATATTCAAATATTTATACTCGTCATACTATGCCAGTAACAATTTCCAATGGAAAAGGAGAATCTTAGCAATTTTATATATTTTTTTACTTCAGCATAGCACAACAAAAAAATAGCAATATTCTGCTTTACAAACTGTATCTATTTTTGGAACACACCTAATTCTGTTTTTACGTGATAGATAGGTTCCTCAAAAATTCGCGTAAAAAAATCGCATAAAAGAGTTAGTGTCTCCATATAAAAGGAGAGGAATGGTTCAATATTTGTAATACGAGATAAAATTTTTTAAATTCAGATTGTGCTAATCCAGCATGTTTGCTACAAAAATTAATTGCAAATTTTTTCAACGTATCTGTAATGTTAAAATTTTCTTCATTCATTAATTTATCTGAAATGTGCCTAAATGTTGGCTTCATATAATAGATATTCAAAGTTGCAACAAATGTGGATGACCAGGTGCCGAACTTCTGGTAAAAAAATAAATGAGAAACTACTCAATTTGGCATCTGGTTATAAAATTGAAATGTTATCTGCTTGATGGCATTTCCGGCAACTGTTATCAACCTCCAAACCTTATAACAAGTACCTTCTCCATTTTCTCTTTTACAACGTATGATTTTCTAATAGATTCTTCATTCTTTTTCATGCGTAAAAATCTATACGCGCAGGGGGGTAAATTTCTATTTTAAAATACAATCACACAAATAGCGTAACATGTGAGCGTAAGACAAAATCGGTGTGACTTACGATTGTATTGGTGGAAAAATTTATGATATGTAATAACCTGTTTGAAAATGAAAAATTAAAAATAAAAAATGAAAAATGAAAAATGAAATATGGAAAATAGAAAAGGAAAAATAAAAACGCAAAATGAAAAATAAAAAATAAAAAATTAAATATGAAAAACGAAAAATGAAAAATAAAAAATGAAAAACGAAAAATGAAAAATAAAACATGAGAAATTAAAAATGAAAAATAAAAAATTAAAAAGGAAAAAAATGCCAAATGAAAAATAAAAAACGAATAATGAAAAATAAAACATGAGAAATTAAAAATGAAAAATAAAAAATTAAAAATAAAAAAGGAAAAAAATGCCAAATGAAAAATGAAAAACCAAAAATGAAAAACGAAAAATGAAAAATAAGAAATGAAATATGAAAAATGCAAAATGGAAAATAAAAAATTAAAAATGAAAAACAAAAAATTAAAAATAAGAAATGAAAAATGAAACATAAGGAATGAAAAATGGAAAATGAAAAATGAAAATTGAAAAATGAAAAACGGAAAATGAAAAATAAAAATTAAAAATGAAAAATATAAAATGAGAAATTAAAATTAAAAATAAAAAATGAAAAATTAAAAATAAAAAATTAAAAACGAAAAATTAAAAATGAAAAATGAAAAATGAAAAATAAAAAATGAATATTAAAAAGTGAAAAATGAAAAATGCTAAATAAAAAATAAGAAATGAAAAATTAAAAATAAAAAATGAGAAATGGAAAATGTAAAATAAAAAATGAAAAATGAAAAACGAAAAATAAAAAAAAATTAAAAATTAAAAATAAAAAATAGAAAATAGAAAAGGAAAAATAAAAACGCAAAATGGAAAATAAAAAATAAAAAATTAAAAATTAAAAATTAAAAATTAAAAATTAAAAATTAAAAATTAAAAACAAAAAATGAAAAAATTAAAAATTAAATATGAAAAACGAAAAATGAAAAATAAAAAATTTTAAATAAAAAAGGAAAAATAAAAATGCTAAATGAAAAATAAGAAATAAAAAATGAAAAACAAAAAATTAGAAACCAAAAATGGAAAATAAAAAATGAGAAATGAAAATTAAAAATTAAAAATTAAAAATAAAAAAATTTAAAAATTAAAAATATAAAATGAAAAATGAATATTAATAAGTGAAAAATGAAAATTGAAAAATGCAAAATAAAAAATAAGAAATGAAAAATTAAAAATAAAAAATTAAAAATAAAAAATGAAAAATGAAAAATAAGAAATGAAATATGAAAAACGAAAAATGATAAATAAAACGTGAGAAATTAAAAATGAAAAATTAAAAATTAAAAACGAAAAACGAAAAATAAAAAATTAAAAATGAAAAATAAAAATGAAAAATGAATATTGATAAGTGAAAAATGAAAAATGAAAAATAAAAAATAAGAAATCAAAAATTATAAATAAAAAAAAAATAAAAATGAAAAATGGAAAATTAAATGAAAAATGAAAAATGAAAAGTGAAAAATAGAAAAAGAAAAAACAAAACGCAAAATGAAAAATAAAAAATTAAAAACAAAAAATGAAAAATTAAAAATGAAATATGAAAAACGAAAAATGAAAAATAAAAAATGAAAAATGAAGAATGAAAAACGAAAAATGAAAAACAAAACATGAGAAATAAAAAATGAAAAATAAAAAATTAACAATTAGAAATAGAAAAGGAAAAATAAAAATGCTAAATGAAAAATAAAAAACGAAAAATGAAAAACGAAAAATGAAAAATAAGAAATGAAATATGAAAAATGCAAAATAATAAATTAAAAATGAAGAACAAAAAACAAAATATAAAAAATGAAAAATGGAAAATGAAAAATAAAAAATGAAAAACGAAAAATGAAAAATTAATAATAAAAAATCAAAAATAAAAAATAAAAAATGAAAAATAAAAAATAAAAAATTACAAATAAAAAATGAAAAAACGAAAAATGAAAAATTAACCAGTTGAAATAATAAATAATAATAAATATTTTAATATTGGCAGAGCCCCTGTAGTTGTTTGCTATAAGTGATACATAGATGACGCTTTCTGTTTGATTTTAGAAAAGTGCCAAAAAAATATCTATAATTACTAGATGTTTGCACATCTCCCCTGTGATCGGCCTCACATTATTTTTTTATATTGTTCTTACGCTAGCTTTTTATACCCTATATCACCATGTGGTTTGGGTATAATGACTTTGTGCTGCTGTTTGTAACTACCAAAAATATTTGACCTAGGCCCATCTTCTATTACACCGAACAACTCAGAATCAATGTCTGAGTCGATTTAGTGATGTCCGTCCGTCTGTCCGTCCGTCCGTCTGTGTATTCATGTAAACCTTGTAATCAAACTACAGGTCCCATATATGAACATATTTTGATGTAATTTGCTACATAAGCTTTTATGGGCCATAGCATAGAACGCTATTGAAATTAGTGAAAATCGGTTCATGTTCAGAACTAGTTCCCATACAAATAAATCCTATGAGATCGACTTAAATAGCCATAAGATTCAAATTATCATATATATCTTGGTCAAATTGGGTTTGTGTATGTTTATTACATCCATTTATCAGTAGCCCAAAAATAAAGCCTATAGGCAATTCTTAGCCATAGCCCCCATATGAAGCAGATTCCCGATCTTTACTTAAATTGATTTAAAAACAAAAATATTGCAAATATTTTCCTCAAATTTGACTTGTATATATTTTTATAAAAAATAAGTGACCTTACCAAATATAGTCAGGATCGGTCCATTTTTCGGCCTAGTCCCCATATAAATGTAGCATCCGCAAGCAAAAACAAATTAATAACAATGCCACTCAAATTTGGTTTATGCTTATTTTCTATATCTTGTTAGTTGCACCTAAAATATTGGGTATCTAAATACATGGTATGGTAATTGTCTTAAACACAAATTTTTTTTAATTTAAAAAAAATCAACCGTAATTCAGTATTTTTTAAGTGTATTTAAAAACATATATTTTATTATAGACGATTTTTAATTTAAAAAAAAATAAATTTTAATTAAAACAAAAGTAAAACTGCTAGAAGGATAAAATTTAGGCATTAACATTTATGTGCCCAACAAATTTTTTTTTAAAGAATTTGCTGAAAATTTCTAAAGATATTGATGGCTATAGTTTTGAAGGACCATTATTATCACCCTTTTGCTATGAGAGGATACAATAAAAAAAATTAATAAAATTATCTTTAAAAATCACATACCTAAAAATTTTGTAGCTCATTTTAAGGGAAACCAGATCACGAAAAAAATTATTTTACACCATTTGGTCTCTAGTTTCAGCCCTATATCATTAGATTTATATGCAATATTATTGGAATAATGTGATTGTGTGAAATAAAAAAGTTTTTTTCATGGCTGATGTATTAATTTTTTTTTGTTTTTTAAACAAAATTTTAAATCTATTATATTAATAGGCCAGGCGATTTAGTGTGACCGATGTAAGTATGTCAGTTTAAATCCTATTTTGCCACAAACATCCCTAATTTGAAAGGTATTTCCTTTTAGCTGTCCACCAGACTTACAGATTTTTAAATTTTTACATATTTTTTTTTTTTGGAGTAAAACACATACATGGAATTATACAAAGTTGCGTGTATGTTTATTATATTTGTTAATGTGTTTGCAAAAGGCCCTGTGTTGAATTGAAAAATAAGTTTGGACATAAACAAAAATAATTTTGAACATAATCCAATAACGGCAATAAAATGTGCTGAATTGTAAATCAGCTAAAATAGATTAGCATACCTTTAGGATCTTATAAAATAATTTATTAAATAAATAAAATAAAATTTTCTAGAATTTGCACTCAAATTGTTTTTTGAAAATTTTTCCCTTACTTTTTAATATTATTTAAAGCCAAATCTATTATAAAATATCGTTATAATGTTTAAGTAGTAAAGGATAAAAATCCTAAACTCTTTATCAAAATTGTTAAACAAACTCACATGTAAATATTATGCTAATAAAGAAATGAATTGAAATCGAATTGCACTCGAATTTCGAGGGCTGGGATTTACTATTTTATATTAACACTCAATTAATAAAGATAAAAGAATAAAATTTTCATAAGAGTTAGTACATATTTAAGTCCTCAACATAATTTTTTTTCGAACAAATTTTTTGGATATTTTCAAGGATATTAAAAGGTGAACACCATTATTATCATATCTTTTTCTAATATGATAAAGTATATAAATGCATAAAATTTAGAAGATTGTCCTCTTTCATATAATATCATTTACGATATTGTAGGTCAAGTATGAGAATTTAAATATATTTTTTGAATAATGTAATCTTTCCAAACTGTAGTTCTTGTAAAAGGAAACAAGTTCATGAAATTAAAAACTATAAACGCAATTTAACTCCACTTATGTCTCTTGTTTCAGACCTTTGTCATCAGATTTATATGCAATACATATGCTTAGATTACACTTGATTAAATTTTTTCATATATATCGAAGAAAATTGTTTTTTTATGGGCGATAAAATACTCCTTTTTTTTGTTTTTTGAACAAAAATAAAAACTTTTATTCACTCTACACTAATAAAGCTACAAGAATGAAATTTTGGTCTTATTGTATATTTCAGATTTCAATTTAATTTTTTTCCGAAAATATTTATTGGATATTTCCAAGGTAATTAAATGATGAGGTTTTGAAAGGCCATTATTGAAATCTTTTTGTTCTAATATAAAAAAATAAAAAATCATAAAACGGCCTGGATTGTTTTCCTTCATTTGACACTGAGACCAGCTTCGCAGAGCAGTTATAAAACGTGTAATCGTTTGAAGTCCCTTTAAAAGGAAACAAGATCAGGACCTGAAAAACTCTAAACGCAGTTTTTCTTGTTTCAGATAAACAATTTTTAGTTCGTCTGTAATAATCCAGTTTTTCTTGTTTCAGATAAACAATTTTTAGTTCATCTGTAATAATCCTGTGGAATATTTTCGGAGTCATTGTTTGGGGGATGAAAAATTACAAATTAGATGAAAGTACTAGTCGGGTATAATAAAAAAAATCATGTGAGTCCGATCACAGAGGAGATGAGTAAACAGCTACTAATTAAAGATTTTTTTATGTCACTTTTTTAAAATCAAACAGAAAGCGTCATCTATGTATCACTTATAGCAAACAACTGCAGGTGGTTATACTTGAGGGGTTGTTGAATTATGTATATGTTATACGTTTATATTGTGAAATTTTTAACGTTTTACAGCAAAGGGTTGTTGAATTAGCTAAAACAATTTTGTATCATAATTTTTTCACCAATGCAATCATAAGTCACGCCGATTTGTCTTACGGCTCACATGTTACGCTCTTATTGTAATTGTATTGTGAAATAGAAATTTACCCCCCTGCGCGCATAGATGTTTACACATCAAAAGTTGATTATAGAAAGGGGGGAAATTTAAAGTTTTTGAAAATTTCATTCAATTAGACCAACTTGACCAATTGTCTAGAGTCAGATCTTAGAAACTAAGCAAACAAATGTCAAGATAAATAAAAAAAAATCTAGGTCTAAGAACGACAACCCTTTGAAAGTTCTACTATACTAGCATAGTACTTTCACCCAGACTGAAAATTCCTCACCACCACAAGAATGTCTATTGTACAGTGTTATTGCTGTCAAATAATGTAATATATAATGTATTTTCTAAAAATTTGTTTCTCTTTTATTTTATGTTGCGCTTAATATTCATTTGAATTTGTTGGCATTCCTTCATAGCAACACAGTTTAATAATTTCAGCTTATTTTTTAAATGAAAACTATAACAACAGAATTTTTTTTTATCTCTTTCTCTAGTCTCATAGTTTTTATATACCAGTATATATAGCAGTTATTGCTCTATATATGACACTACTGATGTGTCGTTAACATCATCAGCAAATTTACTCATACATACCATATCATCATTATATTCTTTTTATTCTTATACCAGGGAGTAATAACGAACAAAATTATAAAATATGCAAACTTTTGGCTGCAGCTTAAGTCAATAACTCAAATAAAAAAAAGGTGTTTGCAATAAACTGCTACAGACTCTGCAGTACAATATAGTTAAACTGTCAACCACTGTATTCAGACACATAAGGCAAAGCAGGAGCTAGAGTTAATAGAGATAATATGGTAAATAAAGGATTGAGTTTAAATATGAAATTTGCTTAAATGGGTGACAGTCATTTATAATTCGTTTTTCATTGATTTTTATAATGAAAACGAAAACAGTTACCATATTCCAGCATTATTTTATTTCAATAAAATGGTATTTTTGTAACTATCGTAACAGTTTTTAATTACTTTTAAACTTTTAATGCAAATGTATGATTATTAAAATTAACCCTGGATGTCCAATGTGTTAAAAGTTTTTCCTAGCTAAGACTGAAGAAGGACAGCAAGTGATTACATTAAAAAATCAATCAATAACCAAAGCAAATATAATTTTTTTTTTTTTATTTATACATGGTAAGGTATTTTATATTTATTCTTCATTAACTTTTAAAAATTTGGCGCATTGCCGGTTCCACAGAATCGATATTTCGTTCATGTTAGTCTAATCAACTAACATTGGTCATAACGCATAAAAAATATGGTTGGGCTTCCAGGGTTAAATTTTATTTTCTGCCATTTACCAGTCGAACACAGACTTTTCTTAAAATTTTCCTTGAAATAAAATATATTAAGAAAATATTAATTAATTTCTGTTCTGTTCTTTCTTCTATGTATATTTAATTTCCATTTTCCTTTTCGACAAGAAATTTCATGTAAAGTTTAAGTAAATTTACAGAATTTTAATTTTTCTCTTTTAATTTCAGTAACAACTTTTGTTGTTAACCTTCGTTATAGTCTTAACACATGTTACTTTAGTTACTTTATAATTAGATGCTTTAAAAATAGTATGACAAAATTATAAATTTACATTTCAATTAAAAATTTAAAGTTTGCTAAAATATATTGGCGTTCGTCGTCTAGATTGCAGCCATGAAGGTAACAACCGTCTACTTTGCTATTTTTAAAATAAATACTTGTAAAATATTCAAAAAGTTTTTCTTATTAAAAATAAATCATTTAATACCTACTATCAGATTCCAGACCTCGAAATTCGAGTGCAAATTCTAGGAAATTTTATTTTTTCATTAAATAAACCCCCTAAAGGTATGCTAAACAATTATAGCCAACTCACAAATCAACACAGAAAACAAACTCATATTTATTACAAACCCATTAACAAATTTAATAAACACACACAGACATAGCATTGTACAATTTTATGTATCCGTTAGTAGCAACTTTAAATGCAATTTACTCAAAATAAAAGAAAAAATTTTAAAATCTATAAATCTGCAAAACGGCTAAAAAGAAATACCTTTCAAATAATATACGTTTGGTCAAAATCGGGATAAAATGGTAGAACAAAACATCGGTCACAAGAAATCGAATAGCCGATTAATATTATAGATTCCTTTTTTTTTCATTTTTAAAAAATAGCAAAACTCATAATTATTAAAAAAGAAAATTGAATAAATTTAGAAAAAAAAATTTCACAAGTATTTTTTTAAACTTTGAATATATTTTAACAATAATATTTCCTTAGTATTTCCAAAAGAAAAAAATAAATAAATAAAATAAGTTTCATAAAATTTTTTGAAACTAATTTTTTCCTAAAAAGAAATTTTTTCCACAATATACGTTAATAATCTAACCCATAAAAACAAAGTGTTTATTAAAACTCTTTCTTTCCTTATGCTTATGAGTTTTGAATCTCTCCGTGACTGTGCGTGACTTTGCGTGACAATTTTAAAATTAATCTTTGATCACAACAAGTCTATGGACCAAGTTTCAGAATGATTGGATGAGGGGAAATGGGGTTTAAATCACTCCGTGACTGTGTGTGAATATGTCAACGTTAATCTTTTTTCACAGCAAGTCCATCGACCAATTTTCAGATCGATCGTTTGAGGGGAAATGATATTTAGATCACTCCGTGACTGTGCATGACTACCCCAAAATTTATCTACAGTCACAACAAGACTATGGGCCAAGTTTCAGATCAATTGGATATGGGGGAATGGGGTTGCCCCACGACAGACAGACAGAGAGTATGAGTTAAAAGAAAAAGTTTAAAAAGGTAAAAAAGTACATATACTTTGAAAAGTACCTTTTCTGAAATAAGTACCTTTTCGTATACATATAATTCAAATTTTATACAAAAGTACCTTTTCCTAAAAAATACTTTTCTTGAAAACTAGAATCTTTCTTAAAAAGTACCTTTTTTTAAAGAAAAAATTTTTTGAAAAGTACCTTTCTTAAAAGCCAACTTTTTTAGAAAAGTGTAATGTAAAATTTTCTTAAAAGTATCTTTTTAAAAAGTACCTTTCCTTAAAAAAGTACAGTTTCATAAAAAACCATTTTTTTAAGTACATTTATTAAAAAATTAAATTAAGGTTTTTTTTTTTAAAGGTACGTTTTGCAAAAGGGCCTTTCTTTAAAATATATTTTCTTAAAAATTTAATTGTTTTTAAAAATGTACCATTTTTAAAAAAAGCACCATTATTTAAAAAGTATTTTTTCTTAAAGGCATATTTTCTTAAAAATATAAATTTTTTATATACATAAAAGTACCTTTTCTTAAAAAAGTACCTTTTCTTAAAAAAGTACAGTACAAAAACATTTTTTTAAGTAAATTTATTAAAAAATTAACTTTTCTTAAAAAGTTTCCTTTCTTAAAAAATTACAATTTCTTAAAAGTATCTTTGTTTCTTAAAAAAGCCCTTTTTATTGAAAAAGTACCTTTTCTTAAAAACCACCATATTTTCTCAAAAAGATTTTTATTTTAAAAAAGGTACTTTTTACAAAAGGGCCTTTCCTTAAAATATATTTTCTTAAAAATTTAATTGTTTTTCAAAAGGTACCATATTAAAAAAAGCACCATTTTTTAAAAAGTATTTTTTCTTAAAGGCATATTTTCATAAAATATAAATTTTTTATATACATAAAAGTGACTTTTTTTAAAAAAGTACCTTTTCTTAAAAAAGTACTTCTTCTAGAAAAAAGTATGATTTATTAAAAAAGTACCTTTATTTTAAAATAGTAACTTTGTAGAAAAAAAAATACATTTGCATTGGAAATAAGTACCTTTATTCAAAAAGAAGTACTTTTTTTAAAAACATACCTTTTTCTTAAAAAAAAATCTTTAAAAAACACTTCTTAAAGTAGTGCATTTTCTTAAAGAAGTACCTTTTCTATAAAAATAACTTTTTTTAAAAAAGTAGCTTTTCTTAAAAAAGTACCTTTTTTTAAAAAGTACCTTTTCTTAAAAAAGTACTTCTTCTAGAAAAAAGTATGATTTATTAAAAAAGTACCTTTATTTTAAAATAGTAACTTTGTAGAAAAAAAAAATACATTTGCATTGGAAATAAGTACCTTTATTCAAAAAGAAGTACTTTTTTTAAAAACATACCGTTTTCTTAAAAAAAAAACATAAAAACTTCTTAAAATAGTGCATTTTCTTAAAGAAGTACCTTTTCTGTAAAAAGAACTTTTTTTAAAAAAGTAGCTTTTCTTAAAAAAGTACCTTTTTTAAAAAGTACCTTTTCTTAAAAAAGTACCTTTTCTTAAATAAAGTATCATTTATTAAAAAAAAGTACCTTTATTTTGAAATAGTAAATTTGCAGAAAAAAAATACCTTTGCATTGGAAATAAGTACCTTTATTCAAAAAGAAGTACTGTTTTTAAAAACATACCTTTTTCTTAAAAAAATCTTAAAAAAACACTTCCTAAAATAGTACATTTTCTTAAAGAAGTACCTTTTCTATAAAAAGAACTTTTCTTAATAAAAGTACCTTTTCTTAAAAAAGTACCATTTCTTAAAAAAGTACCTTTTCATAAATAAAGTATCATTTATTAAAAAAGTACCTTTATTTTGAAATAGTAACTTTGCAGAAAAAAAAATTCCTTTGCATTGGAAATAAGTACCTTTATTCAAAAAGAAGTACTTTTTTTAAAAACATACAGTTTTCCTAAAGAAATTCTTAAAAAAAAAACCTTTTAAAAATAGTACATTTTATTAAAGAAGTACCTTTTCTATAAAAAGAACTTTTCTTAAAAAAGTACCTTTTCTTAATAAAAGTACCTTTTCTTAAAAAAGTACCGTTTCTTAAAAAAGTACCTTTTCTTAAAAAAGTACATCTTCTTGAAAAAAGTATCATTTATTTAAAAAGTACCTTTATTTTAAAATAGTAACTTTGTAGAAAAAAGTACCTTTATTCAAAAAGAAGTACTCTTTTTTAAAAACATACCGTTTTCTTAAAAAAAAATCTTAAGAACACTTCTTAAAATAGTGCATTTTCTTAAAGAAGTACCTTTTCTATAAAAAGAACTTTTCTTAATAAAAGTACCTTTTCTTAAAAAAGTAGCTTTTATTAATAAAAGTACATTTTCTTAAAAAAGTACCTCTTCTTAAAAAAGTATCATTTATTAAAAAGGTACCTTTATTTTGAAATAGTAACTTTGCAGAAAAAACAATACCTTTGCATTGGAAATAAGTACCTTTATTCAAAAAGAAGTATTTTTTTTTAAACGTACCGTTTCCTTAAAAAAAAACTTTTCCCAATAAAACACGTACTAAAATGGTACATTTCCTTAAACAGGTACCTTTTCTATAAAAAGAACCTTTCTTAAAAAAGTAGATTTTCTTAATAAAAGTACCTTTTCTAAAAAAGTACCTTTTTTTAAAAAAAGTACCTTTTCTTAAAAAAAGTTCCTTTTTTTAAAAATAGTTACTTTTCCTAAGAACGCACCTTTTGCTTTTTAAAAAATAACTTTTTTGATATAAAAGTATTTTTCACAAAAACTACATTTTTTAAAAAATAATACCTTTCTTAAAAAAACTAATTTTCTTAAAAAAAGTGCCTTTCTTAAAGAAAACACCAATTTTTTGAGACAATAATTTTTTTTTAAAAGTACCTTTTCGTTTGAAACTACCTTTTCTATAAAAGTGTACCATTTCTTACAAAAGTAAATTTTTTAGCAAAGTACCTTTTGTTAAAGAAATATATTTATATTGTCTTAAAAAAGAAACACTTCTTAAAAACTTAACTTTTTTTAAAAAAAAAGCATTTTTCCTTAAAAAAAACACCATTTCTTGAGACAATAAATTTTTCTTAAAAAGTACCTTTTCGTTTCAAAGTATCTTTTCTTAAAAATGTACCATTTCTTACAAAAGTACATTTTTAAAATACAAGTACCTTTTCTTAAAGAAATAAATCGATATTGTCTTAAAAAGAAACTTTTTATAAAAACTTAACTTTTCTTAAAAAAAAGCATCCTTCCTTTAAAAAAAACACCATTTCTTGAAACAATAAATTTTTCTTAAAAAGTATATTTTCGTTTGAACGTACCTTTTCTTAAAAATTTACCATTTCTTACAAAAGTAGCTCTGCTTAAAAATAACTTTTAATATAATTTTTTCTTAAGTTTTAATCAATTTTCAACAGGCGCACATTGGGTTGAAAAGGGTCAAAAGTGAGGATTAATTCAAAAATTGAAATGAGTATTTTGTAATAAATTTTTATACCGGGTAACAGAGTATAAAATGGGTCATAGCTAGCTGTTAAAGTTATTGTTCCAAGTTGTTTACTTTTCTTGCTATACTCTCTCAAAGTTCAACAATTTTTTTTAATTTTGCTCGAAGTGGTAAAAAGTGAAAAACGAGATATTTCAAGTTTAATTTTTTTTAATTTTTTTTTTTTAATTCTATCATTTTTCAAATGGATGCATCAACTTCAGGTATTTGGCTGTATTGTTAAAAAAAAATTTTAGATAAATGTTTTAGAAATATTTTTAATAATTTTTTCAAAATTGTCCTAAAAAGAGGGTATTTTTTAAAAAGAGATTGAGTTTCAACGTAATTCTAGATGAGATCGGGTAAAATTATTTACATTGTAGTAAAATATGGGACTTCTACTTGTGTATTCCAAAAAAACATTTTGCCAATACTTGCCAACGAATGTAATATTCAAGTTTTTATTAAAAGTTCCCAGTATAAAATTAAAAAAAAATGCTTGAAAACACAACAGAAAAAATCTTTTTTTAGTTTTTGTTTTGTGTTTATTTTCGTAGCTGTGATTGTTATTGTTGCTGTTGTAAATGTGTAACCTAGTATTACAATAAATAATTTTAATGATCATGCACATTATAGTGGAGCGAAAAATCGAAGCTCTGATATTACAATATGTTCTCGAGTAAAAAGTTTTAGAACAATATAAAAAAATTGCAGGAAACCAAAAATGTTAAATGTCTAAACTCTGATACATAACATTTAAAAAATCCGTGATATTATATGCCTCCAACTTTACATAAATTCCTTATTCAGGAAGCTCAAGAAGCTAGAAATAAAGATTTTAAAAATTACAGAGAACACTATTCTCGTAAATGCAGTCGGGAGAAGTCAAATGAAGATATATTGAATAGGTTACTTCTTAGTTCGGATTCTTTAATTACCACTAAAAGCAAAAATTATGCCAAAAAAAATATATAATATACTACAGATGGCATTAGATTTATTAATTTTGCCCAAGATTTCTGATGAAGAAGAGATTAATGAAGAAATTGATGATGATAATTATGAAGATGCTGATTATATTTATGAAGGTGGTGATAATACGAGGATCCTTGATTTTAATTGTATATATATATATATATATATATATATATATATATATATAGATATATATATTTAAGTTTCTCTTAAATAAGAACAATATAAAATAAAAAATAAACAATAACAATAAATGCATACAAAATTTTCAATTATAAATGTAGCAATATATTCAATATTAATTGAATTAATTTTTTTTTAATTTTTTTTTAATTTTTCTGAAATGGTTGTTTGTTTTGTGCTTATAATTATTCATCAATAAAAACATATTATTTTATAATGTGAATTTTTTGAGTTAAATTTGTGGAATTTGGAAAATAAAATCGGATTTTAAAATTCAATTTTTATAATATAAATACATATTAAATATTTATTCCTTTTTTATTTTTAAAAAAAATTTATTTTTTCTAAAAGCACATTAACTAAGTTCTAACTTGCAATTTCATTTACTAATTTATCGCTTTTTATTCCAAAGTTACAGAGAAAATTGTAAGAAAAGATCATTTTTTCCAAAACACAAAAAAGCTCCTAACGGGTTAAAACAAATTTTTTTTCCACTTTTTTTTTAAATTGTGGTTTTTTATGCATTAATGAATATCCACTAAAAAAAATTAACAATATTTTGAAATTACGTCTTCCCTGAATTAATCCTCACTTTTCATGCTTTTCAACCCACTGTGAGGCGGCTTGGCGTCTTACAACAAAATAGCTTTGTTACCCAAGAAATGTTTTGAAGATATTATTCTCTGTTAAACAAATTAACTTTTGGCTTACAGTTTCAGTTAACTCTTTAATTTTCTACAAATTCGTACAGATAACGAATATCTTCAATTAGAATCTTAAAAGCTGTGTTAATAAAAACTTGCACCTACACACAACTTTTAAATTCTCCCCAGATTACTTAATTTTCAAAATAATTACATTGTAGAACATTTTCGATCTTTGTTTGATTTAATATTAAAAATATTACTTATATGTAAACATCTCTTCATGTGCTCTGAATATTTTTTTTATTAAAAAAATAGGTTAAAACAATAATTTTTTAAGAATTTATTTACAAAATTAGTCCAGCTTGATTTTCTGAAGCTAATTGCTGAAGAATGATATGAGAAATCATCAATATTTCTTGAGTTATAGCCGAAAATCTAGGCAAGCAAACATCAATATAGGGGAAAAATATAAAATGTCATAGAAAAAATTTTTGACCTGAGAACACCAAATGCTTTATGGGTTTTATTACACTGGCCTAGAACTTTCACTAGGAATTTGTCAAAAAAAAAGGTGTCATATGTCATTTGTCATATGCCAACTTAAAGTTAATGGATGTTATTGAAGTATTAATGTTTTGGCTCAATATCTAAAAGTTTTTTTTGTATTATTATACAACTTTCATTTACCCAAATTATATTTCATAATAAGTAATTTACGGGACAGATTTTCAGCACAAATTATATCAAGTTTAAGCTTTTAACCATTTTATGAATCATAAAGTTTATTTTTAATTTTGTTTTTTATAAGAAACTATAGCAGAATTAAAATCTATAACAAATTATTGAATTTACCACTTAGATAAGCTACAAACAAGCACTTGCCACAGCATACTTTTACACATTTTACAAAATACACTATCTAGAGAGAGAGAGAGAGATATACAAAAAACTTTATTTTTAAAAAGTCACGTGCTACGTACTCTCTAGGATTAAAGTTGTTGTTCTACTTTGTGTATAAAAAAATATTTTACTTTTTTGCTGAAAACAACTGGTCAGAAGGTTTTAGGGTTAGCAAACACAAAAAGCAATACAGAGAGTTTTTTTTTGTTATTTTTAGAGCAACAAAAAACTACTGGAGACTTTGGTTGTTTTCATTTTGCAATAGTTTGTTTTTTAAATAAAAAAAAAAGTTATAAAATCCTTAAAGAGAAAGGTCAAAAAACAACAACACAAATATTATATTTCTTAAATTATTATGACTTTTATTTAAAATGGTTGCATTGCGTTTTGTTCTTCTAAATCCCTTTAAGAATTATGTATTAGTTTTCTAGAGGGTTAAAGCAGCTAAAGAACTGTTTTATATTAGAAAGTATCCAAAGATTTACCAGTAAATCGCATTTTTTCCAGCTTACGCATTTTATGTGTGTTAGTAAATTTCACTTAATATTTAAACTCATTTCTTGGAATTTTTAGGGAATAGAAAAAATAAACTCCTGATTTAGCAAAAAATTTTTAACTAAAAGACCAGCATGATTAAACATGTGTATGTTAGCAGCTCACATTAAATGATTTCTAAGCATAAGTAAGACAGAAGAGGAAGTGAAAAAACATCTTTCGTTAAAGTAATGGTCCTGAAATATGAATGAAGGCTTTAAGAGGATTTATACTTTTATATAAGTACAACCAAAGTATAAATAAGGATGACGGGAAACAAATTTATTTAAGATAACATCAAAGTTTATTAAAAATGTATTAAATATTTTGTGAAATTACATTTATATTTTCTACATAGAAAAAAAATTTTTAATTTAATTTAATTTAATTTGATTTAAAATTTTTCTAAAATTATTCATAAGTTTTTCTAGAACAAGAAAAATATTCTAATTATAATAAAATATTTAATTTTAAATCTGTGATTAACAAATATTTTTTTTTCAAATTCACTCATGATTTTTCTATAATTCATTTAAGTTTCTTCCTGTAAGAAAAATTGTTTTCTAAAACACCTGTCTATTTCTAAAAAAAAAATTGCTCATGCCTCTTTTCATACACTTATAAATCTGTCAAATTTTAATATAAAATATTTTCTTTTCTTTTCTTTTTAATTGATTTGATTAATTTTCATCTTCATTATATCTCTATAAATTGAAACCACAAGCAGCAGCATCTTAGACACAGATAATAAACAATTTGGTGGCAATAATTTGCCATTAAAAGCTTGTACGCCATTAACGGTTTTGAAGTGATTTATTATTGAACAATTAGTAGATTTTCAAAAAAAAATATTTCTGGGGATTAGCTTAACAAATTATTTAATAAATTTTATAAAACCGAAAATTAGATTAATAAGATGAAATCATTAATTAAATTTTATTTATTAATATTATTTCTGCCTTTTCTTATAATTTTAGAATTAGAGCCAGCATTTTCCTATCGAGATGTCACAATACAAAGAGGTATAGATGCCAATGAGCTGTACGAAATATTGGGAGAAGTTGGCAGGTATGGTTTAAAAAGAGCTCAAAATTCAAAAAAAAAATATTTATAATCAATATCTTACATGGATTTGCAAAGAAAATATTTTAAAATTTTTTCATTAATATTTAAAATTTTTAAGAACAAATTTAATTTAAGTTAAGAATTAATTTGGTGGCGAAATTTATTTAAGTCTTCAAGAATTCACTTTCAAAATTTAATTTTTTTAACTCTAAAAACAGTATTGTTTTATAAGCTTTTCTAATAATTTATGTATTTTTATTTAATTGTTTTGTATAAATTTTTATTTAAATATACATAAAATATAAAAATATTTAAATATATAACCTTATTGTTTTGGGGCTTTTATAATACCAAATATATAATAATTATGATAAAATATAGTTATAATATATTTATATAAATATAATATATATATATTAAAAAAAATATATATATAAAATATAATTATATTTTAATTATAACTTAATTTTAAATAAAACGTTTAGATTTTTAAAACTGCACATTTTAAGTATAGACTAATATGCTTTTAAAATGATTTGCGTTTTTAAAGCTTTTATTTTGAAAAAGCAAATCTAAGTTTTATTTGTTTGAAAGCTTTAAAAACTAAACCAACTATATTTGAATTTTTTGATTTTTTTATAAAAGCTTTAATTTGAAACATCTTAGATTTAATTTACCTGTGAACTATATTTATGAAACTTAAAGCTGTGATTTTCATAGACTTTTAAAAAAGTTTTTACCTTAAAAAGAACGTTTTAAAATAAAGTAAATATGATTTCAAAACGTATATACATAATTCGTGGAAATTAATAAATTATATTTTTGAACTTTAAAGCTTTTCATACAAAATGTTATATTGATTTATATAAAAATTTAAAAAAAAATTTAAAAAAATTTGATTTAAAAAAAAAATAAATTTTAAAACTTTCATGAAAACAAATTAACTATATTTTTAAATTTAAAGCTGTTGTTTTTAAAGACAAACTTTTATAAAAACTTTTTTTGAAAAAAAATTTTTGGAGTTTTATATTACTATGTATAGAGATATTAAAGATTGAACTTTAATATTACATTGTTGAAGCTTAAAGCTTTTCGTACAAAATTTTATATTCATTTTTAAATATATTTTAAATGAAATATGAAAAACTATTATATTAAAAAATTTAAATTTGATAACGTTCATTAAAGCAAAAAAGCTTTTATAAAAGCTCTTATTTAAAAAAAAACAAGAATTTCATTCATTTGATAAATTATATGAAATCGAATGTTATTTTATAAACTTAAAGGAAAAGCTTTTTCTTAAATAAGCTTTTAAATTTTAATTATGAAGCTTAAGGCTTGAAAGATATAATATTATACTGACAGTTAAAAATATCTAAAATATAATACTGAAAATGATTATATATAAAACAAGTTTCAAAATTTATATATCTGACAACATTTTTAAATTAAATAAGCTATATTTTTAAAACTTAAACCCGTGATATAAAAAAAAATATTGTTAAAGCTTTTACTGAAAAATTTGATGAAATCTTGGTTATCTCATAACTTAATAAAAGCAATAATAACTCTGTATATAAAGCTTAAAGCTCTGCTTTGTATAAATTTTTAGAAAGTTTATTTCTTCAATAAAAAGCTCTAAACCTTCTTTTAACTGTATGAATGAAAACTAATTTTTTTTATTTATGAAGCTTAAAGCTTTTCATATATAGTGTAGTATTGATTGTTATAAATGTTATAAATAAGCATTAAAATGTTTTTATTTATATAAGAACATTTTAATTTTTATATACCTGAAAACTTTAATGGAAACAAATAATATATTTTAAAGCTTAAAGTTGAATTTTTAAATAAATTTTTATAAAAGTTATTTTTTAATTTTAAAATTTTATATATCTATTAACTTCTATCGAAACATATTTACTATTTATAAAAGTTTGAAGCTCTGATTTTTAACAAACTTGTGGAAAAAAAAACTTTAATAAAATAATGTTTGAATTTTATTTAAGAAGCTTAAAGGTGTTCATAAATAATATTGTATTAATTTTTACAAATATTCAAAATTTACTTTAATTTACTTGAAGACTTTAATGATAACTAATTCCATATTTAAATTTAAAGCTTAAAGCAGTTTCTTTACAAACTTTTATAAAAGCTTTTATTTAAAAAATTGCTAAAATTTTATTTTCTGATAAATTCAATAAAAATAAAGCTTAAAGCTTAAAGCTCTACTAAATCGTATGAACTTGGTTTATAAAGCTTAAAGCTTCTCATAAATAACTTAAATTGAATTCCTTAAATATTTAAAATAAATTTTAAAAAATGTCTGTATATTAAAGACTTAAAATTTTATTTACCTGAAAAATTTCATGAGAACAAATCCTCGATTTTTGAAGCTTAAATCTGTGGTTTTTTATAAACTTTTCTAATAGCTTTTGAAATTTTTATTTTTCTGTAACTTAGCTTTATATGTAAAGTTTAAAGCTCTATTTTAATTAACTTTTAAAAAAGATTTTTCTTGAAAAAGCTTTTTTATTTTATTTGCCTTAAAATTTCTAAAAAAAAAAACTTATTATCTGTATTTGTGAAGTTTAAAGCTTATCATATATAATGTTATATTGAGATGTACGAATATTATTTATGCGAAAACTTTTATGAAAACAAATTAAAAATTTTATAATTAAGAAATATTAAGCTGTGAAATAAACTGAATAACCTTTTATAAAAGCTTTTTCTTAAAGCTAAACTTCCATGTCTATTTACGAAACTAAAGCTGATATGTAATGTGAAATCGATTTTTACAAATATTTTAAATAAATTTTAAAATCATAATTTTTATGATTTTTTAATTTTTTTTTTATAAACTTTTTGTTAAATAATAAAGTTTTGTTATAATATTATTTAAAAAATATTATTTATTAAACATTTTTATGACACTGAAAGCTTTTAATATATCATATTTCTATTGCTTTTTACAAATATTTGAAATAAAATATAAAGCTATATTTAAAACGCATTGGAAGTCTATAATTTATATATAGCTAGGCTATTCTCTACAAAATCTTATATAATTTCTTTAAAACCTCTTGCAGCGATTTTTTGTTATCATTCAATTTTTAAAAATTTCCCTTTTTTTGTAGAGGAAAATTTGGCACCGTCTACAAATGTCAAGATAAAACCAACAGCCTGAAACTGGCTGCCAAATTTGTACCCATACCCAAAAGAGAAGATCGCCGAAATGTGCAACGTGAAGTGGAAATAATGAATTCATTACAGCATCACCTAATAATACAATTATACGCGGCGTATGAATATCAGAAAATGATGTGTGTCGTCCAAGAATTGTAAGAGAAAAAGAAAAATATTTCTTTAAAAATTCTATGTTACTCCAGTTGTATGATAGATATAAAAACAAACATGAGAAGGAATGAATACAATAATGGAATGAAAAATAAGAAGTTTCAAAATTTAAATAATTAGTTCAGAATGTTTATTTTTAAGCTGTGGAATAGAAGGCTTACGGAAGATATATATACAACATAAGGTAGACCTATGTGAAAAAAGTTTACATTAACAATATATATAAAGGCTAGCAGTTACAATCCAAAATATATTGAAGATATTCAAAGAGATATTATGTTTCATAATTTTTAATCAAATATTTATAATAGTAGTTAAACAAAATTTAAAGAAAAATTTAATTAAAATTAATGTTTGTTTATAATTGAAAGCTTTCATACAATATATAAAATATAAAGTAAAAACTGATGCCAAAAGAAATTAGATCAGAATTGTGCCAAAAAGCTTTCGTAGCTAAGCCAAAATGTAAAGAAGATATCGATTTAGAAAAAAATAACTGAATAAAATTAATAAAGCTTTAAAGCTTTTAAATTAGGTTTCAATTAGATCTTTATAATAAATCTTTATAAAAGCTTTTAATAATATATATATATATATAATAATATATATCCATATTTATATTACTAATAAAGCTTTTTTCAACGTTTCGGTTTTATATGAAACCAGACATAAAATGTGATATATTTTAAGTTACCAGGTGCCAGGTATGATTACATAAAATTGGATTTTATTAGATTTTTATGCATTATTTTTGACTCCTACAAGAATTCATTTAAATTATTTTTTTTTTAAATCATACAAGAGAAAGCTTTCGATTTAGCATTAATTTAGCAATCCCTAGTGTATAAATTATAGTCATTTTGTTTTTCAGTTGTATGAACTAACAACATAAAGTTCATTTACCGAATAAAATTTAGCTAATTAACAACATATGAATATTTATAAATTTTTAAAGGTCTACATATTTTTTTTTTTTTTTTTTTTTTTTGCTTCTGCTCAATTTTTATAATATTTAACTTAACAGTCTTAAGTCCGGTGTAGCTTAAACAACAAGTTCTACTTTGGAAATTGTGTTACTAACGAAATGTGTTTTAAAATCGTGGCAAAAACATTAAGAAAAGTTTTAAATTTGTGCATAAATGTGAACATAAAATTGGCGCCATTTATAACAATTACAATTGAATGTGTCGAAAATAAAAATCCGAATTTAAAAAATTTATTAACCAGAAATAAAGTGAGCATTTACTCAAATTTTAAAAACAAATTTTGATTTTAAGAAAATTTTAATTCCAAAAATCAATATAAATAATTGAACTAAATTCTAAGATTTTTGCAACAGAAAAAACTCTAAATTGCCGAGAATTTCTTTAAGAGAACATAATATTTTCTGAGATATTATATATATATTTTTTGAAATGTTTGTAAAGCTGCATACTCTGTAATATTAATAGGCAAAGCGATTTCTTGTGAATGATATACAAATTTTAGTTACCAACCGATTTTGACCAAACATAATCTATTTGAAAGGTATTTCTTTTTACTTCTCCACCATATTTACAGATTTGCACCATCTGGAACATTTTTTTCGAGTAATATGCATTTAAAGTTGCTATTAACACATATATAAAACAAATCTTTAAGCTTCAAAAAAAAATTATAAATTTGTTTTGAATTGTGATTTTCTAAAATTTATTAAAATTAACATACCTTTAGTCTCTTTTAAAATTATTTATTAACAAACCCAGTTATGTATCGTCTGTGTGTTCAACAAATATATATAATTGAACAAAAAAATAAATTTTCCTAGAATTTGCACTCGAATTTCGAGGGCTGGGCACTGCTATTAAATATTTAAAATCCTAAAATTATCCGTTTTTCTAAAAATAAATTTTCTTAAAAAGGAAGCCTTTTTTAAAAAGTAGCTTTTTGTAAAAAAAAAAAAAAACGTTTTCTTCAAGAAGTGGCTTTTATTAAAAACGTATTTTTTCTTAAAAAATTATATTTTCTTAAAAACACGCTGTCTTAAAAAAGTACCTTTTATTTTAAAAATTACATTTTCTTAAAAAAACACTCTTCTTCATAAAAAAGTTCCTTTTGGTAAAAAAGCACCTTTTCTTAAAAAAAACTTTTCATAAATAGTACATTTTCTTAACATGTACCTTCTCTTAAAAGGTATTCTTTCTTAAAAAAAAGCCTTTTCATAAAAAAATAAATTAAAAAATAATTTTTTCTTACAAAAGTACATTTTCTTAAAAAATTAGCTTTTCTTATAAGTTATTTTTCTTACAAAAGTACCATCTCTTAAAAAAGTACCTTCCCTTAAAAAAGTACATTTTCTTCAAAAAGTATATTTTCTTAAAAATGTAAATTTTCTTAGAAAAGAACCGTTTCTTAAAAAAGTGCCTTTACTTAAAAAAGTAAATTTTCTTAAAAAAGTACCTTATCGTAAAACAAAAAACCAGTCTGTACTAAAAAAGTATCTGTTCTTAAAATAGTTTCTTTTGGTACAGAAGTAGCTTTTTATAGTAAAATACTTTTTCTTAAAAAAGTACTATTTCGAAATTACCTTTTCGTAAAACAAAAAAAGTACCTTTTCTTAAAAACACATTTTTTCTTAAAAAATTAAATTTTCTTAAAAATCGCTGCCTTAAAAAAGTACCTTTTATTTTAAAAATTACATTTTCTTAAAAAATCACTCTTCATAAAAAAGTTTCTTTTGGTAAAGAAGCAACTTTTCTTTAAAAAAAAACCTTTTCATAATTAGTACATTTTCTTAAATTGCACCTTCTCTTAAAAAAGTATTCTTTCTTAAAAATATGCCTTTTCAAAAAAAGTAAATTTTCTTAAAAAATAATTTTTTCTTAAAAAATTACATTTTACTAAAAGCACATTTTCTTAAAAAGTTGGCTTTTCTTATAAGTTATTTTTCTTACAAAAGTACCACCTCTAAAAAAAAGTACATATTCATAAAAAGCAAATTTTCTTAAAAAATAAATTGTCTTAGAAAAAACCCGTTTATTTTCTTGAAAAGGTACAATTTCTTAAAAAATACCTTTTCTTCAAAAAGTAAATTTTCTCAAAAAAGTGGACTTTCCTAAAAAAGAAAAGTGCCTTATTTAAAAAAATGTCTTTTCGTAAAAATTAGCTTTTCTTAAAAAAGTACTTTTTCTTAAAGATTAAAGTACCTTCTCTTAAAAACGTACCTTTTCTTAAAATACTATCTTTTTCTGAAAAAGTACCTTTGCTTAAAATAGTACCTTTTCTAAAAAAAAGTACGTTTTCTAAATATGTGTTTTTTTTTTAAAAAATTACCTTTTTTTAAAAAATCACCTTTTCTTATTTTGTTTAGTTATTTGCAAGATAAAATATATTGCCTGGAGGGTTAATACTTGCTTTGATTTTTTTTTTATATATTTTTTTTTATATTTTTTTATTTTAAGCAGTCATTAAAAAATTAATTTTAATTTAAATTATTCAATAAAAATAACTCTTTTTAAATTTTCCTTTACTTTACTTATATAAATTTTTTCTACAATTGAACAATTATAATAACGTAGTAGAACAATAAACAATAAAAATATTAGTACAAAATAATACTTTAGCTTTGTTGATGCATCAGCCTTGACCTGCTAACATTCTTATGAATAACTCAAATTCAAAAAAGCAACAATAAATATCCAAAACAATTTCTCAAATTCCTTATGGAAAAATTTAATTTTTAAATTGAATTTTCTGTGACCATAAAACAAATATTTTTCCTGATCTGACTACTAAACTTGAACAGAAACATAAGCAAGTTTTCATAATGTGTATTATTGGATTTTATTGAATAGAAAAGTTGTTCATTGTATAGAATCTTTAAAGAAAATAAAGTTTCAAAATATGTATTATTATTATTGCACAGAGATTTGTGGAAACTTATGAAAGTCTTTTGAAAAGTTTATTTTGGAAAGTATAACAATGGATATATAAAAAAAAGTTACAGTTAAAATAGCACATGTGTGTGTGAGTGTGTGTATTGTATGATAATAAATTTTGTTGCTAGAAGAATCCTTTGATTTCTAGGAAAAATATGAAAATTAGGTTTAATTTTCATAAAAACCAATAAAGAGTTTGAAAATCTTTAAAATTCTATTTGACATTTGTATAAATACATGCTTAGACCCCATAAAAATAGCCATAAATATATTCCATATTGTTTAAATTGAACGATAAATAATCGGTCTACAAATACACAACTTAGAATATTTTTAGTGATAGCATCCATATAAAGCAGTCAATCGATCTTCACTTAAATGTTTTAAAAGATATTTGAATAAGTTAAAATTTACTGAAACTTTCACAGAATTCGATAATTTTTGACTTAATAACAATCTAACTGAAATTATTATGCAGCCGGTAAAACTCATGGAAAAGACGACCAAGATTTCTTTTGTTTCAAATTTATGTTACACTAGGTCTAATAAATCAATATCGTTTGTTTACGTTGTGGATTTAAAAAAGCTATAACTCATTAGATCTCTTTAAAAAAAAGCTTTTTAAGCTTAAACTAAAAGTTTTTATTGATGCTCCAGCTTTCTAAAACTTATTCTCTTTTACAACGACTGTTCACATAAGCCGTTAAATGTTTTACAAGATTTTAAAATTTTGAGCCACTATTCAGTCATTCGTGGGTTTGTTATTTTTTTTAAAGCTTCAATGAAAATTTTTTGATTTTGTCAAAGTTTTATTAAAAAGGACTGCTGATTTATAAACTCTGTTGTCGATTTATCGTTTGCCAATAAAAGATTTCATTTCATAACTTTTCTGTTTCTCAAATTGTGCACTGTAAAGGTTCGGTCACATTAGGCAAACGTTTGCTCAAACAAGCGTAACCACTAAATAATGTATAATTTTCCTTGTATAATTTTCATTAAGTTATACAATATATGATATAGAATATAGTTAAATATATTAAATATTACTAATATAATAAAACATAACTTAATTTTATCTTTTATATATCATGTAAGATTGAATTAAACTTTCATAAAATTAGGGGTTACGTTTATTTGGTCAAATATTTGCGTAGTCTGAACGTCCCTTAACGATTTTTGTAAAAGCTTTATTTAAAACTATTACAAAGTTTTTAAAAATTCGTCATTCATTTTTGCCTTTTGTAAAAATGATTATTGTTATTATTATTATTATTATTATTATTATTATTATTATTATTATTATTATTATTATTATTATTATTATTATTATTATTATTATTATTATTATTATTATTATTATTTGTTTCGTTAGAGCTATAATAAAAATTTTTTAGATTTTGTATAAGCTTTTATTAAAATTATTGCTGATTATTGGTAAACTTTGTTATTGATTAATCGCATGCTTAAAAAAGATTTTATTCCACAACAAATGTTCATTTTGTTAAAGATTCCACTAAACGAATGCTAGTTCGTAAGTTCTGTTATGGAAAAAATCTGATAGGTTTCATTCTATAAAGTTTTAGCTCGTTTTTATTTTGTGGTTTGTTTGATTTAAGTTTTTTGAAAAGTTTTAAAATAACTTATTGTATATTAGTAACAAGCTTGTATGTTATGAAAGCTTTGTTTCTTTATTCGTGGAACAAAATTTTGTACAAAAGCCCTAAAAAGCCTTTTTTTTAATTTAATAATCATGTTCTTCTAAAAGCTTTCATGTTTTTACTCTGTTGTTTCTTACATTACGGTTATAAAATTTTCTTGTAAAGCTATTTTTTAAATAATTACGTGAAATAATTTTTCTTTCCATAAATATTTTGCTTTATAAATCGTGGGTTTGTTTATATTTTTTGAAAATGATTTAATTTAAATTTTTAAATTCTTAAGCACTTTTTTAAAATAATCGCGTACTTCCAAAAGCTTTCTTTTTATAAAAGTTGAAACTAAGGGCATTTCAATTTAATTTTTTAGATTCATAAAATCCTTTTTGAAAAATCGTATGCTTCATTTAATAAATGTTTTTTGTTTTGTGTTTGTTCTTTGTAAAAGCTTTAGTTTAAAGCTTTTTATTAAAACTAGCAGATTCCAGCGCTCGAAATTCGAGTGAAATTGCTATGCAACTTTATTTCTCAACTTAGCCAATTCAAAAACCAACACTTTTTTGGTTTATTATTATTGTGAATGAAGATAACAAACTCATTAACAAATTTAATAAACAAACACATGTGTTAGTAGACACTTTAAATGGAATTTACTCAAAATAAGGGAAAAAATTTGAAAATCAGTAAATCTGGTGAACAGCTAAAAATAAATACCTTTCAAACAATATATGCTTGGTCAAAATCGGTATAAAACGGTAGAACAAAACATCGGTAACAAGAAATCGCCTAGCCTATTAATTTTTTTTATTTTATTTTATATTAATTACAATGCAAAGTAAATTTGTATTCTAATTTGGGTCCAGGGATAAGCCGGGTGGCTGGTTTTTGCAGCGATAGACTAAAGCCTCTGGTGGGAATCGAACCCACGATCCCCGCATGATAGGCGAGCACGCTACCTACTCACCTACTGGGGCGCTTGAGCCTATTAATATTATAGATAATCCTTAAGAGCTTTTTCTTGAAATAATCATGTGACTCAAAAAGCTTTTATAGCGCTTTTTTTAATGTATAAAACTTTTTTAATTCATTAGTTTTATAAACGCTTCACCGAAATATTGAGTCTCCAAAAGCTGTTAGATTTGATTGAAATTGAAATAAAAAGCTTGTAAAGCTTATATGTACTTGAATTTAAACTTTTTTTAACTCTTATTGGTAATATAGTTATAATTGTTATTATTATTCTTATTCCTATAATTGTTAACAGAAGTAAGCTTTTAAAGCTATTTTGTATAGCATCATATATTTGTAAAAGCTTTCAAATATTTCTTATATAATTTAAATTCTTTTTATTGAATTTTAAAACTGTAAAAGCTTATATGAATTAGAAAATTACTATTAAAAGCTTTAAAAGCTATGCTTCTATTTACTACTTTTTGATGGTTTGATTGCATGCCATACAGTTCATTTTAAAGCTATATTTAATTTAATAATTTTTTATTGTAAAAGTTGTAGTCCGAGTAGTTTCAGAAAGTAAATCTATCAAAAGCTTTTTTTATTGAAATAATCGTGGGACTAAAAAATACTTTCATTTCAATCGCTTTAAAAACATTTATCTTAAATATTCAGTCTCTGAAAGTTTTTCGCAGTTTAAATGCTTCTAAAGTTATATTTTTACTTGACTTAGTTACAAAGTTATATTTGTAATTGAATGTAGTATAGGTATTACTATTACTACTCTATACTATTATTAACAAAAGTAGCAAAGGCTTTGTGTATACCATCATATATTTTTAACAGCTTTTAATAATTTCTTATATAACTTAATTTTTTTTAGATTAAGTCTCTTTTAGCTTTCAAGAATTAATGAAAGTTTTTCGGAAGCTTTAAGCCCACGTTTAGATTTCCTAATGTGTTTTAGGACAACAAAAGCTATGACAAATTGAAAATTTTATTATCATTTAAAGCTCTAATAAATTTTTATTTTTTTTTTTTTTTAAATTTACTTATTAAATTTTTAGAAATTTTTATAAAAGGAGTATTTGAAAAGCTTTTATTGTTATGGTAAATTTGGTTTTAATTTTTTTAAGAAAATGCTATATGGAATTTTTAAACTAGAATCAAAATAAATTTAATTTAAACAATTATATAACGTCCAAGGTTGCACTTAGCAAAAATATAAAAACATTAAACTTTTTAAAAGTTTGTATAGAAGAAGATATTGTAAGTATGTCAATGTTGAAAGTCCATGTTTGTCTTTATATGTCCCATACAATATTGAACCACACAGTTTTATTGTTGTTGTTGTTGATTTTTTATAAAATCACAATATGTGAAAGAAAGATTTTAAATATTAGCATTTTCTAAATATTTAAAATTGTTCCGACTTTTGTGAAGAACTTAAAAGAGCAACAATGTTAAATGAAATTTTGCCTTGTGGGATTTTTTATAAAATAAACAAAAAACTTAAGTAAAATTTTGTTTAAAACAAAAAGAAAATGGAAGGAAGGCTACATGTTATTCTCTGTATTTGTAACCAAGCAAAAAAAAACTAAAATATTTTTTAGTGTACTGTATGAAGAAATATTTAAATAAAAAAAATTAATATATATTTTGTTTTTCAATTTTATTTATTTCTTATAGAGTAGAAGGCGGTGAATTATTTGATCGTGTAGTTGATGATGAATTTGTTTTGACTGAACGTGTCTGTGTGGTTTTCATACGGCAGTTGTGTGAAGCCATGGAATTTATACATCGTAATAATATTTTACATTTAGATTTGAAACCCGAGAATATATTATGTTTAACCCAAGAGGGTAATCGGATTAAAATCATAGACTTTGGTTTAGCTAGAAAATTTGATCCAGACAAAAAATTACAGGTAATTAAGAATAAAACTAAGAAAATCTACTCTTTATTACAAACGAAAACCTCAACAATTAAATCGTATGAGTTGCTAAAAAAAAAAAAAAAAACACCACATAAATTTTATGACTTGTATGTTTCAGTGTTTTTAAAGAATAATAACAATTCTATTTTATTTCTGTGAAATTTCTATGACTTCAATTTTATTTTTAATCACAATTTTATATGCGAAAGCTAATTAAAAGTTACACTTTTTTCTTTTGTTAAATAGATATCTTTCTGCTAGAAAGTTTGTTGTTTGTGTTAACAGTTCAACATTTGAAAATTGTCTAAAAATCTTTTTAAATCTATATAAGAGAGAGTTTTCAAATGTTTAAAATTGTTTATGAGTGATGAGGGGGGAGGGATGGTTAAAGCAAACTTTTATCACATTAACAGTAAAAATTAAATTAAATTTTCTGGTTAACACAATCTTTATATGTACAATATGTATACTTTGAAATATGTTAAGAAAATTTCCCTAATTGAAAGACACTCAAAGAGATTTGAATAAGGTTAAGAACAATAAATTCAGACAAAGTCTTGAAATTTTTCAGAACTAACAAATCTAGAATTCCGATTTGTAAAACTCCCTTAAAATAATTAATGCCACAAAACAAATAAAGCCAGATATGTGCAGTTAAATATAGTTAACGGTATGTTGCAGTAAATTGAAGGAACTTATACGATTTTTTAATCGTTAAATATCCAGAATATTCAAAGATGAAAAACTGAAAAAAAAAAATTATAATCCTTTTATCTTTACTAATGCTACATTTGATATCTGGTTTTAAGTAAATAAAGTTTCGTCCATAGTTACAAATGGCTGTTATCAAAAGAAAAACTTATTCGGTATAAAATGGAATAAAAAAAAATAAATAAATAAAATAAAAAAGTGGTAATACGAATTTATAAATTCTGTTATACCATCCAAAAGCTACGGGGATCAATGAATGCAGCCATTTTAAGTGAACCGTACTTTATAAATAAATTTATTCTTAATCCTGAAAAGTTTGTGTAGATACACACAAACCTTCTATGTGATGGAAGTGGCACAACTAACCGACCCGTGTTTTTCCTTAAAGAGCTAATCTTACATTTAGTTGTAAAAAGGGGATAAAATGGACCTACACTTTCTGAAAAATACCATTTTTTAAAATCTACCTCTCCAAAAAAAAGTAACTAATCTCGAAAAATACTCTTTCCTTAAAATATTACCCTTCCATAAAAAATGCCGTTTCTTGAACAAGTACCTTTTTAAAAAATACAATTTCCTTAAAAAATATTAATACCTTTTAAAAAAAAAACATCATTTATTAAAAAAGTATCTTTCTTAATAAGTACTTTTTCCAAAAAACAAGTAACTTTTCCTTAAAAAAATAGTACCTTTTCTTGAAAAAAAGTACTCTTTCAAAAAAATACATTTTCCTAAAAAAGTACCCCTCCCTTCAAGAAATTAGTACCTTTTCTTAAAAAAAGTACTTTTTCTTATGTGAGTACCTTTTCTCAAATAAGGACCTTTTCTTAAAAAGTACTTTTTCAAAAAAAAATACATTATCTGAAAAAGTACTTTTTCAAAAAAATACATTTTCTTAAAAAAGAACCTTTTCCTTAAAAAAATAGTACCTTCTCTTAAAAAAATTAGTACCTTTTCTTAAAAAAGTTATCCTTCTTAAATAAGTACCTTTTCTTAAATAAGTACCTTTTCTTAAATAAGTACATTTTCTTAAAGAGTCCTTTAAAAAATACATATTCTTAAAAAGTACCTTTTCAAAAAAATTAATTTTCTTAAAAAAGTACCTTTCCCTTAAAAAAATTAGTACCTGCTCATTAAAAAAAAGTGCTTTTTCTTAAATAAGTATCTTTTCTAAAAAAGCACCTTTTCTTAAAAAGAACCTTTTCTTAAAAGGTACTGTAAAAAAATTCATTTTCTTAAAAAGTACTTTTTCAAAAAATAGTACCTTTTCTTAAAAAAGTACCTTTCCCTTAAAAAAATTACCACCTTTTCTTAAAAAAGTACTTTTTCTTAAATAAGTACATTTTCTTTAATAAGTACCTTTTCTTAAAAAGTATTTTTTCAAAAAAACATATATTCTTAAAAAGTAAAGGGTGATTTTTTAGCTATTATCTTTTTGGCAACACTGGTTTAAACAGCTGACGCACGTTTCGTGTTTTGTTTCATTGTCAAACATCTTCAGTTTGGTCTATAATTTAACCATGAATCGTCTTACAACCGAACAACGCTTGCAAGTTATTGAATTTTATTATCAAAATGCGTGCTCTGTTAAGAAAGTTCATCGCGCGCTTCTTCCATTTTATGGTCAGTTTAATCGACCCACTGAAGCGGCTATTCGGGCTATTGTGACTAAATTTTGCACCAAGTTTACATTTTTGGACATTAAACCACCAACACGCTTACGTAGAGTGCGAACTGAAGAAAATATAGCAGCTGTATCGGCCAGTGTTAATGATGACCATCAATTATCGATTCGTCGCCGTTCGCAGCAATTGGGCCTCTGTTACTCAACAACGTGGAAAATTTTGCTTGAGCTTGAGAGCTTGACTTGCATGACATGTGGATTCAACAAGACGGTGACACATGCCACACAGCACGCGCAACAATGGACTTATTGAGAGGCGAGTTCGGTGAACATTTTATTTCACGTTCGGGTCCGGTCAATTGGCCGCCTAGATCGTGTGATTTAACGCCTTTAAACTATTTTTTGTGGGGCTATGTTAAAGCTCATGTCTATACAGACAATCCCGCTTCAATTGACGCATTGGAAGACAACATTGAAGCATTTATTCGTGAGATACCGGCCGAAATGTTGGAAAGAGTATGCCAAAATTGGACTAAGCGGATGGACCATTTGAGGTGCAGTCACGGTCAACATTTGCATGAAATAATCTTCAAACATTAAATTATATTGACCGTACTATCGATTCAAATAAAGATTTCATGCATTTTTCTGAATTTTATTTGTTTTTTTTTTGGAAAACTTTCCTGTAGCTCTTAAAAAATCACCCTTTACTTATTTAAAAAAAAGTACATTTTCTAAAAAAAAAAAATAGCTTTCCCTTAAAAAAATTATACATTTTCCTAAAAAATTACTTTTTCTTAATTAAGTACCTTATCTTAAAAGTACTTTTTCAAAAAATACATTTTCTTAAAAAGTACTTTTTCCAAAATAAGTACATTTTCTCAAAAAAAAAGCCTTTTCTTAAAAAGTACCTTTCCTTTAAAAAATTATTACCTTTTCTTAAAAAGGTACTTTTTTAAAATAAGTACCTTTTCTTAAAAAAGTTGCTTCTTCTTAAAAAATTAGCTTTTTTTAAAAAAAGTATATTTCCTACAAAAGTACCTTTTTTAAAAAATTGCCTTTCCTAAAGAAAGTAACTTTTATTAAAAATGTACCTTTTCTTAAAAAAATACATTTTCTTAAAAAAGTGTCTTTTCTTAACAAAAGGGTTTCTTAATAAACTAAATTTTCTAAAAAATTTACATTTTATTCAAAAAGTAACTTCTAAAAAATTAAATTTCTTAAAAAAACTTTTTCCAAAAAACAGCACCTGTTCTCAAATAAGTACCTTTTCTTAAAAAGTTCCCTTTTATTTATTCAACAAGTGTCTTTGAATTAAAAAAATTAATTTTCCTAAAAGAAAAAATGTACTTTTTCTTAAACGTGTATATTTCCTTAAAAAATTACATTACATTTTTGTAAAAAAAATAGGGTTTTCAAAAAAAAAAAATCACATTTTCTTGAAAAATCACTTTTTCTTAAAAAAAAAACTACATTTAATTACTTAAAGATTCCTTTCCTCAATACAGATCATTTTCCTAAAAAATGTATCTTTTCCTAAAAAAGTAAATTTTTGTTACAAGTGTAATTTCTTAAAACATTACATTTTCTTGAAAAAGTACATTTTTAAAAAGTATTTTTTTTTAAATGTAAATATCCGTGGAAAAGGTACTTTTTCTACACTTTGTACACTTTCTCAAATAGCACCTTTTCTTAAAAAGTAAAAATTATCATATAAAGTTCCTTTTCTTAAAAAATACTTTCTCTTTAAAGTTTTTTTTTTTTTTTCTTAAAAAAGTACTTTTTTTCTTAAAAAAGTAAATTTTAAAAATGTATCTTTTTTAAAAAAAGCAAATTTCCGCGGAAAAGGTACCTTTTCTTTAAATGTACATTTTCTTCAAATAGTACCTTTTCTTAAAAAGTAAAAATTATCATATAAAATATAAAAATTATCATATCATAGTAAATGAAGTTTTTTTTTTCTTAAAAAAGTACTTTTTTCTTGGTAAAGTATACTTGCTTAAAAAGACTTCTAAAAATGCATTTTCTTAAATAAAAAGTACTATAACTCATAAACTCACCTTTTCCTAAAAAAGTAAATTTTCCTTAAAAAAGCATATTTTGTAAAGAGAGTTTCCTTTTAAAATGACATTAATTTTTCTTAAAAAGTACCTTTTCTTATTATTTCAAAAAACAATTTTTTCAAAAGATTTATTTCCTTAAATAAGTACCCTTTTCTTAAAAAAAATTACCATTTCTTAAGAAAGTACAATTTCTTAGAAAGTAGTACCTTTACTTTAACTGTACCTCTCCTTAAAAAAAAAGTACCTCTCTTTAAAAAAAAAATATTTTCCTTGAAAAAGTAACTTTTCTTAAAAAAAACTACTTTTCCTCAGAAAAGTACCTTTTCTTAATAAACAAAAATATAATTTTTAAAAAAGTGGCTGCTTCAAAAATTGCCTTTCGTAATAAATACCTTTCTTTCTAAATTTTCTTAATAAGTACCTTTTTTTTCAAAAGTTTCTTAAAAAATTATATATTCTTGAAGTTGTACCTTTTTTAAGAAAGTACCTTTTCTTCGAATAGTACATTTTCTTAAACAGATTAGTTATTAAAGAACAGTTTTTAAAATAGACTGCTCTTAAAAGGTAAAAAGTACTTTTTGCTAAAAAAAAAAATGTACTTTTTCTGAAAATAGTACCTTTCTTTTAAAATAAATTACTTTTTTCTTAGAAGAATTCTTTAAATTAATCCTTTTTAAATTTATTATTTGGAAGCTTAAAAAACTTTTTTGTATTAATTAAGTTATTAAAAAAATTTGTTTCTTTCCTTATTTTTATCCTATTCAAATCACCCTCAGTGTTTGTTAGATTTTTGTGTGTGTATTTTTTTTTAATTTAAACCTTCTCAAAGTTAATTTTCTGTTGTAATTGTTACCAGAATATACGAGTATTCAACGCAAAATTGTCTTTTTTCATTAAAAACGAAGCTAATAAAAGTTAATGTACTCATACTCATATATATTTGGTTTTTATTTTCTTTTCATTTTTTGTATTTCCCTATAGATTCTTTTTGGTACACCGGAATTCGTAGCACCAGAAGTAGTAAATTTTGATAGTATATCATATGCTACAGATATGTGGAGTGTAGGTGTCATAACCTATGTGCTGTAAGTAGAAACTAATTAAAACAGAATGTATTGAAATTGCCAATGAATAAAAGCGTTGATAAAATAAAATATTTTTTTTTTAAGAATTTTAAAATAATATCTTTGGAGTAATTAAATTTTAATGATTCCACAAAAAGTTTAATTATTTTATATTGATTCATAAATTGGTCCCTTGAGGACATCGTATATTTGCTAAAATTAATTTTGTTTTAAATTCTGGTGTGTTTACTCTGAGCTTTGAAACGTTTTTAAAGTATGGTAAGCCACGGGTTGTGTATGGATTTTATGCTAAAAAAATGCCATTGAACATAATTTCTATGGTCATTATTTATCCCACCTAGTATATTTGGGAGCTGACCTTTTGGACCTGAAACCCTTATTGGAAAATCGTAGTTAGTTTATCGTAAATACGATTAAATTTTTATAAATTTGTTTTTATCTCATCGTTTTTAACCACAAATAATTTTCTTTTAAAAATTTTTCGAATAATTTGTTTTTTTTTTTTTTAATTTTTATTTAATAAAATCACTTACTTAAATCCCTTGGCTTACCTTCCCCGCCATATTTTACCTAAACAAACATATATACATAGGTTTAAGCTTAAAGTCTATTAATTTATTTTTGTTAATTTTCTATTGTTATTTTCTTCTTCTTTTTCGTTTTACTTATCTCTAACCAAATGTGGGGATATCCTTAATAATTTTCCTGCGTATAAAAAAAAAAACGATTTTCATTATTTTGGTTCGGCTATTACCAAAAATGACTTAACAACAATTACTACAATAAAAATACCAACAACAACAACAACTATCATACATTAACAACCATGTAAATACCAACAACATGACAATTACAACCTCTTCTCTAACATGTTTAACAAAACTCCTTACCACAACAAAAAAAAACCAACAACAAAATAACCAACACATAAACAATCTTCATTTAACATGGTTACCATAAAATGAACAAACGCCAACACCACCAACTCTCCAACATCCTTAATGGCGATGACTACAATTCGCTTAATATTCTCGTTGATTTCATTCATGAAACAGCATTTCTGGTCTCTCGCCATTTATGGGTGAAACCGACATTGAAACGATGGCAAATGTAACAATAGCTAAATATGATTTTGAAGATGAATCCTTTGCCAATGTATCGCCTGAGGGTATAGATTTCATATCGAAATTATTAGTAAAAGACTTGAGGTAAGTTTCAAAAACTAAAATACGTCCTTACTATTTTACTATTTTTATATATAAAAGTAAAAAACTAATAATTTTTTTTTTTGAATTCTTCGTTAAGTACCCGCATGACAGCTGCCCAGTGTATAGAACATAAATGGCTACAAAGACGTCCTAAAAGTCCACCGAATGTAGCACCAAAGCCATTAAAAATACCACCGCCACAATTGAAAGCCACCACTCCTTCGCCTATACCACCAAATATTGATGTTGATGAGAATATAGAGTCTTTGGCCCACGAAGATAATGAAGATTTAACAGGGGTAAGTTTATTAATAACATTGAAAATAAAACCTTTATCAAAACAAGGGATACATATGTGTGAAGGTTTTACTAGGCCAGCTTATTCGATATCCAAAAACAAAAATAAACATCTTTAACATGTTTAAGGTTCATTGAGAAACTTGCTAAATTAAAAGAAAATGGAAAACTTTGTGCCTCATAAATACTTGATAGCTTCAACTTTGTACTCATATTTTTATTTCAGCTTTTAGTTTTTTTAATATAAAAAAGAGAAAAATTTAATTTCAAAATTTCAAAGCGTTTTAGAAGAAAATTTGAGCATTGAAACATTTTTTAAAAATTTTAAGTTCAATAGCTTTTTAGTGGAAATATAGCTAAATAATTACTTCTTTATTTATAAAATATTTTTCTTAAAGATCCCGAAGAATATGACTGTGAAATATAGCACCACATAAATAATTTATTTGATTTCCCAGTACTCTGCCCGGGTAACTAGTAAGATTTGGGCACGAGCTTTTCTGCAAGGTTTTTCATTGACAAAAGCTTTGAATCATGATAGCTTATTAAGTTTATTGATTTTTAAAGATATGCAATTTTAGTATTAAAGTTTCAACAAAAAGCCTAAATAAAAAATATTTAAGTTCTATTTTTTAACATTTGCTTTAACTTTTTTACGTTGAAAAAATTATAAAACCATAAATCATATTTTAGTAAAGCTTTGAGTTAAAGCTTTAGACCGAACTTATGTTTTAATGGAAAAATACTTTGAATGCTTTCTTATCACCCAGGATATATCTTACTGGATTATATATAATTTTATGCAATTGCTTTTATGTTAGTTGTCTTCACTGATAAAAGCTTTGAGTCTTGATAGCTTATTGAGTTTAATGATTTTTAAAAAAATTTCTGTTGTTGTGCAATTTCAGTACTCAAGCTTTAATTAAAGCAAAGTTCTGTTTTTTTATTGTTAACATTACTTTTTTACTCGACAAAAAATAAATAAAGCTTTTTATTAAGGCTTTAATAATGTAATTATGTAACAAAAAAAATTTAAGATTCATTACACTTTTTGTCGCCCCGCATTAAGCTTGCAATAGTTTTTCTACAAGGTTTCTTCATAAATAAAAGCTTTGAAATCCTGATAGCTTTTCAGGTTTAATGATAACAAAAGAATTTGTACAAATTCAGTTGTATATCAATTGATAAAAGCTTTAATTCACGATAAGTTCAGCTTTAAAAAAATTTAAATTAAGTTTTTTTTAGCGTTAGCATTAATTTTTTAATTACAAAAAAGTATAATACTTTCATTTTAAATATTTTTCATAAAGCTTTTTATTAAAGCTTAAGTAGTGAACAAATGTAACAAAAGAAAAAAGTTTAAATGATAAAACTTAAAACAAATTTTCTGACCGCCCAGGTGTTTGCTTGCACTAGCTTTTCTGCAAGGTTTCTTCATTAATAAAAGCTTTTGATTCCTAGTAGCTTTTCAAGTTTAAAAGAACTTTTAAGGTCTTTATTTAATTAAAAAGTAAAATTTCCTAGAATTTGCCCCCGAATTTCGAGGCCTGGAATCTGCTAGTATATATAATTATATAAAAGCTTTATTCCAAGCTTTATTCAGTGGCAAAAGATTATGATTTTTGAAAACTTTGCAAGTTTAAACATTTTCCTTAATAAAAGTTTTTGTTGCTTGATAGCTTTTCAAGTTTATGATTTTTGAGGAAGACTCCTAAAATATATTATTTAGTATCAAAGATTTTCGAGGTATGTTTTAAAAAATTGTATATAGTTTTTAAGTCATTTTATAAATATTCTGATAGCCTAGAAATTTCTTTCCTAGTTTTATATAAAAGCTTCATTAAGCTTGCAGGCCCTATGCTCCTTGTAGTAACATATAAATATATATAGTTCTTTTTTAGTAAAAGGTTTTGACAATTGAAAGCTTTAACATTTAGTGATATTTTGCAATAAAAGCTACTGATATATACTTAGCTTAGTAAGAATAAGAAGGCTTTATTCAAGATATATTTTTTTAATTTTTATAAATTTTGTTAGTTATTTATTAAACTTCTGATGGCATAAAAATTTTCTTGTTAGGTTTATATATACTTACATATATTCATAAAATGCTTTATTGAAAGCTTAACTGGTAAAAAGTTTTGATTCTTGAAAATTGTACACGTTTCATGATTTCACTGGATATCTTTTCTCTACAAAAATAAAAAAAAAAATGAAATACAAAAAAAAAATTTTTAAAAAAATTGTAAAATATTGCTTCTTGACAGGTTTTTAGTTTTTTTTTTTTATAAGATAATTTTGAGAGCTTTAACTTTATAGTAGCGCTGCACAACAATGTTCGGACTGTTGCACAAAGTAATTAACTTATAAATTCTAATGACATTTAAATTCTTTTTTATGGAAAGTATTAATTTCTATCAGAGTAATTGTTTACACTGATTTTTAAAGCTTTTTATCCACAAATTAAGTCAGTTCACCAAAAAATAAAGATTTCAAAAGCTTTATTTTGAATATGTATTAAGGGAAGCCTTAAAAAATGTTTCTACTATATTTGTAATAATAATTTACGCGTATCGCTCAAGAGTTTGCTGACAGGAAAAACAGTTTCGCATATACAAGTGCTTTTCTGCAGATTGTTCTTAATCAAAAAGAGCTTTTGATTCTTCGTAACTTTCAAATTTTTGTGATTTTATAGTATCTTCTTCACAAAATAGAATTTTTTGTACATTAAACTTTTCGAAAGCTTTTAAAATATATTTAAAAAGCTTTATCAAAATTGTTAAAGTAATTTAATAATTAAATGGGTTAATCGCTACAAAGAATTCGCTATCCCCAAAGATGGCACAAAACTCTTTTAAAAATTTTCTTCAATAGTAAAAGCTATTGCCAAAAAAGCTTGAAAAGCTTTAAAAAGCTTTTGAAGTTTTACTTCTTTTTATTTTTTATTTTGTAAAAAAATAAAGATTTTAATCTTAAATTTTAGAATTTTTTTTTTTGTTTTTTACGATTTTTATATTTAAAGATAATTTTTAAGCTCATATGTTTACTAAAATCATTTGAGTCTCCTAAAATTGATCAATCTAACATATTCCTTAAGCTTTATTAAGTGGTGGCTAATCGCAGCATTCGATATCGAGTAAAGTCAATCGAAATTGCACACTTTGGTTTATTATTTAAAGAAGACGGACAAATTCAAACATCGTTTCATACTTATTCTTAGCCAGGGGCCATAATTCGTTAAATGTGACAGCGTAAAATTATTATTAAAATTTTACTTTGGAAAATAAAAATTCTAAAAATTTCGATAATGAATGCGATGATTAGACCTCCTGATCCATTTAATAAATTCGTTAAAAGTATTTTTAGTAAAGTCTTTAATAGTTTCATTTAATAATTTTTTATTATATTAAATAGATTTTACCTAAATTTTCTATTTGAACATTTTTGTAAGATTAATATTTAAACAATTTAGTGAAAGCTTTTGGAAAATGATAAATTTTGCTATCAAATAAAATTATTCTGAAATGCAATTTCTCTCCTTTTGAAAAGCAATTTAATACCTTAGAGACCTAGGGCTTTTTTTGTAAAAAGTTATTCTACATTATAATACTGTTTTTAAAATCATGTTTTTAAATAATGACAGCTTTGAGCTTTTAAGAAATTTCATATTTTCATATTTTGAAGTCTTTTGTTTACACAACCCAACTGATGTCTTGTCTTATAAAATAATGAATAACGTTTTTATTTTCATACTTTAACTTTCTTTTTGTTTCATTTACATCTACATAGACAAAGGAATTGGACACAACAAAAGATAATCTGAAGAATTTCATAGAACGCTGGGAGGAACATCCCAATAGTCCGTATGTCTTTGATGTCGAAGGAAATGTAATCGCACCGCTCAATGAGACGGAGTATAAAAAGCTTCATGGTGAAGCCGATAGTATATCATCATCGAGAGGTGAGTACTGTTGTTGTAGTTTAACGCCAGCAATAGCAACAACAGCAAGAACAATAACACTAACAAAGTCAAAAACAACAACACCAAAAGCAACCAGTTTATCAGCAACAACTGCACGAAGACAACAACAGCAAAAACATTTATTAAGAAGCAAATAATACAATAACCATACCAGAGCTGGTTTTTTCAGTGGTGGATTAACCTAAAAACAAATACCAAAAAACAAAAAAAAATATAAACATTTGGCTAAAAGTTACGAAGAATACAATACATAAGGAAAGAAAATTCATAAAGCTCCTTTCGAAAGTTTAACCTCACTCATTTGATGGCTTAAGCTTTTTGTGTTTTAAAACTTTAAATTAAAAAAAGTTTAAGCAATGTTTAAACTTTAAACAAGCCAGATTTGCCACTTTAAAAACTGTAAATAACAAAAACAAATAATACTTACATAAACTAAAAGCTCCAAAAGAAAATATTTAAAATATATTTTTTGTGTTTCACATAAAAAACTCTAGAGCTGTCATAAATATACGTAATTTGTATTCTAAACAAATAAAAATTAAGTTTAATTTGTACAATTTCTTTTATAATTTTCAATACTAACCATAAATTAATACTTTGTATATTATTATTTTTTTTTTTAATTGTATTCTTTTCATACATTTTACGTACTGTGATAAGTATTCTTTTTATATTAAAAAAATACAAAAAAGAATTAAAACTACTAAGAAATTAATAAAAAAAAAAATAGATGTTTAACCTCTTTTTTTAACACTTGTTTCTTGATGTTTTTATTTTTTCCTTAATTTTCTTAAACAAAAAAATTCTCATGTTGTTGATAATCATGGTTTTACCCTTCACCATACAATAAACGGCGAGTCTACTAAGTTCGTTTAATTGTTTGGTAACAATTTCGTTTTTTTTTTATTATTTTTTTTAAATTCTAAATAAATGTCAAAAGTTTTAAACGCCAAAACCTCGATTTGCACTGTTTCCGAATATTTTAATCGATTTCACAAAGTTTCGAAAAACTTATAAGGAAATTTTCTTTATTTCATTTTTTTATAGATCTATTTAACAATGCCAATGTAGATTTTTGGCGAATATCCACTTTGCCTCATTCGATTCACATTTTAAAGTGTTTTTTATAATAAATTTAATTATAAACTTATAAACTCTAGTCTCTAATTCTTAGTAAAATTTTTAATCTGTAAGAATTTTTCAGCTTTTGAACTCTACATTTTCTGATCATTCGAAAAGAAATTAGAAGTTAGCCAAAAAAAATTTTTCAGTCATTGATATTGGATCCTCTTTTCAAAAACAAAATCAAATTGGAATTCTTGATTTTAATCCACCATTTGAGGGCTTTAAAATTACAGCTAAATTTACAGCATGACTCAAATTATGTATTTGGTGGGAATCTTGGCTAGAAGCAATCGTGCTATTACGCTCACATTTTGTGTATTTTGTGTATGTAGTTTATTTATCAGAAATTTTGATTCGTAACTTGACTACAATCGTGGTTTATATAATTGTTGAAATTGCGCCTATGATTTATGATTTAAGAACATGATTAAATTTCTCGTTTTATATTAATAAAATTCGATTTATACTAACACCAATATGCATCATAAACCTGACCACAATTGAGGTTTTATATAGATTTAAATGTTACCTAAAATTCTGGCTCTGTATGATCTCAATTTAAGATTTTCCAAAATCCTGGCATATAATCTTTATAAGCAGGGACCGAAAATAACGGAAATTTTGTAACAAAAAAAAGATTTTGTAGTAAATGTCGGAGAATTGATTTTAGTAAAAAATTTTCAGTATTTGGAATGACATTATAGTGTTACATGAGTTTAAGTCTTAGATTTTATTCAGGTTTCAAGTGAGTTTTTTGACTTGGTTTTTAATTAACATATGTGATAAAATACAGCTTTTACATAAGCTCTACTATTTAAGTTGGCTCTTTAGATTTAATACAATTACTGGACCTAAACCCAAGGGTCATAGTTTACGAGAGCTCGATTCTTGAATAAAATTTTTGGCTTCATATCTGGGCTACAATTATGGTACAAATATTGTAAACTCATATCAATTATCGTAGTTTTAACTATACACTTATATGTGACCTTCTCCGAGAAAAAAGACCTAGTGTGTGAAAATTAAGTTTTGAGAAAAAAACGCATTTAAAGTTTCTACACGCTTTTAGGTACCAGAATCCACCGTTCTTGACACAACCCGTTTTTTGGCATACTAAGTCCCTTTTCTCTGTGACCTATATAAAGATAATATTTTGAATAAATTTATAGTTCACCTGTGATTAAACTTAGAAAAATCATGTGTTCAAATCCCGGATAATATCCAGGGTTTACGTGAGTTCATACTTTACAAGATTTCTAATTTTATATAAAATTGGTTCAAATCTAGAATATAATCTAAAATGTTGTATTTAATTAATTTATATATTAATTTTTTCATATCATATTTCTGTGGGTTTCTAGAATAACCGCGTATGTCATAAAATCAAAATGTTCAGGGGACCAAAAAACGTTATATATGAAATTATGGTCTCGATATAAAGATTTTAGAGCTTTTTATTTAACAGTCCTGAAGGTATGAGCAATAAATACTTTATATAAAATTTTGAGTCAAAAATCTTCAGAGGAATGGATCCTGGAGAAGGACGAAAAAAACAAAATGTAAATTACACTTAAAGTATGTGCAGATAAAATAACTTATGTCGACAAACGTCGTTTTCATTGCAAAAGAAAACTACCAATGCAACCACCCATGTAGACATAAGTTGTTGTTGCTTGAAAAATGGATTTTTTTGTTCGTCAACAAAAAGTTAACGGGACTTAGGATCAGAATATAACAACGTATCAAGAATAATAGTGACGAAAAATAACAGAAATAAACACACATGTTTTTATAAGTGGTTATAAACCGAAAAATAATCCAAAATTATTTTGCATTTTTTTCAGTAATAACAACGTATGTCGCAATGTGTCGTTTTCTGAGAAAATAATTTATCAGCGATCAAACGTATGTTGACATACGTCGAAGGTGCTGCAAAATAATTTAATAAACATTTAAGTCACGTCGTTATTTAAAGAAAAAACTCAGAAATGGTCAGTATTTTTTAAAAACAAAATTTAACAAATGTAAAGACCGTTAAAAATTAATATAATTGGCATCATTACCTCAAAACTGACAAAAATGGACATACGCGGTTATTCCAGAAAACCACAGATTTATTAATTTATATATTAATTTATTCATATCATATTTATATTCCTTTTTTCATAATATTTTTAGTTTTTATAATTTTCTATTGCATTTTTTTTATTTAATTTTTATATTACTTATATTTTATATTATTTATATTTTTGTGTTTTCCTTCTTTACTGATAATTTATTTTCATATTGACTTATTATTTGTTTATTATTTTTTTATTAAATTAAATATTATTCTCTATTTATATTCTAGTAAATATTTATGTTTTTATTTATACTGTAGAAAATATTTTTTTTACTATATTTTATATTATTTTATATGATTTATTTATTTTAGAATTTTTTAAATTACTTTAAAGCATACATACGTCTCATAATTTATTTTTTTTCATATATTTTTTTATTACACCACACCACTTTGTAAAGGTTTGTTAATCCATTTGTAACTCGTCGAAATAAATTCCGGAGACCCCATACACTATATATATTCTTCATACTTCTAAAAAGAGAAGTCGTTGTAGCGATGTCCGCCGGTCTGTCTCTCTATCCGTCTGTTTGTCTATCTGTTGAAAACATTCTCTTGTCCGCATTAGATCAAGTATGTCGTACTACTTAGCCTTAAAATGTTTGTCACAATCTACAACAGTGTGGTATTAAACTTGGAGCCTCTAGGACAAATATGTCTGTGGTCACAAGTGATAACCGCCTAAGTCGAAAATCATGCTTTCGAGAAAAATAAGGACTTTAGTCAGTATATTTTTATTAATATCTTTTTTCAAAAACTGTATTAGATATATGGAGATTTCACGTATATATAAATCGTTGTTAGTAGAATATGATAGCATACATAGCTCAAATCGGTATTAAGTCGACTTAGGCAGTTATCGCTTGTGACCACATATGTATACTATCATATTCAACTAAAAAAACTTTATATTTACGTGGAATCCCCAGTTATCTAACAGTGTTTTTAAAAAGTTTTTAATGAAAACATACTGACCTAGGTCGTAATGAAGCCCCATTACATTTGTATAAAAAGTTATTTTTCTCTAAAGCATGATTTTCGATTTGTGACCAAGATATAATACGACTTCTTTAATATTTTATATTTTAATTTATTTATTTTCTTTTCTAATTTTTTTTTTAATTTTTATTATTTCATATTAGTGTTTTGTAAATATTTTACTTCTTTAAATTATTTTTGTTTATTTATTAATTTCTGTTATTATATTTAATATTAAATATTTTTATTTTTTGTTATATTTTTTTATTACATTTTATTAATATTTTTTCATAACATTTATTTTAAATATATTTTTTTAATTAATTTATTTCATATACAAATTTATTTATTTTGTAATATTTTCTAATTTATTTTAATAACATTCTATTTCATTTTGTTATTATTATACATTATTAATTTATATTAGTATTTTATATATTTCATTTATTTTATTTATATATTTTTTTTTATTCGATGATTTTATTGTTATATTTAATTGTAAATATTTTCATTTACTTATTTATTTTTTTATTATATTTATAAATTATTTTTTTTTTATTTTTCCAAAATATTTATTTGGTTATTATCAATTTATTTTTTTATTAATTTATTTATATATTTATTATATTAATGATTTAGTTTGAAATAGTTCAGGCTCAAGATCAAATGTTTTTACTTCAAATAAAGCAAAATCATTGGCACATTTGTTTCAAAAATTGATTTATATTCTGCATGACAGGTTATACAGCTGTTTCGAGAAGAGTCACCTACCCTCATCAGTAACCAAAAGCAGTAGATAGTTTGTTTGGTAAAAAGTTAAATTCATATACATTTGCTGAAAACAACTAAATGAGAATTCAAGCAAAGAGTTATACTATTTAAGCCTCCTCCAATATAACAAACTAAAATATAAAACAACTTTGAAACAAATATTTTTGTATATGAGTACACATTGCGTACTACAATATACATGTTTGTTTTTGCCTTGAATCAACAAGAAAAACAATTTGTTTTTGCTAAATATACATTTAGCGGTAACGGCGCACAGTGGCGCCCGTAGAGCAAACGAGGTTGCAAAAATCAAAATTTTCATGTGCGCCGACGAAGTTTTTAATAAACCCATGTTATAGGAAACTTTTCAACGATTTCAAATATGCTACTCTTAATAATATCACATTTTTAGTTTTCCGCTTTCGGTTTTCAAAAAAAACACACAATTTTTAGTCAATTTGTTGCGATTTCAAGTGTAATATCACGAAAAATAGGTAACGAATCGCCTTATTTTTTGTTTGTATTGATTGATGTATGTATTATAATGATAAAAAAAAAATTAACTGTTTGCTTTGTGTTTCTCCTGGTAAATCACTATTTAAAAACTATCCGTTTTTCACTATTTTTCAACTTTGACGGAAATTAAAAAAAATCTATATTTTTCTATATTTGCCATATTTGCAAAACATGTTCTTTGATTATTTCTTTACATAATTCAAAAGGTTTTATCTGCCAGTACGTGCCCGTTTGGCTTCTAGAGTTAAAAAAGGTTAAAAAGACATGGTTGCAGAAATTGTATGGCGTGCATCCCTTACATGTTTTGACTGTCAGTAGTTTGATCTAATAGTTTGAAAATTGCATTTTACGTCGGTTGTCTACCTGTGAGCCTGTGCCAAAGTCTACTCCCAATATTCTGTTACAGACACAGGATGCACAAAAAACTACGCATTGAAATTCGCAGGTACCCACCTCACTTAAAAATTACTTTGGAGTACAAATGGTCAAGAACAATATTAACTTATGGTCCCTCCAGGTAGGCACAAATCTTATTTAGACACGAGCAAAATATCAAAATTGCATAATTCAGCCTAAATCCATATGAATGCAGGGAACAGGTAAATTTTTAGGCATGGTAGCATAAGCCTATATATTGCAAAATAAGCATAATGCCTGGATTAATCTACGACTGAAAGTTGGCGCAACAAGTACTGAAACCATGGCGTTAAGGAATTTAAGTACTGAAAACATGGCGTTGAACAATTTAAAATTATTTGAACTGTTTAGAAGGTCAACCACACCAAAGTTTTTCACGGAAGCTGCTTTAGAAGAACTTGATAGCTTATACGGAAATATTGAGAGAAGCGAAATTATAAAAAATAATTTTTATCTGATATATGCAAATATTAAGGCAAAATGGGTGAAATCTAATCGAACCATTCAGAACTTCAACTCCAAATACGAGGACTGGCTTAATGAAGACACCATCCTGGATATATTGGCAGTAGATAAACCCACCACATCAACCAGAGGAGCAAAGGCCAAAAAAAAGTATTGAGGAGTGTTCAATTTTCACAAGAAAGAGGAAACTTGCCGATGCCACCAATGACTTGACCACGAAGCATTTATCGGACGCGCTGTCTATTAAATATACAAAGGATAGTGAAAGAGTTAGGTCGCAGATTACAAAATCTGTGAAAATTCTTCCTGAGAAACTGACATTGATCAGCAAATGGGGCTGCGATGAATCATCCGGACAAAGCGTTTATAAGCAAAGGATATCTTCCGATGACGCTACAATATCGGACGGAAATATGTTTATGGCATCTGTTGTTCCTTTGCGGCTAAAATCTGATGTTTCCCTACACTGGAAAAATCCACGTCCGTCATCAGTGCATTATTGCCGACCAATAATGTTTCAGTTTGCAAGGGAATCGGCAGAACTCATAAGGACCACGGTGAAGGACATTGAAGAACAAATAAGCAAGATTAAGCCTACAAAGCTGCAAATTGGAGAAGGAAAATATATTGAATGCAATTACGAGTTCCACCTGACTATGGTTGACGGAAAAGTCTTAAACGAACTTACAGGAACAACCTCAACATTGTCATGCCCGATTTGCAAAAAGATTCAGAAGAACTTTGGTAATTTAAACGATTCTACAAACGAGGAGAATTACGAATATGGAATGTCACCATTGCACGCAAGGATAAGGTGTATGGAGTTCTTGCTAAAACTGGCGTATACCCTACCACAAGAGGAGGAAAACTTCGATGAAAATACATCAATAAAGGATAAGGAAAAGATCAGAAAGAAGCAAATACAGGATGCTTTTTTTAAACAAGTTGGACTAAAAGTAGACTGTCCCAAGCACGGATACGGTAACTCAAACGATGGAAACACTTCTAGGAGATTTTTTGAAAATGATGAGGCAGTAACTAGAATCACTGGAATTGACAATCAAATCGTGAAAAGATTGGGAACGATTTTGAATGTTTTAAACTGCAAAGAAAATGTCAATTCTACAAAATATGGAGAATATGCATCGAAAACTGCATCTCTTTTAGCAGAAATGTATTCACAGAAGAAGTTGACCCCGACCGTCCATAAAATATTGGCGCATGGCAAAGATATAATTGAGTACCAGTCTTTGCCAATTGGAGAGCTTTCTGAAGAAGCACAGGAGTCTCTTAACAAATTTTATAAAAAATATAGATTGCAGAACACATTCAAAGCATCAAGGGTAAGGCAAAATGAGGACCTCTTCAATATGTTGGCAGCATCTTCCGGTCCACTTATTTCTTCCCTACGGCATGTGAAGTCACGAATAGAGTTAGAAAATAATTATAGTTTAGAAATGATTAGTCTTATAGATATACCTTCTCTTACGAATTGTGATGAATATTTTACAGAAAATTGAAAAAATAAATTTAAAAAAGAAGTAATTTTTTTTTAATTTGTTGGGTAATAATTTAAAACATAAAACCCTAAAGAAAAAAAATAAAAACAATCTTAAAATGTAAAAATAATTTTTTTTAGTTACCATAAAATTGATTTTTCTACAAATTTTAAATTTGATAACCCATAAGTAGGCCCCTACAAAGCGTAGCACCCTTTCCAAACGCTCATTTCATAGGCTGAACAGTTATCTATCATATGCTGTTTAAACTGTTCAATTATGTTATTCGGTTCAAAAGATATGATTTTTGCAACGAAAAAACTCAAATGGCGCCACTGTGCGGCGTGCATTTGATCTTGAGCCTGAACAATTTCAAACTCAATCATTAATTTGATAAAGATCGAAAATTAGATTTTTTATTTTATAAAAAATAATAAAATTAAAATATTTATTATATTATTTATTATATTTACTGTATTTTTATTGTTATATTTAATTTTATATATATTTATTTTTTTTTTTATTATATTCATAAAATATTTTTTTTCCAAAATTTTTATTTTATTTATTTATTTTATATATTATATTATTTATTTTATTTTTATTGTTATATATAAATTTATATGTTTTCATTAATTTATTTTTTTTATTATATTTATAAAATATTTTTTTTTTATTATTATTCCAAAATTTTTATTTAGTTATTTATTAATTTATTTTATTGATTAATTTGTATATATTGAACTTATTATATTATTTATTTTATTGTTTTTATTTTTATTGTTATATTCAATTTTATATATTTTCATTTATATATATATATATATATATATATATACTAGCTGGACCCGGCAAACGTTGTTTTGCCCTCAATGAATTTTTATTTTAGTTAGAATCTGTATATACCTATATAAAATGTGTGACGAAGATCTCCAGATAATAAAATGAGAGCTTCACCAAAAAATCTTTCATTGCCTTTCAAATCTTTTATCAAATCAAATCACAATGTTTGTGAGCCATGGTACATTCATCCCAAATAAAAATACTGCATTTTTGCAGAACTTTTGCCATACCGGAATGTTTTTTGATATTACAGACGGCATTCTCATTTTTTTGTACTTTTAACGGTGATTTGAGTGCTGAATGAGCTGTGCGGCCACCATGCAATAATGTAGCGGCTTTTTCCTTCTTTTTCGTTAGAATATTTATATATAAAAACGTTTGTGAGTTTATTTATTAAAATTTATATAAATTTGACAACTCATTATTTTTCGAACGACAGCGCCATCTACCGGGTCCAATAAAAAAATGTTTCTAACATACATATATGTACATTCTTAGTTTCATTAAAATCACACCATAAATAAGAATATTCGAAATAACTTTACCCAGCGCCACCTATCGGGTCCATTTATACATACAAAAATTTCTTATGACGAAACATACGTTCATTCTGAATTGCAGTCAAATCGCGCTGAAAGTAAAAATTTTTGTTTTTAACTTGACCCCAACGCCAGCTAGAGGGTTAAAACTAAAAAAAAAACACAGAAGAGCTCGAACCGAACCTATGCTGGAAATCCTACCTTGACAGCTCTTATGGTTCCGGAGATCATTCGTTACAATCGAATGCATCAACGTTTTTATATATACGCCACGCCCCTTTGCCCACTAACAACTTTATATAGCTAAGGTCTTATTATTTCGCAAAAATATCCTTTTGTGAAAATTTCATGACGATCCTTCCAGTAGTTTAGAAGATATTACGATTTTTTATTTTTCTAAAAAGGGGCGTGGTCCCGCCCACTTTTCTTCTTGTATGTATTTCTATTCATGCTAATACCATATGTACCAAATATGACTGCTGTAGGTAAAAAAATTCCCGTGATATGACTTTTTCAAATTTTTGGTTATATGGGCGTGGCACCGCCCCTTTGTCCAATCAAAAATTTATATAGCATATTATTCCTTCCAGAGTCACAGTAACACGCTCTGAAAATTTCAGGAAGATCGGTTCTTTGGTTTGGCCTCCTATAAAGCACAAACAAACACACATTCATTTTTATATATATAGATAGATTGAAAGCAGATTAATTATGATTTAAGATAAAATGGGGCGAAAAAGGGGGACTTGGTAATAAAAAAATGTATGGCTACCTTACCTGTAGATAAAAAGTGTATAAAACTTTAGATAAATACATATTACAAAAAAATAATTTTGTATAGCAAACATTGTTAGTGGTATAAGTAAAAAAAAAGGGGGCGGTGAAATGGGCGTGGTTCATAGTTATATGGCGACGTTAACAGTATTAAGAGCAATATACTACCAAATAAAAAATCCGTTGGAAGGAACAAATTTGTACAGAGAAAAAAAAGTTTAAAACTTTCAAACAAAATTTGGCGTGAAAAGGGGCGTGACAGGGGGCGTGGCGTAAGAAATGTTTATTTCTACCTCGCCTGGAGTATAATGTGTATACAATTTGAAGTAAATCTGTTAAAAACTATATGGGAGCAATTACATAATTTTAAAAAAGTGGGCGTAAAAGTGGGCATGGTCAAAAAAAAGTACCCTATTAATCATGCCAGAGTCCCAGTTAAATGCTGTGAAAATTTCAGGAAGATCGGTCCAGAGGTTTGGTTTCCTATAAGGTACACACAAACAAACAAACAAAAAAACAAACACACATTCAATTTTATATATATAGATGGTTATCAAATAGGGGCAACAGATTCGACTTTGTTAAAAAATATCTTATAATTTTACTTGTTGTACTAACTTTTACTGTGTTATTATTTTACTATGTATATATGTATGCGTATGTATATATGTCTGTCTGTCTCTCTCTCTCTGACTATAATCATTCTATAAAATACTTGTAAGCTGTTTTAAGCGCCTTAAGCAAAAAACTATCAACAACAAACTACGTTTACAGATTTCTCATCAAGCAAACAACATTGCAACACAATCGTATTGAGTGAAATAATAAAAAAAAAAACAACAACAACAACTGCAACAGCCACACACACACACACACATTACTTAGCATTACATATTAAGCGAAGCAAAAAACAAACAACAACAAAATAACGTTATGAAAGGACACTGATTGCAACAAGGATTTATTTCACATAGATAGTTTTTAATTTTGTTTCGTTTCGTTTCGTTCTACTTAAGTATTCTACCAGAGCTCTGATCTATTTGCTTGCTTCTTGTTACTTTTCCATTACTCGTATCACAAGTATAATATTTATTTTTAATAATAATAATATTCTCTATCGCGTGTAATCGTCTGTATCAATACATACAATACTTCTTTATAAATTGTTACATAAATAATACTGCTGGTGCAACATAATCTTTGAATATTTAACTTAAAACAACAACAAATATGAAACACTGCATTAGGGTCAATGGAAAGTTTTTGTTTTTATACTCTCACATTTCAAGGTAAGATGTGCTTATACTTTGTTTACTAATAAGGTGTTTTCTTTATGTTGATCTAAACAAAGCACATTATTTAGTATTGCAGCCAACTTTATGAATTTGCATAAATATGTTTTTAAGCACAAAATTCTAAAGAAAAAGTTAATGATTTACATGTAGTTTTTATTTATTATTGCATACTTCATTTCAATTTCAAATGTGACAAATGATTATTGGCGGATTAACTTAAAGCTTAAAAGCTTACCAAATTAAACATCATCATAAAACAAAAAACACAATTAATATATAGAATGAATAGAAAGTTAGTTAAAGCAGTAAATTATTCAAAATCATTAAGAATTAACACAATTTATTCAACTTAAGTCTCAAAGCTTTAAAGAAATGTTAGGAGTTAGGAGGGTTTGATATTCGCTAAAGCTTTTAAGATTAACTGAGATTGATTAAGGTGAATATTTCCTCAAAATCAACGTGGAAGGTTGGTATAGATAATGGGTAAAATCTGTCATGTTTTTATAAATATTTATATGTATATGCGAGGGCGGCTCAATAAGTCCATGACTTTTAGTTCAACAAAATTATTGAACTTTTTCATAAATATCTATCACAAATAAAAATCATATATTTGCATATTTTGTTATTTTTTCATATATTCCACAAAATGCTCGTGTATTGAAGATTTTTCATAAATATCTATTCAAAATAAATAAATTTATAATAAAATGGCATTGATTTTTAGTTGCATATTTTTGCAAATGCATTTTATTGAACTTTTTTCATAAATATCTATAACAAAAAAAAATATTTACAACAAAATAACATAGATTTTTATTTGCATATTTTTGCATATATTCCTCAAAATGCTCGTGTATTGAAGTTTTTTCATAAATATCTATTCAAAATCGATAAATTTACATTAAAATGGAATTGATTTTTAGTTGCATATTTTTGCATATTTGATTTAAATGCATATATTCGCATGTTTTCAACAAAATGCTTATTTATATGACTTTTTTCATTAATATTTATCACAAATAAAATATTTACAACGAAATGGCATTGATTTTGATTTGCATATTTTTCATATTTTGTTTAAAATGCATATTTTTGCATATTTAAGCTCAAAATGCTCACCAATTGAACTTTTTTCATAAATACCTATTCAAAATAATAAAATTTACAATGAAGTGGCAACGATTTGTAGTTGCATATTTTTACATACTTTTTCTTTAATTGCATATTTTTGCATATTTTCAAAAAGTGCTCATTTATTGACATTTTTTCATAAACGTATGTATATCTATCATAAAATAAAAATTTTTCCAATGAAATCGCCTTGATTTTTAGTTGCATATTTTTGCATATTTTTTTTAATATGCATATTTTACTTAAAATGCTCATAAAATTTACATTTTTCATAAATATCTATCACAAATAAAAATATTTAGAATAAAATCTTATCGATTTTTAGTTGCATGTTTTTACATATTTTTGCATATTTTTCTTTACATGTATATTTTAGTGAAACTGCTAATGAATTAAATTTTTTTCATAAATATCTTTCCGAATCAGTACATTTACACTAAAATGACATCAATTTGTAGTTGCATATTTTGTTTTAAATCCTTTTAAATATCTATCAAAAAAAAATTTCAATAATAGTTGCATATTAATCAAATTGCTCAATTTACAAATAAAATGAACGTGATTTCTATCTGAATATTTTTGCCTACTATGCTTTAAAAGCATATTTTTGAATATTGTCTATCGGCATAAACAACTTTACATTGATTTTTAGCTGCATATTTTTGCATACATTTTCTGAAAAATTCATATTTTTGCATATTTTCAAAAAAATGCTTATTTATTGAAATTTTTTCATAAATATCTATCACAAATAAAAATATTTGAAATGAAATCGCATTGATTTTTAGTTGCATATTTTTGCATTTTTTATCTGATATGCATATTTTAGCATATTTTTGTCAAAACTATAATATATTGATCATTATTCATAAATAACTAGTTATTCGAATTAATAAATTTACAAATAAAATGAAATTGACTTCTAGCTGCATATTTTTGCATATTTTGATTTTAATGCATATTTTTGCATATTTTCAACACAATGCTCATTCATTGAACTTTTTTCATTAATATCCATCACGATTTGCAATTAAACCCCATTGATTTTAGTTGCATATTTTTGCAGATTTTAGCATATTTTAGCAAAAACTCGAATATATTAAACTTTTTTCCATAAGTATCTATCAAAATAAATAAATTTCAAATAAAATGTCATTGATTTTTAATTGCATATTTTGCTTTAAATGCATATTTTTGCATGTTTTCAACAAAATGCTAATTTATTGAACATGAACATAAATATCTATCCCAATTAATAATATTTGCTATGAAATCGCATTGATTTCTAGTTGCATAGTTTTGCATATTTTATTTGATATGCATATTTTAGCATTTTTTAAAGAAAACTCTACAAAATTTAACTTTTTCATACACATTTTTTCAAAATAAATAAATTTACAATGAAGTGGCAACGATTTGTAGTTGCATATTTTTACATACTTTTTCTTTAATTGCATATTTTTGCATATTTTCAAAAAATGCCCATTTATTGACATTTTTTCATATATGTATGTATATCTATTATAAATAAAAATGTTTCCAATGAAATCGCCTTGATTTTTAGTTGCATATTTTTGCATATTTTTTTTAATATGCATATTTTTCTTAAAATGCTCATAAAATTTACATTTTTCATAAATATCTATCACAAATAAAAATATTTAGAATAAAATCTTATCGATTTTTAGTTGCATATTTTTACATATTTTTGCATATTTTACTTTACATGCATATTTTAGTGAAACTGCTCATGAATTTAATTTTTTTCATAAATATCTATCCGAATCAATACATTTACAGTAAAATGACAACAATTTGTAGTTGCATTTTTTGTTTTAAATCCTTTTTTATCCATTTTTTTTTTTTTAAATATCTATCAAAAAAAATTTCAATAATAGTTGCATATTAATCAAATTGCTCAATTTACAAATAAAATGAATGTAATTTCCATCTGAATATTTTTGCCTACTATGCTTTAAAAGCATATTTTTGAATATTGTCAACAAAATGCTCATATGTTGAAGAAGTTTTATTTCTTTCTGAAAAATTCATATTTTTGCATATTTTCAAAAAAATGCTTATTTATTGAAATTTTTTCATAAATATCTATCACAAATAACAATATTTGCAATGAAATCGCATTGATTTTTAATTGCATATTTTTGCATTTTTTATCTGATATGCATATTTTAGCATATTTTTGTCACAACTCTAATATATTGATCATTATTCATAAATAACTAGTTATTCGAATTAATAAATTTACAAATAAAATGAAATTGATTTCTAGCTGCATATTTTTGCATATTTTGATTTTAATGCATATTTTTGCATATTTTCAACACAATGCTCATTCATTGAACTTTTTTCATTAATACCTATCACAATTTGCAATTAAACCGCATTGATTTTAGTTGCATATTTTTGCAGATTTTAGCATATTTTAGTAAAAACTCGAATAAATTAAACTTTTTTTTCATAAATATCTATCAAAATAAATAAATTTCAAATAAAATGTCATTGATTTTTAATTGCATATTTTGCTTTAAATGCATATTTTTGCATATTTTCAACAAAATGCTTATTTATTGAACATGAACATAAATATCTATCCCAATTAATAATATTTGCTATGAAATCGCATTGATTTTTAGTTGCATATTTTTACATATTTCATTTGATATGCATATTTTAGCATTTTTTAAAAAAAATTCTAAAAAATTTAACTTTTTCATACACATTTATTCAAAATAAATAAATTTACAATTAAATATCATTGATTATTAATTGCATATTTTTGCATATTTTGCTTTATACGCAAATTTTAATCTAAATGCTCATGTATTGTACTTTTCTAATAATTATCTAATTAAAATAATAAAATTTACAATAAAATAGCATTGATTGATAATTGCATATTTTTGCATATTTTCTTTTATGTGCATATATTTGCATATATTCCTCAAAATTCACATATATGTAAATATGTTCAAAATAAACAAATTTCAAATAAAATTGCATTGATTTTTAGTTGCACATTTTTGCATATTTTGCTTTAAATGCATATTTAAATCAAAATGCTCATGTATTGAACTTTTTTCATAAATATCTATCATTGTTGCATATTTTGCTTCATTTCACCCTTTATTAAATTTTTTTCTAAATATATGTAACTAAAATTTTGAATGAAATGCATATTAATCAAAATGCTCATATCTTAAACTTTTTTCCGAAATATCTATACTTAGCTTTAAATGCATATTTTTATAAAACTAAAATCATATATTGAACTTTTTTCCATATGCATATATCCGAATTAATAAATTCGCAAATAAAAAAAGCTTCGATTTTTAATACCATATTTTTGCATATTTTGCTTTAAACGCAAATTTTTGCATATTATCAACAAAATGCTCCTTTATTCAACTTTTTTCATTAATGTCTATTTGAATCAATAAATTTGGCAGGGCAGTGATTTTCATATGCATATGCATATTTTTGCATATTTTCCTTTATATGCATATTTTGAGATATTTCAATTTGAATTTTTGCATAAATATCTATCTAAATCAATACTTATATAATAAAATGCCACGATTTTAAATGCATTTTTTTGCATATTTTGCTTTAAATGCACATTTTGACATATTTTGATCAAATTGAACATGTATTGAATCCATTTCAAAATATCTATCCGAATCAATAATTTTATGAAACTACATATTTCATCGATTTGTAGTTGCATATTTTTGCATATTTTGTTTTAGATGTATATTTTTCCATATTTTCAGCAAAATTGTTATGTTCTTAACGTTTTCTATTTAATATCTATCGAAATTAATTAATTTTGTGATAAAATTGCGCGAATTTTAAATGCATATTTTTGCATATTTTGTTTTAATTGAATATTTTTTTCATATTCCGATCAAATTGAACATGTATTGAACCTTTTTCAAAATATCTGTCCACATCAATAAATTTATGAAAAATTTCATCGATTTGTAGTTGCAAATTTTGCTTTAAAAGTATATTTTTGCACATTTTGTTTTAAATGCATATTTTTCCATATTTTCATCAAAATTATTTACAATAAAATGACATATTTTTAGATGCATATGTTTGCATATTTTGCTTTAACAGCATATTTTTCCATAGTTTCATCAATACTCTAAATGCCTATCTGAATCAATAAATTTGCAATGATGTGGCTTTGATTTATAGTTGCATATTTTTGGGCATTTTGCTTTAAATGCATATATTTGTAAATTTTCATGAAAATCCTTATTAATGGAACAATTCTCATAAATATCTATCCGAATCTCTGACTCTCACTTACTCATATATGTTTGATTTGTATTAAAATTTAATATTTTTTATTTCAAATTATCTTCTATTTTCAAAGCTCCTATAGCTCCTTGTAAAAGTGTCCTTTCCTACGATTTTGTTGCTCTCTACTTAATCAGTAAAAACCAAAGCTTTATTTATAAAATTAAACAAAATTTTAAGGATTTCATTTTACCAATTTAAAACTCCCATTTCATCCCTTTTTCTTTTATCTCTCTTTCTCTCTTAATAGTTTGTTCACCATCTCCCTGTGAATCTTTGGGCACCACAACTGATGACGAAACAATTGAGCCATTGCCAGATATAAATGATTCGGATGAACCATTAACACCCATCAATGACTCGAGAGAACGTCTCTTCCCTATTGCAGGCAGTGGTTCAGATACACCCACGCCACAAGCCATGCACTTTGGCGATCCCTTTGGTAGTAAAGTGGATGAGTTAAATGGCAGCACCATGAATTTGAACCTACAACAACGTTCTTTGAAATCCTATCTTCATACATTCGATCGTAGAAATTCAGATACAAATTATTTACTGGGCAGACGGACTTCAGGAGAACGTGTCAATTTAGCCGATGAGATTAAGAAGCTATCCGATCATTTGTTAATGTTGGCCGAAATTAATACGAAATTCGGTAACGAAGTTAAACAACAAAATAACAATGAAAACAAAGAAGCTAACTCCAAAGAGGAAAAGAAATTAAAGAAAACCAAAGAAGCCAAATCGTCATCAACCGCCACAACAACAAAAGACAGCCATAAAGGAGTAAAGTCTACAAAAATGTCCTCGAAAACCACAAGTACTACAACTACTAAATCATTAGCCAAGTCAACAACCGCAACCGTCTCGTCATCGATAACATCATCATCATCATCATCTTCAACGTCGGCAGCAACTAATTTCTTTAGTAATTTAAATCCCGGCAAAAGTCGAACCAGCAATATATCATGGCGTCTGCAGCAGTCCATAGAAGAGACACCCAAATTGAACAACAGCCATCGCAGCTTGACCTCGAAATCCTCTACTATAAGCAGTACAACCACTAAGAAATCATCAGTAAGTACTGTTTCAACTGGTAACACTACGACATCCACAGACCATAAATTAAGCGAAGCAGCCAGTATAAGGCGGGCCAAATTTCGTATAAATCAAATGAGTCGTGATGTACCGGTCGGCCTGCCCGATACTCATCAAACTGTAAATCTCGAAGAAGCCGCCAACAACACCAAAGATTGTCTCTTACATTTGCTAGAGAAATACAATGATGGAAAGACCCGTAATCCGCTGGGTAGACATCAAAGCCTTAGTGTCGACTGTAATGTCCGAGATAATTTGGAATATCGTTCGATGAGTTCGATTAATGCTTTCTTTCAACGGCACAACAACAATGGCGAAATGGTCAGACAGTTGCAGGCACAATTAAAGGAGAAAACCGGAGATTAGAATTGAAACAAAAAAAAATCACAAATGGACTTAATTGTATGATGAAAACAGGGGGAGAATTGCCGCATTCGTTAACGATTAAAATTAAACGTAGTTCCATATTTTGGTAAAATTGAAAATGGACACCAAAATTATATCACAGCAAAATTTTATCAGAGTGAAAGAATAAAATTTAATTTAATACTATATTTTGGAATATAAAAAAAAATTTCGATAACGAATGCTTCGGTTGGCCCCCTGGTTATCATTTCGGTTTTAAGAAGAAGAATTCCTAGTCTTTAATAGTGAAATTGAAATTTATTTGTACCAAAACGCAAAAAAACAGTTATTTATTGCTTAAGCAAATTATATTTTTTGTTAATTAATTATTTTATTTATTTTTTTTAGTTAGGATTGTAAATAAAAGAATATCGAAAAGATTTTGAAATAAATCAAAATTTCGTTTTCACTTGTAGAAATCCAATTGGAAGTTTAAAAATCCCTCATATGGGTCATATTTGTCTAACAAGAAAAATAAATTGATAATTTGCATACGATCTCTAAGTTTCTAAGGAAATGGTACTTTATTAAGAAAATTTACTTTTTTAAGAAAAAGTACTTTTTTAAAAAAGATACCTTTTTAAAAAAGATACCTTTTGAAAAAAAGTACTTTTTAAGAAAATGTACTATTTGAAGAAAACCAACTATTTTAAGATAAGGCAATATTTGAAGAAAAGGTACTTTTTTTTAAGAAAATACACTTTTTAAAAATTTTGCTTTGTTAAGAAAATTTTCTTCTTTAAGAAAATGTAATTTTTTACGAAAATTTACTTTTTTAAGAAAAGGTACTTCTTTAAGAAAATGAACTTTTTTAAGAAAATTTACTTTTTTAAGAAAAGATGCTTTTTAAGAAAAGATACTTTTTAAGAAAATTTAATTATTTTAGAAGACATACTCGTACTTTTTAAAAAAAATTTATTTTTTTAGGAAAATGCACTTTTTAAGAAAATCTGCTATTTTAATATAGGGTAATATTTGAAGAAAATTTGCTTTTTTAAGAAATGAACTTTTTTAAGAAAATGTTTTTTTTTTAAGAAAATGTATTTTTTTTAAGTAAATGAACTTTAATGTACTTTTTAACAAAAGATAATCTAAAAAAAGATATCTTTTTAAAGAAAGGGTACTTTTTTCAGAAAGCTACTTTTTTAAGAAAAAGTGCTTTTTTAAGGAAATGTTCCTTTGTTGAGAAAAGGTACTTTTTTAAGAAAAGATACTTTTTAAGAAAATGTACTTTTTTAAGAAAATGTGCTTTTTTAAGAAAGAGGTACTTTTTGGAAAAAATTCACTTTATAAGAAAATGTACTTTTTTAAGAAAAGGTGCTATTTTAAGATAAGGTAATATTTGAAGAAAATTTGCTTTTTTAAAAAAATGTACTTTTTTAAGAATATGTGATTTTTTAAGAAAATGTAATAAAAAAAAAGTACTCTTAACAAAAGACAATCTAAAAAAATATACTTTTTTTAAGAAAGTGTACTTTTTTAAGAAAGTGTACTTTTTAAGAGAAAGTACTTTTTTAAGAAAAGGTTCTTTTCTGAGAAAAGGTACTTTTTTAAGAAAATGTGCTACTATTTTAAGATAAGGTAATATTTGAAGAAAATATACTTTTTTTAGAAAATACAATTTTAAAAAAATTTTGTTTTTAAGAAAAATTATTTTTTTTAAGAAAAGGTACTTTTTTAAGAAGAGGTATTTTTTAGAAAATTTAATTATTTTAAAAATATTACTTTTTAAAGAATATGTATTTTTTTAGGAAAATTTATTTATTTAAAAAAGAGGTACTTTTGAAGAAAATTTAAGAAGAAAAAATTAAATTTTTCAAGAAAATTTACTTTTTTTAAGAAAAGGTACTTTTTTAAGTAGATGTACTTTTTTAAGAAAAGATACTTTGTTAAGAAAATTTAATTATTTTTAAAAAATTACTTTTTAAAGGAAAATTATTTTTTAAGAAAATTTACTTTTTTAAAAAAGAGGTACTTTTTGTAGACAATTCACTTATTAAGACAACATACTTTTTTAAGAAAAGGTACTATTTTAAGATAAGGTAATATATAGAGAAAATATTTTTTTTTAGAAAATGTATTTTTTAAGTAAATTTACCTTTTTATGAAAATGTTCATTTAAAAAAAAGTACTTTTTACAAAAGATAATTTTAAAAAGATACTGTCTTAAAGGGTACTTTTTTAAGAAAATCTAATTTTTGAAGATACGTAACTTTTTATAAAATGTACTTTTTTAAGAAAACCTAATTTTTGAAGATACGTTTTTTTTTATAAAAAGGTACTTTTTTAAGAATATATGTTAAGGAAATATACTTAAAAAAAGTACTTTTTGACAAAAGATAATATAAAAAAAGATAGAAAGGGTACATTTTCAAGAAAAGGTACTTTAAAAAAAATTTAATTTTTTTAAGAAAATTTACTTTTTTTAAGAAAGTATAATTTTTTAAGAAGTACTTTTTTAAGATAAGGTAAATTTTTTTTAAAGAAAATTTACTTTTTAAAAAAGGTACTATTTAAGAAAAGGTACTATTTAAAAAAAAAACTTTTTAACAAAATTACTTTTTTCAAAAGGTACTTTTTAAGACTACGTACTTTTTTAAGAAAATGTACTTTTAAAAAGGTACCATGGAGAAAATATGCTTTTTTAAAAAATGTATTTTTTAAGAAAATTTACTTTTTCTATGAAAATGTTCTTTTAAAAAAAGTGCTTTTTAACAAAAGATAATTTAAAAAAGATACTGTTTTAAAGAAAGGGTACTTTTTTAAGAAAAGCTAATTTTTGAAGATACGTAACTTTTTATAAAAAGGTACTTTTTTAATAAAAGCTAATTTTTGAAGATACGTTTTTTTTTATAAAAAGGTACTTTTTTAAGAAAATATGTTAAGGAAATATACTTAAAAAAGTACTTTTTGACATAAGATAATATAAAAAAAGATAGAAAGGGTACATTTTCAAGAAAAGGTACTTTAAAAAAAATTTAATTTTTTTAAGAAAATGTACTTTTTTTTAAGAAAATGTTTTTATTTAAGAAAATATAATTTTTTAAGAAGTGCTTTTTTAAGAAAGTTTACCTTTTTAAAGAAAATTTACTTTTTTAAGAAAAGGTACTATTTAAGAAAAGGTACTATTTAAGAAAAGGTACTATTTAAGAAAAGGTACTATTTAAAAAAAAACTTTTTAACAAAATTACTTTTTTCAAAAGGTACTTTTTAAGACCAGGTACTTTTTTAAGAAAATGTACTTTTTTAAAAAGGTACTATTTTTAAGAAAAAAAAACTTTTTAACAATATTACTTTTTTCAAAAGGTACTTTTTAAGACTAGGTACTTTTTTAAGAAAATGTGATTTTTTAAAAAGTGCTTTTAAAAAGGTACCATTTAAAAAAATGGTTTTTAAGAATAGGTACATTTAAAAAAAGTACTTTTTAAGAAAACGTACTTTTATACGAAAAGGTACTATTTACAGAAAAATTACTTTTTAAGAAAAGGTACTTTTTTAAATTAAAGTACTTTTTAAAAAAGCTACTTTTTTAAAAAAGATGTTTTAAGGAATTGCACTTTTCTCAAAAGAGGAATTTGTTAAGAAAATGTGGTTTTTTAAGAAAATTTAGTTTTTAATAAAAGGTACCTTTTTAAAATAAGGGACTTTTATAAGAAAATGCACTTTCCTCGAAATAGGAATTTTTAGAAAGGTACTTTTTTTTAGAAAAGGTACTTTCTTAGAAAAGGTATTTTTTTAAGAAAATACGTATTAAGAAAATTTACTTTTTAAGAAAATATATTTTTTGTTAAGAAAATGTAGTTTTAAGTAAAGGTACCTTTTTAAAATAAGGGACTTTTATAAGAAACTGTACTTTCATCGAAAAAGTATGTTTTTAAGAGAGGTACACTTTTTAGAAAAGGTACTTTTTTTAGAAAAGATACTTTTTAGAAAAGGTGCTTTTTTATAAAAGATGTTTTTTTTAGCAAATATACTTTTTTAAGAATTTTTAAGATAATTTACTTTGTTAAGAACAGGGGTTAATCGCCGCATTCGATATACATATATTTTGGTTTGTTATTTAAAGAAAACGGGCAAACGTCAGACCTCGTTTCCTTTTACTCTTAACTAGGGACCATATTTCGTTAACTATGACAGAGAAAAATTATTCTATTTTATTTTTGAATATAAAAAAATAATTTCGATTGAAAAATTTCAATAACGATTGCGACGATTGGATCCCTGGTACTTCTTCAAGAAACATACTTTTTTAAGAAAAGGTACTTCTTTGAGAAAATGTACTTTCTGCCTTAAGAAATGGTACCTTTTTAAGAAAGTGTACTTCTTTGGCAAAAGGTAAATTTTTTAAAAGAGGTGCTTTTTATGAAAATTTTTAAGAAAAGGTACTTAAAAAAAATTACGTTGTTAGGAAAATGCACTTTTTTATGAATCATCCGGCATTACGGAGTTAGTCAGTAATGACCCTAACTATATCTTAATATACATACTTGACCTAGACTTACCTTTTATTTTAGTGACAAACTTAGGCAAGATCTAATAGGTCGATTATGTATGGCAAATAACTAAAGTTCGGTTGCTTTCCCTAATCGACCTATAAAATTAATCAAATCACGATTATATTAATTGATTTAAATTTATTTATTTAAAGCAACTTATGTAAAAAGTAAAGGTTTCCTAGAAATCAAAAACATATTTTCCCTAAAATTATAAAATTTTTTAATTTAATTTTGCTTTAACTTAATTTTACTCATTTTAAGAATTTATTTTCTTTTAAAAAATACAAGTATACTTACTGTTTTTCCAAAATTCTATTTGCACTTTAACAAATTTCCTTGAATTTAGTAAATTCTTCCTTAAAATAATTTTTAATTTAAGAAAATTAAATTTATTTTTCATTCAAAAATATTTTGAGGGAGTAGAAATGTCCTAAAATTAAGTAAATATTTGCTTAAAACAATGGAAATGTTTTTAGTAAGTAAATGTTTAGATAAGTAACCAAGTACCATCATAGGAAAATTTCGGACTATTGAAATTAACTTCGATTTCGAGATTCATTTTGGTTAAATTTAACTGCTTCAAAAACTAAATTCTTTTATAGAAAATTTTTGAATAGACTCCGTTGAAAAACCCATTGAAATAAAAAATAGAGTTTAAGAAATCCGACCTGAAAAAATAATTCGTAAAGATGAATCAGCGATCATTAATAATTTTGTAAGTCGCACCAAACAAACCCAGTCCCGGCTCTACAGCAATAAAAATGAAGATATTTATTTTTAAATCTAAACTAAATTTTATTGTTATACAAAAAAAAAAAACTAAAAACTAAAAAAATATACAAACATAAAAAATTACATACATACGCAAACTAATTAACTAAAACTAAAACAATTAAAACAAAAACAAATACAAAAATACCTAAAACTAAAAACTAAAAACAAGCAAAATAAAATTACAAACATTTTGCAAAGAAACGATGGGAATTTCTAAATTAAAAAAAATTTCTCAAAATTTAAAAAAAATAAAAAAGACAACTAAAACCAATTAAAAAAAAAACTACTATGCTTAAAAACTATTTCTATTTTTAAAAAATATAAAAACAAAAAGTCTTCAATCACAAAATTTTGAAAAAAAAAATAATTTTAGAAAAAACTAGATTTTTTAATCAAAATTGCAAATTTTAAATTTCTGAAACAATTTTCTTTAAGTAACTGAAACAAAGTTTTCATTTTGTAAATATTTTAAAAATATTTAAAAGTTTAGAGATTTTTTTACTATTTCTGGTATTCGAAGGAAGTTTTGAGGTTGAAACAATTGGTCACAATTTAAAAAAAAAAAAATTATTCATAAATTTAAATTATAAATTTCTGCATCAAGAAAAATCGTTTATTATAAAAAAAAAATAGATTATTTTAAAACATTTTTTTAAGAAAATGTTGTGAAATTAATTTTTCTTAAATTTTCAAAATACAAAATATTTATAGAAAATTGGTTAAGATATATAACATTTTTAATTTTGAACAATTTCTTTTTAATAATTTCCAAAAAATATGCTTTAATCTTAGTTTTATTTTAAATTGAAAAAATATTTTAAAAATTAATACCTTTTGTTCGGACAATTTACATAATATTTTTAAACATTTTGTGAGACAGATTTTAAACTTGAAAATCCAGTTTACAATTAGTTAAAAATAGTGTCGACAATTTTCAATTAAAAAGAAAATTATTTTGGAAATTAAAAAAAATATATATTCCAATTTGAAAATATTGTTAAAAATTTTAAATTTTTAAATTTCTATAAAAAAAAGTTTGGTTCGAATTTATAATAAAATATATATTTTGTGTTCTAAAAAAATTAAAAAAAAATCTTGTTCACAACTTAAAATTTTTATCGAGAAAAAAATTATAATAAAATAAATGAAATTTTTAAATAAATTCCCTTTTTGAAGAAAACATCTAAGATTGATGAAATTTTTTGCAATTATTTAAAATTTTTTTCTGTCTGCAACAATTTTCTTTAAAAAATTGATTTTTGTAATTTTTTTTATTTATTTTTTTAACGTTTTTACGAATATATATATATATATATATATTAATTTTTTTAACCAAAAATAAAAGCACAAAAATTCAATTTTTTTACTTATTCCATATTCGGAAAAAAAGTTGACTAAAACAATATATTTTCAAAATATCAAATTTGAATTATGTAAACTGATTTTCTATAAGAAAATATTTTTTCTTAATTTTTCCAAAAAATAAAAAAAATGAAATTTTTTCCACACTTTCTACGATCGAAAAATAAAATTTAAGATTCTTAATGAAAATATGTTTTTATTTCTTTTAATTAGTCCAAATTAAAAAAAAAAATATTTTTTTTTTATTTTTCTATATTCGAAAAAAGAAAGATAATTTTCTATAAGCAAATGTTTTTTTTTTTTAATTAAAAAAAAAATAAAATAAATAAATCTTACATTTTTTATATATTCGAAAAAAATAAAATTGAAATATTTAAGGCAATTATTAAAAAAAATGTTCAAATTAAGAAATTATTTTTTTTTTAATTTTTCAAAAATAAAAACAATCTACAATCTATATTCGAAAAAAAAGAACTTTAAGATGAAACAAAATGTTATTCAAAATTTAAAATTTGAAATTCCAATTTTTTACTTATTCCATATTCCGAAAAAAGCAAAATATTGTTCAAAATATCAAATTTGAAATATCTAAACTGATTTTCTATAAGAAAATATATTTTTTTCATTTTTCCAACAAATAAAAAATTGACATTTTTCCACACTTTCTACGATCGAAAAATAAAATTTTAGAATCTTTAAGAAAATATGTTTTTATTTCTTTTAATTTGTAAAAATTAAAAAAATTATAATTTTTTTACTTTTTCTATATTCGAAAAAAGTAAGATAATTTTCTATAAGCAAATAAATATTTTTTTTTAATTTTTCAAAAAAAAAAAAAAAAAATAAATAAATCTTACATTTTTTCTATATTCGAAAAAAAATAAAAAAAAATTTTCAAATTAAGAAATTATTTTTTTTAATTTTTCAAAAATAAAAACAATCTACAATCTATATTCGAAAAAATGAACTTTAAGATGAAACAAAATGATATTCAAAATTTAAAATTTGAAATTTTTTAACCAATTTTCTTCCAAAAAAAAAAGAAAATATAAATAAAAAATTAAAAAAATTTTTTTACTTTTCCTATATTCGAAAAAATTTTAAGATTCAAGCAAAATATTGTTCAAAATTGAGATTTTGAAATTTCTGAACCAATTTTCTATAAGAAAATTTCTATTCTTTAAAATTTTTCCAAACCAAAAATAATAAAAAACAATTTTTTTTTATTTTTTCTATGTTCGAAAAAAAAAACTAAATTGAACCAATTTATTGAAATTATTTTAAAAATAATGTTCAAAATTTAAAATTTGAAAAATCTGAATCAATTTTCTATAAAAAAAAAATATTTTTCATTCTTTCAAAAAACTATATGTATATAAAAAAAATTTTTTTTTTACTTTTTCTATATACGAAAAAAACTCCAGGATTGAAACCATTTATTGCAATATTGTTATCTTCTTCAAAATGAAAATTTCTGAACCAATTTTCAATAGAAAATATTTATTTTTAATGTAAAAAATAAAAATCTAAAATTTTTTTTCTTCTATTCGAAAAAACAAACAAGATTGAATCAATTTATTGCAAATTTTCAATTTTCTGAACCAATTTTCTATAAGAAAATATTTAAAATTTTTCAAACCAAAAAATTAAAAAAATATAATTTTTTTTTTAATAATATAAAAACATTTTCTCTATATTCGAAAAATATAATTTTTGTTTTAATTTTTTTATATTGGAAAAAAATTATTTTAAAAATATTGCTCAAAATTTAAAATCTGAAAAATCTGAAGCAATTTTCTTTAAGAAAATATTTGTTTTTCATTCTTTCAAAAAAAAATAAAAAAAACATTTTTTACTTTTTATAATACGAAAAAAGAAACTTTAAGATTGAAACAATTTATTGCATAATTTTTATATTGTTAAAAATTAAAAAATTTTGGAACCGATAGAATATATTTATTTTTAATTTTTTCCAAAAAAAAAACTAAGATCGAAACAATTTATTGCAAATTTTAAATTTCTTAACCAATTTTCTATAGGAATATAATTTTTATTTTTTCTATATTCAACAAAAAATTACAATATTCAATAATTGCAATTATTTTAGAGGTATCATTCAAATTCAAAAATTTAATATTTCTGAACTAAGAAAATTTGCAAAAAGTTACAAAATTTTTTTTCTATTAAAAAAAATTAGATGGAAATTTTTTCTGTATCGAAAAAAAATAAGATGGAAACAGTTTATTGCAATTATTTTAAAAATATTGTGAAAAATTGAAAATTTTAAATTTCGAAAAAAATAAAAATAATATCTCCAAAAATTTTTTTACTTTTGCTATATTCAAAAAAACTTTAAGATGAAAAGAATTTATTTTAATTATTACAAAATATTATACATTTCGAATTTTAAATGTCTGAACCAATTTTCCATAAGAAAATATATCTAAATTTTTTTCACTTTTTCTGTATTCGAAAAATCAAATTAAAGAACAATTCATTGCAATTAATTTAAATCTATTGTCCAAAATTTAGTAATTTTTCCAAAAAAAAAATAAAAAAAATAATAAAAATCTTCAAATACTTTTTTTTCTGTATTCGGAAAAAAAAAATCTTTTAAGATTGAAACAATTTATTGCAATTATTTAAAAAAAAAAATGTTCAATATTGAAAATCACAAATTTCTGAACCAATTTTCGATAAGAAAATATATGCTTTTTTATTTTTCAAAAAAAAAAAAAAAAAAAAAAAAATAGAACCTAACGCCCGTATTCATAATCAAATTCTAGCAGTTGGCTAACTATTTTTCATACAAATTTTGAAATTTTCGTATTCATAATCAAATTCTAGCAGTTGGCTAACTTTTTTTCATACAAATTTTGAAATTTTCGTATTCATAATCAAATTCTAGCAGTTGGCTAACTTTTTTTCATACAAATTTTCAAATTTTCGTATTCATAATCAAATTCTAGCAGTTGGCTAACTTTTTTTATACAAATTTTGAAATTTTCGTATGAAAAAAAGTTAGCCAACTGCTAGAAATTGATTATGAATACGGTCGTAAATTTTTTTACTTTTTCCATATTTTATATTATATATATAATTTAAAAAAAAAATTTCAGAATGGATTTTAAAATAATTTTCGATAGATTTTCATTTTGTAATTTTTGCAAAAAAAAATAATAGTTTTTTCTAATTCTTTATTTTTTAGAAAAGATTTAATTAAGATTGAAACAGATTTTATTGCCATTACTTAAAAAAAATAATTTCAGAAATAAAAAAAAAATTCATGCCACTTTTAAATTTTACCGAATATGTTTAAAAATATAGATTTTTTCAATTTCTAAAAAAAAATTAAGTTTGAAATAGCCAATTTATTAAAGGAACACATGTGTTTTAAGTTTTTTGTTTCTTTTATATATATATATATATAGAAATATATTATATGTATGTATTTAGTTTTCCATTTTGTTTTTTTAATTAAAATATTTTTTATTTTAGGTTTGTTTTTCCTTTACGATTATTTAGTATATTTTTTTAAAAATAAATCAACAGTTCTAAGTTGATTGATTTGTTTGATATAATATGTAAACAAGTTTGCATAAATTTTAAATATAAAATATAAAGTTTAATCAATACAGTTAAATGCTAATAAAAAAAATTGTATACAAAAATATATGTAATTTTTTTAAGATATTCTAAAAAAAAAGGAAAATAATTTTTGTATATTTATAAATTAAGGTTAATGATGATTAAGGCTCTGCCCATATTAATGATACAATTTACATAAAAGTTTTGATTTTATTAAAAGCTAAAAACTGTGGTTTAAGATCTTTTTGTTAAAACAAAAAAAGACTTTAAAGCAGAGATTTTGATTGATTGCTTGAAAAGAAAAAGAAAAATTTCAAATCAAATTTAAAATTTATTTTGCGAAATAAATTTTAAACTTAAGAGAAATTTTTTTATGAGGCTGCAAGCTAAGTTTAGAAATTTGTTTGTTGGCAAAAAATCTAAATACTGAAAATGGACTTAAATTAATTTGTTGGCCAATAATAAATAACTAATTAAACTTAGCTAGTTAGGGTGTGGTGAGTGTATAGAGGGGGCATGGTGTAAAGGAAAATTTACACTGGTGTTTTCATTCTTTATGTGTTAAAAAAGTAATTACAAATTTTATATGTAATAGAGAATTTGTACTTCAAATAGTTTTGTTAAGTTAAGTTATAAGAAAAAAGAAAAACTTAATTTTTTTGTGACAATCTAAAATTTCAAAAAATTAGCTTTTTATAAAATAATCATTTTTAAAAAAAGGTAAAAATTTTGAAATTTTTTTTTAGATTTTACACATTAACTTAAAAGTTTAGATAAAGGTCAATGAAATATTTTTTTGAAACCTTAAAATTATTAAAATGTTTTCAAGGTTTCTTTTAGCAATTATTTCATTAAGCTTTATCTTTTAAAGTAATTAAATTCATTCTTAATTCAATATTTAAGCCAAAAAAAATTTTTTTTTTTTTCATGAAAGTATTGAAAATTTAATAAAATTACTAAAAAAAAAAACGTGAAAAAAAGGACTTGTTCATGGGCCTATTAAAAATGGGAATTGTTGTAAAATGATAATGATTATGGTTATGAAGGACTTGAAACTTATTTGCTAATATAGTTTAGTTTAATAACTAATAACTTAGTTTATGGCAATTATAATGAAGATCATTCTTTTTCTGTTTTCTGTTTTTTTGGTTAATAAGAAAGAAATTTCAACTTTTTTTCTTATTGCCTTAAAGAAAAAGAATTGTCTTTCTTTTCTGGGGAGGGGGTTTTTTAAAAAAAACTTATATAATAATTATAATTAATAATTAATACAAAAATACAAAAATATATGTAAATTTAGTAAAATTAAAATTGCAATTTAGTATTTTATAGCCAACACTAATTATGACGCTGTGTTGTTCTCACTGAAAAATGCGCTGCTATGCTGTTCGGGTTGACGGCATGCGATACTTGAGTTGAGGAGCCCGATAAGGTACGCATACGCTTAGCAGGAGATACTTTTTTGGGTGTTTGTGCCAAACGTTTACGTTCTTTCATATATTCTAAAACAAAAGACAAAAGCAATAAATTGAGATTAGTATACATATTTCGTTTTTATCATAGGTAGAAAACAAAAATCCTCAGGACATTATAACATACGAGTAGATAAAAAGGTCAAAGACTTAAAAATTCGAATAAGAATTCGAATGTTCCCTTATGTTATGATTTTCATCCCTGTTTATATGATTTGTATGTTTCAGTTGAGCATCCCTAAAAATTTTATAGATTTTAGCAATTATTTACCCAACCCAAAATTAAATTTTAAAAAAAATACAAAAAAAGGTGGTGATCAAGTGGCACGTGTCGAGCACAGGACTCTCAAACAAAACATAAAGATTATTTAAACAAAAAAAAAGGTGTTTCTTAAAATGACGGCTAGATTAAAACATGTTGTATTTCAATAAATAGAAAACATGGATTTGGAAAATCTTTTAAATCTCCTTCCATATATTATAAAAGTGTTATTTAATCATAGATGAAACCTACGTGCTTGTCTACTTTATTTCAGTCCCAAAAAAAAAAAACAAAGTTTTCTAAAAAATTCTTAGTTTGGCTGGAAAATTGCAGTTGTGGGAAAAGGAACTGATGATCCGTTGGTCGTAACTGGTGCTGCTATAAACTCAGATATTTATATCCATTCTTAAGACAGTACGATATATTCAAGTCACTGTTTATTAATGTCGAAAAAATTATGTTGATTTTTATTACCCAGGGCAGCAAACTCCTGAACCCACTTTATCATTTAGAAAAAATTCAAATTACATATATAAAATCATTTTATAAAAGGAAGCGTAATAAAACGTTTAAAATTTATATGAAAAAATTTAAAAAATATTTTAAAGTCTTGAATTCTCATACAAATTTTGAATTGTTTCGTTATGTTTACTTTTATGTTTATTATTCAAATTATTTTCTAAAATTATTCATTGCATTAAACAATTTCTTGGTATTATTTTTAAAAAAATAAAAATATCTTTTTTCACATCTCTTTTATTTTTTTTTTTTCAAAATTTGTTTTAACATTAATATTACTTTTTCAATAAAATTTCGAAAATTTAATTCAGAAATTATAAAGTGTGTTAATATTTGATCTCAGTTAATTAATATTCATATTCTCTTTCAATATATAATTTTTATTTTTATATTTAATATTTAAAAAAATCTAATATTAAATTTAAAAAATAGAAAATTTTATTTTCGAAATATATTTTAAAAATTCTAAAATTCATTTCATATTTTTAAAATTTTTTTTTTCAACTTATTTTAAAATTTTAGAAAATTTTAATATTTAAAAATTGAAAAAATTCATTTCAAAATTTTTAATATTTTTTTGTTTCTTTATTTATTTTATATTTAATTCAAAATTATAGCCGGTCTAGACCGATTATACGATACCCCATATCATGTGTTTAAAGAAGGGGTCTCAGGTCCAACTAATTGGATATAAAAAATAAGCATAAAACAAATTTGAGTACCATTGTTATAATTTTTTGGCCTACAGGCATGAAATAGTTCATATCGGGTGCTATATTTATATGGGGACCAGGTCCTGACCATATTTGGTACTCATTTTTTGAAAAAACATATACCAACCAAACTTGAGAATTATCTGTGCAATATTTTTGTTTTTTATATATTTAAATGACGATTGGGAAGCCGCTTTATATGGGGGCTAGGACCAAGAAATCTCCTACAGAGTTTCTTTTTGGACAACTAATTAATGGGTGGAATAAACACAAACAAAGCAAATTTGACCAAGATCTATATGATAATTTGGGTATTATGGCAATTTATGTCGAATTCATTTGTGTGAGGACTAAGTCTGAACAATAGTTTTCGTCCTATGGCTGATAAAAGCATATTTACGATTTGTAGTTTGATTACACAGGCGGACAGATGGACAGTCAGACGGACGGACGGACATCGCTAAATCGACTCAGAAAGTGATTCTGACTCGATCGGTATAAAAAAAGATGGTTTTAGATCAATTATTTTTGGTAGTTACAAACATTAGCGCAGTCATTAATTATGCCCTGACCACATAGTAGTTGGGGGTATAAAAAAGTATTTAAAATTTTCTTGCCATTTATCCTTTTTTTTAATTTTTTTTTTTTATTTATTTAAAAATTTATTTAATATTTTTTTTCAATTTTTTAAATTAATTTAGAAAATTTTTATTTTACAAAAAAAAATATTTTATTAAAAAAAAAATTTTAAATTTAATTTAAAGAAATTGTTAAATTTTCCTTTTTTTAATTTTTTAATTACATCAAAAAAATATATATATATATATACATATTTATTTTATCTTAAATTTCCAAATTTATTTAAAATATATTTATTTTTTAACAAATTATTTATTTTTTGGTTGCATTAAAATATTTTTTAATATTTTAATTTTATTTCAATTTATTTAAAAATTTTAATTATATTAAAAAAATGTTTAATGTTTAAAAAAGAATTAAATTTTTATTTAAAAATTTTTTATTTTTTTTTTTAATATTTTTCAAAATTTTTTATAAAAAAATATATGGATCTTTTTTAATCTAAAAATTTTAAAATAGTTTAAAGAATTATTAGATTTTTTCTTTGAATTTATCTTCAAAATATTTAAAAATGTTTTGAGATTTCATTAAAAAATTTATTGATGGAAACTGATTCGGACTCGATCGGTATAATAAAAGATGGATCTAGATCAAATATTTTTTTTAGTTACAAACATCAGCGCAGTCATTATACTTTAACCACATAGTAGTTGGGGGTAAAAAAAAGTATTTAAAATTTTCTTGCCATTTATTATTTTTTTTTTAATTTTTTTTTATTTATTTAAAAATTTATTTAATATTTTTTTTCAATTTTAAAATTAATTTAGAAAATTTTTATTTTACAAAAAAAAAATATTTTCAAAAAAAAAAATTTTTTATATTTAATTTAAAGAAATTGTTAAATTTTTCTTTTTTTTAATTTTATATATTTATTTTATCTTAAATTTCCAAATTTATTTAAAATACATTTATTTTTTATCAAATTATTTATTTTTTGGTTGCATTAAAATATTTTTCAATATTTTAATTTTCTTTCAATTTATTTAAAATTTTAATTATATTAAAAAAATGTTTAATATTAAAAAAAAGAAATTTTTTATTTAAATATTTTTTGATTTTTTTTTTAATATTTTTCAAAATTTTTAATAAAAAAACGTGTGGATCTTTTTGAATCTAAAAATTTTAAAATAGTTTCAAAATTATTTGATTTTTTCTTTGAATTTATCTTCAAAATATTTAAAAATGTTTTGAGATTTCATTAAAAAATTTATTGATGGAAACTGATTCAGACTCGATCGGTATAATAAAAGATGGATCTAGATCAAATATTTTTTTTTAGTTACAAACATCAGCGCAATCATGATACCCTAACCACATAGTAATTGGGGGTATAAAAAAGTATTTAAAATTTTCTTGCCATTTATTCTTTTTTTTAATTTTTTTTATTTAAAAATTTATTTAATATTTTTTTTCAATTTTTAAAATTAATTTAGAAAATTTTTATTTTACAAAAAAAAATATTTTATTAAAAAAAAAAAAATTTTTATATTTAATTTAAAGAAATTGTTAAATTTTCCTTTTTTTAATTTTATATATTTATTTTATCTTAAAATTCCAAATTTATTTAAAATATATTTATTTTTTATCAAATTATTTATTTTTTGGTTGCATTAAAATATTTTTCAATATTTTAATTTTCTTTCAATTTATTTAAAAATTTTAATTATATTAAAAAAAATGTTTAATATTAAAAAAAGAAATTTTTTATTTAAATAATTTTTGATTTTTTTTTTAATATTTTTCAAAATTTTGAATAAAAAAACGTGTGGATCTTTTTTAATCTAAAATTTTTAAAATAGTTTAAAGAATTATTTGATTTTGTCTTTGAATTTATCTCCAAAACATTTAAAATTGATTTGAGATTTCACTAAAAAATTTATTGATGGAAACTGATTCGGACTCGATCGGTATAATAAAAGATGGATCTAGATCAAATATTTTTTTAGTTACAAACATCAGCGCAGTCATTATACCCTTACCACATAGTAGTTGGGGGGTATAAAAAAGTATTTAAAATTTTCTTGCATTTATTCTTTTTTTTAATTTTTTTTTATTTATTTAAAAATTTATTTGATATTTTTTTTTCAATTTTTAAAATTAATTTAGAAAATTTTTATTTTACAAAAAAAAATATTTTATTAAAAAAAAAATTTTTAAATTTAATTTAAAGAAATTGTTAAATTTTCCTTTTTTTAATTTTTTAATTACATCAAAAAAAAAAAAATATATACATATATATTTATTTTATCTTAAATTTCCATATTTATTTAAGATATATTTATTTTTTATCAAATTATTTATTTATTTGCTAGCATTAAATTATTTTTTAATATTTTAATTTCATTTCAATTTATTTAAAAATTTTAATTATATTAAAAAATGTTTAATATTTAAAAAAAATTAAATTTTTATTTAAAAACTTTTTAATTTTTTTTTAATATTTTTCAAAATTTTTAATAAAAAAAATATATGGATCTTTTTTAATCTAAAAATTTTAAAATAGTTTAAAAATTATTTGATTTTTTCTTTGAATTTATCTTCAAAACATTTAAAAATGTTTTGAGATTCCATTAAAAAATTTATTGATATAATAATTGAAAAAATAAAAAAAATATGAAGATATTTTTTAATTCTGCAATTTTTATTTAAAAACTTATAATTTAAATTATATTAAAAAAATAAATATTTAAAAACAGAAAAGAAATCTTCCAATTTTTTCAAAATTTTTTACATTAAAAAAAATTTTTTTATATATTTTTTAACCTAAAATTTCTAAACTTATTTAAAATTTATTTAAGTTTTATTAAATTATTTAATTTTTGATTGCATCAAACAAGTTTTTGATATTTAAATTTTCCTTCAATTTATTTAAAAAATTTGAATATAATTAATATTTTTCAAAATTTGTAATAGAAAAAATTTATGGACTTTTTTTAAACTAAAATTTTTAAAAAATTTTAAAAAATTATTTTCTTTGGATTTATTTTGATATTTTAATTGAAAAAATAAAAAATAATAATATATATTGTTTTAATTCTAAAATATTTATTAAAAAAAATTTTTTAGTATTTTCATTAAATTAATTTTAAAATTTTTTATTATATTCAAAAAATATGTTTAATATTTAAAAAAAAATCTAAAATTTAATTTTAAAAATTTGTTAGTCCAAAATTTCTAAATTTACTTAATTTTTATTAAATTATTTAATTTTCGATTGCATTAAACAAGTTTTTGATATTTTAATTTTCATTCAACTTATTTTAAAAAATTTTATTATATTAAAATTTTAAAATATATTTTTCAAAATTTGTAATAAAAAAAATTATATATTTTTTTTAAACCAAAATTTTTAAAAAAATATTTGACGTTTTTTTTCAATTTATTTTCAATTTATTTTTTTTCAATTTATTTTCATTAAAAAAAAAATATTATTTTAATTGGAAAAATAAAAAAAAATATTTTTTTTTTAATTTTAAAAATTAAATTAGCATTTTCATTGAATTTATTTTAAAATTTTTATTATATTAAAAAAATGTGTTTAATATTTTAATTTCAAAAATTTTTTAAATATGTTCTTTATTTTTATTTAAATTTTTAATGAAAATAAATTTTTGGATTTTTTTAACCTAAAATTTTTTAGTTTGTGTAGATTTAGTTAGACCAATATATTAATTTGTTTTTAGTTTTTGGTAAAATTATTCCAAAGAAAACATAATTTTTTTTTAAATTATTTGATATTTTTTAAAATTTATTTTCAAAATATTTTTAAATTTTTAATTGTATTTAAAAATTTTTTGATATTATTTTAATAAAAAACTGTTTATATTAAAACAAATCTAAAATTTTTATTTATAAAATATATTCAATATTTTATTTAAATTTTTTTTAAAGTTTTTCTAAAATATTTAATTATATTTAAAAGAGTTTTTGATTAATTGTAACCAAAAGTTTAATATGTTTTGAAAAAATCTCTAAAATATTTTTAAATATTTTTTTTTTTTAATTTCTTTTTTTCAAAATTTTAGATTAAAAAAATTAAGTTACAAAAATGTTTATTTGTTTAATCTAAAATTTCTAAATTTTAAAAAAAAAAGAAAAATTCATGTTCTATTTTAAAAATATTTTTAAATTTTAAATTGCCTTTCATATAAAAAAAATTGTAATATTACAAAAAATAATATTTTTTATTAGTATATTTATTAAAAAATTTAAAAAAAAGAAAAATTCATGTTCTATTTTAAAAATATTTTTAAATTTTAAATTGCCTTTAATATAAAAAAAATGTAATATTACAAAAAATAATATATTTTATTAGTATATTTATTAAATAATTTATTTTATATTTTCTTTTATTATACATATATTCAAAATTTAAAAAATATTTGACTTCATTAAAAAAAGTTTTATATATTAAATAATAAATATGAATTACTTTATATTATTTTTTGAACTAATATCCAAAAATTTTAGATGCATTAAACAAATTTTTATTTTTTCTAAAATTTTTATTTAAAAATTAAAAAAATTACCTTATATTTTTTACAATTGATATTGAAATTTTGGAAAAGTTTTAATTATTTAAAAAAAATTGAATAATTAAAAAAATTCAAAAAAAATCTAATAATTAATTTAAAAAATGTGTTGAATATTTCCTTTCAAATTTTGTTTTAAATTTTAAATTACATAAAAAAATTCTAAACTTTCTGAAATTTAATTAATTTTTTTTCCAAATTTTAAATTCTAAATTTTTTTTTTAAATTTTAATATATTTTTGATATTAAGTTTTAAAAAAATTAGATATTTAAAAAAAAATTCTGAAATTTTTAACCTTAATCCCATCCTGGGATCATTGTGACTTAAAGGGTATTTAAATAATTTTTAGTTCGTTTAGAAAGATAGAAAGAATAGAAAGCTATAAGCTGGGAGGTTTGTCAGTTGTGAAATTTTTATGTTTTTAAAACTTTTATTTTAAAACTTACAAACCTTTACGGGTCTATAGAGACCCCATCGAAAATTTATTTCAAACAAAATGATAAAAAACTTAAAAAACTACCTTAAAAAAATAAAAAAAGGAAAACAAATTTAAGGATTTTTTTTTTATTCAAAGCAGTTCGTTCTCGCAAACATTTTAAATATGATATCGTTTAAAGCAAATTATTATAATTATTATTAAAAAAATAATATAGATTTTTAATTAAAATATACAAAAATCTTGAATGGGGTCTTATAGACTCCTCAGGTTTTTTACGATAGATTGAAGGTTAATATTTTTTTTTTTTTTTTTTTTTTTAATTTCTTAATAAAATGACCCAGCATTTTCTTGTTTTAATTTTCTTCATAATTTTAAACGGAAAAAAATAGATTGTAAGATTTATTTTTTAAGCAATAAAAATTAACATAAATTGAAATCGTATGAATTGCCCTAAATCATTGAAACCTTAAATATTGTAATGAAAATTTATATGATTTCTTCATTGCAACAACTACTTCTTACATGCATATTTGTTTATGCATTCATGATTTTTAAACATGAATTGAATTGTATAATAATAAGAAAAAAATCAGGCTGCTTTACATACATACATGTATAAAAATAAGTTTTTTTTTTTTGTTTTTTTCAAATTCATAGAAAATGCGGGTCAATCACTAGCGACCAAATGCTTCACTGATTTGTAGATGCAAGCATAACTTAAACTTTAACTGAAATTTTATCTTTTTTGGTATATTTTCTCTTTTGGCACGTGTGTGTGGTGTTATCCTTTTGAGCAGTTTAGAAAATCATTAAAGATTTTCCAAAAAAATTTTGTTGATAAGGGTTTTTTGTTTTTTTACGTAGAGATGGATGGATGGCTCATAAATTAATGAAAATGTTAGATGAAAACACACAGCTGTTATGATTTTCCGCTAACCAAACATTTTCATATTTAATTTTACTGTTTGAAAAAGATCATATAAAAAAAAAAATCCAAGCCTAAAAACGAAAAGGGGGATGATTCTTCTTTAGAAAACTAAAAACGAACACGCAAAACTTTTGATACACGCGATTATTATCAATATACGTGTACTCAGGTTTATGTTGACTACAATATGGGGGTTCATTTTGGTAGCATGATCATGTAAACAGCTGGATTTAGTTTTAAAATCCTCAAACATAATCAGACACTTGTGCTTTACCGAAAGAAAAAAAAAAAAAACAAAAAAACCAAACCAACCCTTTTTGTTAAGGAACTAAATATTAAACTATTTAAATCAGGTTTTTATTTTTTTTCTTTTTTTGTTCGTTTGAATCACATGTATGTCATTATCTCAAGCGGAAGTTGGTTTGATCAAAAGCTAATAAAAATCAAACCGCAACCATATCGGAGTAATGGAAAAGAAAGGACTTGAAAAAAAGGCGTGCTAAGCGTAACAATGATATGGGAAAACTCCCACTCCCTTTTTTTTTTGAAATAAAAATTTGTTGTTTTTTGGCCGTTAAAAAAATTGTATAAAACCATGACGGTAAAGAAATCTTTTAAAGGGGGTGGGAATTTATTGATGGTAAATTGGTGGTGGCTTATTTATAAATTAAGAAAAATTGCACGGAATTGATCGCTTATATTAAAAGTAATTATTTGAAACTAAAAAAAAGTAACGTACAATTTCCCACACATTTTAGGGGTCAGTTTTTCAATTTTACTATAATACAACAAACAAGTGTTACGAACCAAAAAGGAAATTAGCTTTTATGGTTAAAATTATAGGCATGAATGAATTTTAGTTGTTGGTGGGAAAACACAAAACAGGAAATTCTAATTATGATATTAAATCAGCATTGACCGGTTAAAACAAAACCAATCACACATGATTTGAATTAACAAAATTTAAATTAAAATAATCTAACCCATAAAAATAAAGTTTTTATTAAAACTCTTTCTTTCCTTATGCATATGAGTTTTGAATATTTCCGTGACTGTGCGTGACTGTGTGTGACTATATTAAAATTATTATTTGGCCACAACAATTCAATGGACAAAGTTTCATATCGATCGCATGAGGGGAAGTGGGATTTTAACCTCTCCTTGACTGTGCGTGACTGTACGTGACTATGTCAAAGTTAATCTTTTTTCAAAGTAAGTCCATCGACCAAGTTTCAGATTGATCGGATATAAGTGGAAATGTATTTTAAATCACTCCGTGTCTGTGCGTGACTACATCGAAGTTAATATTTCTTTACAGCAAATATACCGACCAAGTTTCAGAATGACTGGATGAGGCAAAATCCGCATTTTTTTTAAAGCAAATGTATAGACCAAGTTTCAGATGGATTGGATAACGGGAAATGACATTTAGATCACTCCGTGACTGTGCGTGACTACCCCAAAATTAATATTTTTTCACAACAAGGCTATGGGCCAAGTTTCAGATCAATTGTATAAGGGGGAATGGGGTTGATCCACGTCAGACAGACAGACAGAGAGTATGAGTTAAAAGAAAGAATTTAAAACAAATAAAATAAAGAATAATTATTGATATTTTAATGCCCGTTTTCTCAATAGGTGATTATCTTTTATCCCAACGAGAAACAGCCGATTAAAGAAATTATGTTTTCTCAATTCCTGGGGCCAAATCACCGCAATGGTTAACGAAATTTTTCGATCGAAATTATTTTTTTATTTTCCAAAATAAAATTCTAAAAAAACTTTTACTATGTCACAGTTAACGAACTATGGCTTCTAATTAAAAGTAAAAGTGAAATGGGGTCTGATGTTTGTCCGTCTTCTTTAAATAATAAACCAAAATATGGAATTTCCATCGATTTTGCTCGATATCGAATGCGGTGATTTGGCCCCTGGTTTGCTTCTATTTTTATGTCCTGGTTAAGTAACAGGCAGTTTGACGATACATTGAGAAAACCGGCATAAGAGTTTTAAAAACAGTTTAAATTTAATTAATGTAAAAATTTTAAGTAGATTAAAATTATTCGGCTTGAGGTCGTAAATTAAAAAAAAAAAAAAACATAAATTGTTTAATTTTTCTATTAAATTTGTATTATTTTAAAACCAAGAAATATTAAAAAATAAAAAAAATTAAAATTTTCCCAAATTTCGATTTGATATATTTTTCCAAATTTCAATTAAAATTCAAAATTTTAAGTAAATTAAGATCATAAATTTATAAAAAAAATTAAATAAAAAAAATTATTTTCCCAAATTTCGATTAGTTTTAAAAATATAAAATAAATAATATTAATTATTTATATTAACTCGTAGTGTCTGCTTGTCGGAGAACAAAACTGTGGATTGTTTTTTAACCCTTTCCCGTGATCCAATCGAGCTGAAACTTTGCGGGCAGACTCGTGGCGACGACAAAAATGATCTAACAATTGGTAAGTTAATTTACAAATAAAGGGAGTATAATAAAAAACTTGGGTTTTATGGGTTGGTTTTTTTATTATTAATAATTTTATTATTTTAAATTCAAAATTTATTTTTAAAAATTTTAAAAACATTTTTTCCCCCAAATTTCGATTCTAAAGGTGCGTTCAGACTACGCAAATATTTGACCAAATAAACGTAACCCCTAATTTTATGAAAGTTTTATTCAATCTTACATGATATATAAAAGATAAAATTAAGTTATGTTTTATTATATTAGTAATATTTAATATATTTAACTATATTCTATATCATATATTGTATAACTTAATGAAAATTATACAAGGAAAATTATACATTATTTAGTGGTTACGCTTGTTTGAGCAAACGTTTGCCTAATGTGACCGAACCTTAAGTAAATTAAATTTTTATGGATTGAGGTCGTAGATTTATAAAAACAAACTAAATTTTAAATTTTAACCCAAAAAAAAATTTTTTTTTTTAATAAAAAAAAGATTTCCCAAAAGTCCGATTTCAATATATTTTTCCAAATTTTGATTTAAATTAAAATATTTTAAGTAAATTCATTTTTTTCCGGTTGAGATCATAAAATTGATATAAAATGATATATAAATTGTTTAATTTTTTTAATTTTTTATTATTTTAAACACCAAATAATCAAACAGATAAAAAAAAATGTTCTTAACTCTTTCTTTCCTTATGCATATGAGTTTTGAATCTCTCCGAGACTGTGCGTGATTTTGCGTGACTATTTTAAAATTAATCTTTGGTCACAACAAGTCTGTGGACCAAATTTCAGATTGATTGGATGAGGGGAAATTGAGTTTAAATCACTCCGTGACTGTCCGTGACTATGAGTGACTGTGCGTGACTGTCTTAAAATTAATCTTTGGCCACAACAAGTCTATGGACAAAGTTTCAGATCGATCGGATGAGAGGTAGTGAGGTTTTAATCTCTCCGTGACTGTGCGTGACTGTGTGTGACTGTGTCAAAGTTATTCTTTTTTCACGGCAAGTCTCTCAACCAAGTTTCAGATCGATCGGATAAGGAGAAATGGGTTTTAAATCACTCCGTGACTGGGCGTGACTATGCGTGACTGTGCATGACTATGTCAAAGTTAATCTTTTTTTTCACAGCAAGTGTATGGACCAAGTTTCAGATCGATCGGATGAGGGGAAATGACACTGAGATCCCTCCGTGACTGTGCGTGACTGAGCGTGACTACCGCAAAATTAATCTATAGTCACAAAAAAACTATGGTCCAAGTTTCAAATCAATTGGATGAGGGGGAATGAGGTTGCCCCATGGCAGACAGACAGACAGAGAGTATGAGTTAAAAAGAGTTTTTAAAAATTAATAAATATTAAAAATTTTAAGTAAATAAAATTTTTCCGCTTAAGGTTATAAATTTAAAAAAAAAATAAGCATAAATTGTTTAATTTTAATTATTAATTTTGTATTATTTTAAACCAAAAATATAAAAATATTTGATTGTTTTCCCCAATTTCGATTATAATTAAAAATTTAAGTAAATTAAATTTCTTCAGCTTTTATAAATTTATAAAAAAAAATAATTAAGCTTGAGGACACACTAAAAAAATTTTTTTAAATTTCCCAAGTTCCGATTTTTATATATTTTCCAAAATTTCGATTTAAATTAAAAATGTTAAGTGAAATAAATATATTCGGGTGGGGTTCTTAAGTTTATATTTATAGTAATAAATTAAAACAAAATTTTTTTAATTTTTCTGATTAATAATTTCACTAAAAATTTTTAAATTTCAAAATTTCAAAAACATTTTCCCCAATATTTCAATTTTAATATATTGTCCAATATTTCGATTAAAGTAAATTAAATTTATTTGAGTAGAGATTAAATTTGTAAAAAAAAAAAAAATAAAACTTAAATTCTTTAATTAATCTTATTCATAATTTTATAATTTTAACCCGTGTCCGTCCCATGGTCTGAGTCCCCTAATCGATGTCCTCAGTATCTAATAATCCGAGATTAAACTAATTCATAATCAAGTACCTGCCATCCACTAAATTTGATAAATTTGATTTGAACTTGACGAACTTATTTGAAACTAATTTGAAATGAACACTTTTTTATGAGAGAATAAATTATTTAAATATTTTCATCAGGAGTCAGAACAATTTCTAAATTCATCCTAAACGCGATAAAGTTCAATGAAAAATATATAAAAAAAAAAAAATATTTTTTTATGCGCCACTTTAATTCCTTAATAAAAATTTCCAATGCCTCTACAAATTTTAAATTTTATACAACGTAAATAATCCTAACTTTATATAGCATTTGGTTAATTAATTTGTCTTTTGTACCTTTTCTAAATCCAGCTCAATTTAGAAGCTCCATATTAGAAAATTCTAAAAAATTCTCGTAACTTTCGCTTTTAAGATTTAACAATTCGCTTTCATTTCATTTCTTACCTGTTATTTTCGGCTGTCTCTTGCGCAGTTGTGATTTACGGGGTACCACTAGTGTTGTTTCCACATTATTGGGACCAGCAGGAACTTTGAACACAACCATCGATTCATCCTGAGACTCATCACATGAATCTGTATCGTTGGCCAATGGAGATATATGGATATTTTCACGCTCAGCCCGTTCATCCATTAACGTTTCCATGTGTGTTTTAGGAGCCGGACTGTTTGGGATGGGTCTAACATGGGCCACGCGTGTTAAAGTATACATTTCGGGAGCAATACAACTTTCTTGTGTCGACACACGTTCCCATATGTATTGGGAGTTAATGGTTAGCGGAGAACCATTACGAAAATCAAAACCCCATTTTTTGGTGGCTATCTCTTGGTGTTTTTCCAATTCCTCATTGAAGATTCTAGCAAATGAGGGGAGCATTAATAAATAATATCCCCCACCAGAAAAATAAATGTTTTATCCACAAAAAAAAAGAAAAACTTACTTGTTAGTTTCAATGGGATTTGCGGGGCCAAAGAGATCCCTTTTTATGCGATTTAATTGTCTGCCACATGATAAATTTGTTTTCAAGGCATGAGGACTGGAGGTTATTTTGCAAAATTCATTGATCATTGGATTTAAAACTCTGGCTGCCGACATTTTTACGATTCTTTGTTTATATTTGCTTGCTTAGAGGAATTTATAAATAACCTTCACTTGTTTTTGTTAAACGTTTTGTTTTTCAATGTCTTTTCACTTCAGTGTTTTTTTGCGTCTTTAAGGGAACTGTCAAAAATTGGCGCCAAAAATCACTGACAATCTCCCCACTTTTGTGTAGCAAATAAAGCTTTACTCCACCTCAAGCAATACGTACAGTTGCTCCAATAAACAACAATACACCACACTAAACAAATTGATTGACATTCAATGCAAAACAATTATGTGAGGTTAGGTTGCACCATTGGTTAAGTGTCTTTAAAAAAATTATTTAATTGCACTCGATTATTAATATAATTAATTTAATAATTCACAATATATATATTTTTTGTATTTTATTTTCTGTAACTATTGATTTTTCTTGCAATTTCTTGTTTATGTTGTACTATCACTCTTTTGTTTATACATAAGTTTTGGAGTGTTCAAGTTTCACTCTTTTTTTTGTATAAAAAAAAAGCTTTTTCGGTGTAGTTTCTCTATATATTATTTAAAACTTTTTACTCTTCTTTTAATTTTCTCAATTTTGGCGATTGTTTTTCATCTATTTCTATTGTCAAACGCTCGACGAAAATTGTTAGTTGTTTTTTTTTTATAGAAAAAAGTTTATTTTCTTTATGCTATTTATTAATAGTAATACGTATAAATGTTCAAGTTTATTACATATTAAAATCTTTTTTCTTATATTTTTTTCTTTTGTTTAGGGAGAGTTTTTTAAATGATGTTGTGAACTCGCTGAGTAGTTTCTCTTAACTAAATTGTAATGACCTCACTAGAGCTCTACTATGCTAACGAACGAAGCAATTGCATTATGAAAGATGTGTAAAAGAAAGATACAACGAACAACGAACACAATAATAAGGGAGCATAAATAACACACAAAGCAAAATCATTATAAAAATAAGAATACTGTATAGCAGAGTAGGTAGAAAATATGTATAAACACTAAAGAAAATAGAAATAAAAAAAACTACACAGATATTTAGTTAGTTGGTGGTGGCTTTTTATGTTAGTATGAATACAACGAAAAGTCTGTAACAGAAAGACCAATTTGAATTTTACAGCATAATGTTAAATGCTAACAGTACATAAACTGTGGTGTAGCATTTGGTATTTTATTTTGCTTTGCTATGAAATCATGTTTTTGAAAATATCGTTACCTTAAACGCAAACTGCTCTGCTGCTTATTATGTTGAATATGTGATTTAGAAAAATCAGCCCTTTTTAGGGCGATTAATTGCAAATCTAAAATTATTCGTGTAAATTTCTATTTCACAATACAATCACAAAAACTGCGTAATATGTGAGCGTAACATCTTACGCGTAAGATGTGAGCATCAAGACAAATCGGTATGATTTGTGATTGTTTGGTGAAAAAATTATGATATTTAATAACCTTTTTGTCGCTGTTTTCTGCATTTTATTTCCTCACTTTTTATAAACATTTCAAATTAATTTTCTCAAACATTTAAAAGTATTTTCCACATTATAATTTATTCCACATATATTAACACAATCTCATATTAATGCTAATCAAACAAATAAAAATAAAAAATAAACGAATGACTGTAAAAAGGAAGTGTCTGGAGATAAAATGAAGGCACAATTTATTGCAAGTGTTTGGAGACAAAATGAAGTGTGAGGAGATTAAATCAGGGAGCGAATAGCGTTATAAAAACTTTTTTGATGTGTAAACATCTATACGCGCAGGGGGGTTTATTTCAAAAACAGCGTAACATGTGAGCGTAACATGTGGGTCGTAAGACAAAATGTGATTGTGATTGTATTGGTAAAAAAATTATGATATGATAATCTGAAAAATGAAAAAAAAAAAAATAAAAAATAAAAAATGAAAAATTAAAAATGTAAAATGAAAAATGAAAAATAAAAAATGAAAAATTAAAAATGAAAATTAAAAATTAAAAATGAAAAATGAAAAATAAAAAATGAAAAATAGAAATGAAACATGAAAAATAAAAAATGAAAAATAAAAAATGAAAAATAAAAAATGAAAAACGAAAAATTAAAAATTAATAATGAAAAATGAAAAATAAAAATTGAAAAATAAAAAAATTAAAAATCAAAAATGAAAAATAAAAAATGAAAAATGAAAAATAAAAAAAAAATATGAAAAATAAATGAAAATTGAAAAATAAATAATGAAAAATAAATGAAAAATGAAAATTGAAAAATAAAAAATGAAAAATAAAAAATTAATAATAAAAAATTAAAACTAAGAAATTAAAAATAAAAAATGAAAAATAAAAAATGAAACATGAATAATAAGAAATGAAAAATTAAAAACTAAATTTAAAAATGAATAATGAAAAATAAAAAATTAAAAATAAAATTTAAAAAATGAAAAATAAAAAATTAAAAATAAAAAATGAAAATTGAAAAATAAAAAATAAAAAATGAAAAATGAAAAAAGAAAAATAAAAATTGGAAAATGAAAAATGAAAAATGAAGAAAAAAATTAAAATTGAAAAATGAAAAATGAAAAATAAAAAATGAAAAATTAAAATTATAAAATTAAAAATTTAAAATAAAAAATGAAAAATGAAAAATAAAAAATGAAAAATTAAAAAAAAAAATTTAAAATGAAAAACGAAAAATGAAAAATTAAAAATAAGAAATAAAGTAGTAATAAATATTTTTATATTAACAGAGCCCCTGCAGTTGATTGCTATAATTCTGTTTGATTTTAAGAAAGTGCTAAAAAAAATCTTTAATTACTAGATATTTACACATCTCCCCTGCGATCGGAATCACATGATTTTTTTTACTTCACGTTAATCGTAAGAGCGGGTGAGTTTAAAAAATATGTGTTGGTTTCTTCAATTCATAATTTTTATTATTATATTATTCATCAATAAATAACAAAATTATCTTAAGATTGCGTTGAATTAATTGCCATTTAACGTATCCTTCAATCCATTGTGTGAAGTTTCGAATTTTGCTTAAATTTTGTGGCTTTTATGAAATACTTCGAAATCAATTTTTTGTTAGTTTTCGGCGGTTTGCGTTTCAGCTAACGATATATACGTATCTTTTATGTTCGATTTTATAGGCATGATTTTCATGTAAAATTTGGTATGATTTCACAATTTGTGTGTGTGTGTGTGTATTTGTTGTTAATCTTTACTTTTTCTTTCAATTTTTCAAATATGGTTTTGGGTTTTTGTGAAATTTTCTCTGCATTGTCCCTTAATTTGATTTTATTATTTTGTTTTGACCCTGCTGTACTTTTTTCTCCACGATCTTTTTTTTCTGATTGTATTTTAAAATTTTTGTGGTATTAAGGGTTTTTATCTCTTTTTTTTCTATTATTTCTAGGTTTTTTGTTTATTTTGATTATGAAAATTCTCAGTTTAGTTTTAGTGCGTGCTGCATCTTATTCTAAACATTTCAAAATTCTTCTTGGATTCTATTTTTTTTTTCTTATTGCAAAACAGTTTATAAGACGAATACGTTTTTTAAGTAGATTTTTCAATAAGAAATCTTGCTTTTATTAAAGAAGAAGATCAGTCGGCATGTTTATAATTTGAAAACAAAGAAATTGTTTTAATATACATAGTGAATATAAAGTACTTTGATGTATAAAAAAACAATCGATGGTAAGCAGGGTTTTAAGTTACACAAACATATAAATAATTTTTTTTATATAATAGATATTTAGGTTCTAGTACAACTTATGCACATGCATACATACATACATACGTACGAATATATTTACATACATAAGTATGTATCACGAAATTCTAGATTGAAATAAAATAAAGCTGCTTTGATGCAGCCTGTTAAAATTTATTTACTTGTCATTAAATTTTTTGTTGTTAATATTGATATTCTCTTAAGTATTTTATATTTTTCCGTTATTTATTTTCACAGTTGCTAAAAAAGCACAGTACTCATATTGTCTAATTATATATAAACGATATGTCACATACAATTAATTACAACAGTTTTTAGTTGTATTAATAATTGGGATTAATTAATTAAAGAGTTTGTTCCCCAATTAATTAAACTCAATTTAATTTAATTTCATTAAAAAACAATAAATTAATTTTTCGATGTTTAGATTTAAACGAAATAAGCTTTAATTAAAACTGCATACATAGATCCAAATCTAGAGTTGGCTACCTTGTAGTTTTTTGTTGTTACAGCTGGAATAGGAAAATTACTGTCGATTCATCTTTAATGGTACCTAGCACATGACCTAAAAACGGTATTTTTCAAAATATTATTGACGCTTTTCTACATTGGTTGTTTTTAACCTTAAAGCAAGAAAAAAATTAATATGATTTTAATGATTGAGTTTGAAATTGTTCAGGCTCAAGATCAAATGTTTTTACTTTAAATAAAGCAAAAGCATTAGCACATTTGTTTCAAAAATTGATCTATATTCTGCATGACAGGTTATACAGCTATTTCGGGAAGAGTCACCAACCCTCATCAGTAACCAAAAGCAGTAGATAGTTTGTTTGGTAAAAAGTTTTAATTTACAATTTTTTATATACAGTGGGTGACATTATATTGGAAACTTTTACAAAAATCTAAATTTGCCAATATTGTTTTTTAACAAATTTCCCATTAAGTATTAAAATTATGTTTTTTTCAAAATCACTCTTTGGTGTGTTTTCTATCGAAAGATAACAAATTAATAAATACAATCAAAACAAGTAAGATAATTAAAGTCAGTCTTGACCGACTATACGATACCCTATACCATGGTTTAATGACCCTAACTCTTCGTTAAAACTAATTGGATTTAGAATATAGGCATAAACCAAATTTGAGTGGTATTATTATTAATTTTTTTTGGCTGCAGATATGAAAAAGTTCATATCAGGGACTAGGTCGAAAAATGGACCGATCCAGACCATATTTGGTAAAGTCACTTATATATTGAAAAAATATATACAAACCAATTTTGAGAAAAATCTGTGCAATATTTTTGTTTTTTGATAGATTTAAGTGAAGATCGGGAAGCAGCTTTATATGGGGGCTATGACTGAGAATTGTGCTATAGGGATTAGTTTTGGACTACTGATTAATGGTTATAATAAACATATACAAACCCAATTTGAACGAGATCTATATGATAATTTGGATCTTATGGCAATTTATGTCGATTTCATGGGGGGTCATTCGTATAGGGACTAGGTCTGAACATGGACCGAATTTCACCAATTTCAATACAGTTCATCCCATGGCCGATGGAAGCTTATATACCAAATTTCATCAAAATATTTTCATATTTGCGACCTGTAGTTTGATTACAACGTTTACACACAGACGGACAGACGGTCGGACGGACATCGATAAATCGAATTAGAAAGAGATTCTGAGTATAATAAAAGATGGGTCTAGGTCAAATATTTTTGGTAGTTACAACAGCAGCACAAAGTCATTATACCCACACCACATAGTGGTATAGGGTATAAAAATAGATAAATGAAAAATATATTTGTTTAGTGATGGCAAAACAATGGAGTTAAAATACTCGTAAACTATGTTTAACTGGCAAAGACTCAGCTGGAGTTTTTAAGTTATAAGTGATAAATAGCGGAGTTTAACTAAACCATGTTTAAATGAAATTCTAGGCCTGCTATTTATTTATTTATTTATTAGTTTATTAATGATAAGAATAAATTGTATGACTAATGAGGAATTGGGGAGCACTAGCTGCCAAGGCTATCGGCTCGTTATAATAGCTTTCAATGCTGTGAATGATTACAATAGTTCATATTTTTTAAATTCTTAGTTTAGTTTCTTTAAGCTGCGTTCACACTACGTGTTTTGCTTGTGTTTTTCTTAGTTTTTTAGCACGTGTAATTTGTACACATAGTGTGAACCCTTTCAAACATTGTTTATGTACAACACATTTTGCAAGACATATGTAAATTTTTCAATTAGAGTAGGTTCTATTTTGGCAAGACAAACATATGAAAATACAACACTGCTTGTGGCGAAAGAAAAAAAGAGTAAATTATAAAGATTAATATTGAAAGAAAAATAAATTGTTTAATATTAATTAACAATTAAAAAATATATAAAACATATAACTTTATTTTTAACAATAAATTTTTCTAAATTCACAAATTAAATCAACTGTTGTTTACATTTAGAGGTTATGTCATACGGAAATACATATGTACGTTTGAACGCGAAAATTATGAATCGTATGTAAAACGCTAATTTTGACACACACACGGAATTCCGTATGGATCGTAAAACTGAATTTACATATGGAAAATACACATAGTGTAAACACACCTTTAGTAAAGTAATATATGTATTTTGTGTATGTTAGTGACGGATGGATCACGAACGAGACTGAATGCTGGCTTGTTGTTGAGGTGCGTTTTCCTTATATCGGATAAAGACGGACACTCATATAGAACGTGTTTGATATAGAGGGTGCTATTACATATATGGCAAATCGGGGTAGTTGTGTTGATGGGAGAAAATTGCGTGATCTAGTCGGAGTCTCGAAAAACAAACAATTATTTTATCCTTTTCGATTGATGTTGGGTATATGGGAATTGTGTGGTTTATATTAATGTTTGAGTAATAAGGGTGATCGTTCGGGGTTTCTTTAAATTTTTTTCTTATATAATTGGCTATATGACGACGCATATCATTTTCTTCAATAATAGGGTCCAGGAGTACTGGTGCATAAGAGGCATATTTTGCTACAATGTCAGCTTTATCGTTGCCAATGATGCCAGCATAGCTTGGGATCCAATGTATTCGGATTTTTTTCTTCATTGCCAATAAGTGCGTCTTTGATTTTGATAATTGTAGTCTATTTGTTATTGTAGGGGTTCGAAATAGCCTTGAAGACTGAAAGGCCTGCTATTAAAATTAACTTTTGTTTTATTTTTATTCAGAGATTAAGCCAATTAGTTTAAAGTTAGTAAAACCAAGCTTAAACATATTGTAGTTAAACTGATATCTCAAAAATGTTATAGGTTACAAAAATCGTAATTTAACTAATCCATGTTTAACTGACATCCCTAAAGCTTATCCTAACTAGAATTGTTATTATTATAAATTTCAGTTTTATTGATATATTTTTAAAAAACTATCAATTATCAGTTTTAGTTACATACGTTGCCATATTTAAAGCACAAAACTGATATTTGTGGTATAAAGTGAGTGACAATACAATAGAAACTTTTAACAAAATATATTTTTGATGACTTAAATGGCCAATAGCAATAGGTTGGATCAAAAAATTAACAACTATTTTATTAATTTAAAAATTTTCATATTTTATTTATTTAAAAAAGAAGAAAATATTAATCTATAATAGTAATAGGCTAGGCGATTTCTTGTTACTAATGTTTTGTTCTACCGTTTTATCCCGATTTTGACCAAACGTATATTATTTGAAAGATATTTCTTTTTAGTCGTTTTGCAGATTTACAGATTTTTAAATTTTTTCTTTTATTTTGAGTAAATTGCATTTAAAGTTGCTACTAACACATACATAAAATTATACATACATATGCTATGTGTGTTTTATTAAATTTGTTAATGTGTTTGTTAATGAGTTTGTTATCTTCATTCACAATAATAATAAACCATAAAAGTGTTGGTTTGTGAATTGGCTAGAAATTGCACTCGAATTTCGAGCTTTGGAATCTGCTAGTAAATATTATTAATAGCCAAACTTCAGGGAAAAAATTACAAATCTTTATTTATTTAAAAAAGCAGAAATATTAACATAAAATAGCTTAACTTCTGAAAAAATAATAAAAGTTAAAAGTATTAGTTTTTATGGTGGTGACAAAACTTTGGAAACCTTTACTATGCAATAATTGAAAATGTGCCCTCTATTTTTGATTTCAATATTTTGTTGGGTATCCATTATTTTGTGGTACTGCTTCAAAACGCCGAGGCCTGCAGTCAATTAAATTGTTGCTGATAACCATTGCAATTTTTTGCCACTCTGAATTAGCTGCCTCTATGAGATCTGTTTGTGTAATTTCGTGTCCATCTTTTTCCGTCTACAATTTCTCATAGATTTTCTACGGCATTGAGATCTGATGATTCGGTTGGCCATTCCAAAACACTAACTGCATTAAATTGAAGACATTCGGTTAAAACTTTGAAGGTGTGTCATGTTGGAACTTACAGACCAGGGGCATATTTTCCTCCGCTTATGTATACATTACGTCATTTACAATTTGCCTGTACCCAATTCCAGTTAAAGTATCATGTACTATATTAATTTGACCTATTCCTTGGCCTGAAAAGCAACCCCATAACATAATATTGCCGCCACCAAACTTATTTTTTGCATATTTTGGGTCTAGTCTTTTTTTCCTTTGGTCGTCGTACAAACTTTCTTCCATTATGCCCTCCTAAATTAAACTTGGATGCATCTGAAAAGAGAACAGTGTTTCAAGTCCTTTTGGACAAATTCATGTGTTCTTTAGAAATATTTATGCAAGTCAGACGTGGTTTCTCTGATATCAGTGGTTTCTTCACAGGACAATAACAAGCAAGATCAGCCTCAATTGCTCGTCTAGAAACAGTACGAGCACATATTTTTTGTTTTTAATGAAATCTTTAGGACATTTTTTAAACTCTCTTGCTAATAAATCATCCTGTCTTTGACTCGGGGCCTGCGCCTAAATGTTGAGTCGCCACGATATTTTTGATTATTTATTCATATAATATTTCTCAAAAAATTTCGTTTGTTTAAGACCAGCAGTAAAATCATCTACTATTCTGGTTTTTAACAAAAGTTTATTCTTGCTATTATTCTATAACAATTAATTATAAGATTAAAGCATTGAAAAATGCAATTGTGTTTAAGAAACAGTTGAAAGAAAACGTCAGAAACTATAAATATTTAAATAACGGTTAAGATTTATTCACATTCTTTCATACCGTATTCTATTTTTATTGTTTTAATCAACTCTGGTACAGAAGCTTAAAAGTTTCCAGTGGTTTGTCATCAATAAAAAAATTAATTTTATAAAAAAAATTGTTTTCTTTCGATAGAGAACAAGAATGATTTCGAAAAAAACATAATTTTAGGACTTAACGCGAAATTGTTAATGAACAAATTTGGCAAATTTAGTTTTATAAAAGTTTCTATTGCATTGTCTGCCACTTCCACAATTTTTGACTATAATTGCATTATTTTCGTTTCGAAAAATATTTTCAAATCTATATATTATAGCCTAAAAATTAGATTACCCAACAAACAATTGAAAATTGAGAAAACAATAAATTCATTACATACGATTACTTCAAATCATTCCACTTAAATTTATGACTGTAATTTATGAAAATTTACAAGGCTTTTATGAAAAATTACAAAAGACTTTTGAACTTTTATGGCAACTATTTTTTTAACAAAAAAAAAAAAAAAACAAAAACATAAATATATATCATTTTTATTGATTTTTTTTAAATAAAAAATTATATATTGCCTTGGGAAATTTATGCTACTTATCGAAACTTATTGTTATAAAAAGCAATTAAAAATTTCAACAAAAAACAGGAAAATTAAAAAAAAAACTAGGGGTCACCTTTAAATATGGCATTTAATAGAATTTTTTTAAACAAAAAAGAAAAACTCTTAAATTACATAAATAAAATTATGTTCAATAAAATTTCTTTAAAAGAAATATTTTTTTTGTAATAAACCCTTATTTCAAATATGTTTAAGGGTCACAAAGTTATAGAAACTTCAGCAATATTTATTCGTTTTCTTTTTCGAAATAAAAACCAGCATCATTCACTCACTCTTCAGTAAAATATCTTCTCTCAAAAAAAAAAAAAAGATGTTTGCTATCAATCGCACGATCAAAAATAACATTTTTTTTTTCATAGAGAGAATCAACCACATAGTAAGAGATCGGCAGTTTTATTTCTAAACAGAGAGATGCATTGCGGAGATAAAAGTGCTAAAAGGGAACATACCACCTTGGGAGAGTGAATGCTAGAGGATACGAAGCGAAGTTAGTTTATGGGACACACCCTCAGAATTTTTTATTACTCGACACTTTTCTTAGGTTTGGTATTTTTTGTGTTTTTGTGTGTTTTTTTTATAAAAAAAATCAACATTTATTGTTGTAAATTTATTAAGGTCCTTTATTTTGTAAGAATAACAAATTTTATGGCTTTTCTTAAATTTCTTTGTTTGTTCAATGTTGGTTTCAAATTATTTACACAGTAGCCGTGTTAAAGGATAAGTTTCGTACGTGTTACAGTGGTAGAAGAGAAGGGGTTTTTGTTGTCTTTATACCGGAAAGGAGTATTTGAGTATAAAAACGTGATGTTTTTTCTAATAAAAAAAATTGTTGCACTTTTATTGTTTTTCTTTGTAGTTTTTTTTTTCAAAAGGACAATACCCGCAATTGTATATTTGTTATATTTGTATAAACATTTCCAAATAAGAGTTTGTTGTATTCGATATTTTTTTTTTTGAAAATTTAGTTCAAGTGCTCCCTTTGTGTATTGATTGTTTGTCATTTAGTGTTGTGATAACTTGAAAGGCGGGTTTAGTTTCATCGATATTTTTTTTATATCTATACCAGGATATACGTGAATTTGAAGGGGTTTTTTTTGGAGAACGTGCTGGTTTTTATTAAGTGGTTTGGGAAATTCCCTTTAATTAGTTACTTGTAGTTTAAAGGATTAAGTGGAAAATATGCGGGTTTATATCTCAATAAAGCAGAGCAAATTGATTGAGACAAGCGAAAGATAACATAGCCATGGGAAATAAAAAAAAATAAAAAAAATTACCTAAAAACTTGTACAAAATACAAAGTCAAAAGTGTTTTTATTTAAAACAATAAAATCCGCCTTGTGAAAATAAAAAAACGTTATCATATTCAGCCATAACCGCTTAAAAGATGTAAACGCCATGATTTTCTTGATTTGCGATAGTTCGCTTCATCTCAAAATTTCACAACCGTTCATAATACCGTTACGAACTTAAAGCACACTCTTGTTACTCGTAAGTTTGCAAACTCCATTATGATTTTACCGCTTACGTCTTTTTGGAGGTTATTGCTCCGTATATTTATGAAATTTCAGTTAAATTTTTTTGACAAAATAAAAATTTTGTATTAGATCAGTGAGTGACAATACAATGAAAACTTTTCACAAAATATATATACATATTTGATAACTTGAACGCTCAATATAAAAAAAAATAGGATCTTAATATTAAAAAATCTTTTATTAATTTAGCAAATAATAACAAGATTTAAAAGTACTTATTTTTATGCGGCTCATAAGACATTGGAAACCTTTACTATACAACAATTGAAAACTTTCACTCTACTTTTGGTTTCAATCAGAGTGTAATTGACTATATTCATAGATTACTTATAAAAAATTTTAAACCATTCCGACGAAAATTGTGGCGTCGGTATAAAACTACTGGACTGTATTGGTCACTTTCTATACAAATGTGTGAAAATATGCTCTTATTTGAAGTTTGATGATATTTTCAAGAAAATTTTCCACAATGATGTAACAAAAAATTATATTCGTTAAAGCTACGTATATAAAGAGAACACTTCCTTCAAGTTTCAAAACTTTCCGCTGAAAATTAGAGCTTGGAGGACTACTACTCGACAAAAAACAGATACTAAAAAAAATTTTTTTTCAAAAAAATTTATTTTTTTCACTGCCCGTAATTGACCTTATTCACAGATAACTCATATAAAAATTAAGTCATTCCGAAAAAAATTGTTCTCTGGGTGAACAACTACTGGAAAAAGATCAGCCACTTTCTATACAAATGTGTGAAAATTTGCTCTTATTTCAAGTTTGATGTAAGTTAAAAAAAAATTCCATCACGACTTGCTAAAATTTTTTACTATTTGTAGTTGCAAATATATCGAGATAATTAAAAAGAGAAGATTAATCTTCTTAAAATTTCAAAGTATTCCAACAATAATTGTGCTGTTGGCGAACTACTTTACTTTAATTTTTACCATGTATTTTGGGAAAATATATTTTAAAATGTGCGAATGTTTTCTTACATTTGTATGGAAAGTGGTCGAGCTTTTTCGTGTAGTAGTTCGTCCACCCCACAATTATTTTCGGAAACGTTTGAAATTTAAAAGAATTACTCTCCTTACATTTTAAACTCTAAAAAATATAACATTTGTTTAAGTCATTATGGAAATTTTTCGTTAAAATTTCTCAAACACGAAATAAGAGCAAATTTTCACTCTTTTGTATGGGAAGAGTTTGATCTTTTTCGAGTAGTAGCAGTGAAATTTGGTGTACGTAATTTACTCTTATCTCCAACTTTAAAAAATTTTTACCATGTGTGCCTTAAATATTTTTTATAAATCGATGTCAAACTTGCATGAAGTGAACTTTTCATATATTTGTATCGAAAGTGGTCGAGCTAACAGCACAATTATTGTTGGAATACTTTGAAATTTTAAGAAGATTATCTCGATATATTTGCAACTACAAATAGTAAAAAATTTTAGCAAGTCGTGATGGAATTTTTTTTTAACTTACATCAAACTTGAAATAAGAGCAAATTTTCACACATTTGTATAGAAAGTGGCTGATCTTTTTCGAGTAGTTGTTCACCCAGAGAACAATTTTTTTCGGAATGACTTAATTTTTTATATGAGTTATCTGTGAATAAGGTCAATTACGGGCAGTGAAATTTTTTTTTTTTTGAAAAAAATTTTTTTTTTTTTTTTGGAAAACAAATTTTTTTTAGTTTCCGTTTTTTGTCGAGTAGTAGTTCCTGCAAGCCTCAATTTTTGGCGGAATGTTTTAAAACTTGAAGAAAGTGTTCTCTTTATATACACAGCTCTAACGAATATAATTTTTGTTACATCATTGTGGAAAATTTTCTGGAAATATCATCAAACTTCAAATAAGAGCATATTTTCACACATTTGTATAGAAAGTGACCAACATCAGTCCAGTAGTGCTATACCGACGCCACAATTTTGTTCGGAATGGTTTAAAATTTTTTATGAGTAATCTATGATTATAATGGGTGATTTTTTAGCTATTATCTTTTTGGCAACACTGGTTTAAACAGCTGACGCACGTTTCGTGTTTTGTTTCATTGTCAAACAACTTCAGTTTGGTCTATAATTTAACCATGAATCGTCTTACAACCGAACAACGCTTGCAAGTTATTGAATTTTATTATCAAAATGCGTGCTCTGTTAGAAAGTCCATCGCGCGCTTCTTCCATTTTATGGTCAGTTTAATCGACCCACTGAAGCGGCTATTCGGGCTATTGTGACTAAATTTCGCACCAAATTTACATTGTTGGACATTAAACCACCAACACGCTTACGTAGAGCGCGAACTGAAGAAAATATCGCAGCTGTGTCGGCCAGTGTTAATGATGACCATCAATTATCGATTCGTCGCCGTTCGCAGCAATTGGGCCTCTGTTACTCAACAACGTGGAAAATTTTGCGGAAGGATTGAGGTGTGAAGCCTTTCAAAATACAGCTGGTGCAAGAATTGAAGCCGAACGACCTACCGCAACGTAGAATTTTTGGTGAATGGGCTCTTGGAAAGTTGGCCGAAGATCCACTTTTTACCGAAAAATTGTGTTCAGCGACGAAGCTCATTTTTGGCTCAATGGGTACGTAAAAAAGCAGAATTGTCGATTTTGGAGTGAATATCAGCCAGAAGTATTGGAAGAGCTACCAATGTATCCAGAAAAGGTCACAGTTTGGTGCGGTTTATGGGTTGGTGGCATCATTGGACCGTACTTCTTAAAAGATGATGCGAATCGTAACGTAACTGTGAATGGTGAGCGCTACCGAGAGATGATATCCAACTTTTTTTTGCCCAAAATGCAAGAGCTTGACTTGCATGACATGTGGATTCAACAAGGCGGTGCCACATGCCACACAGCACGCGCAACAATGGACTTATTGAGAGGCGAGTTCGGTGAACATTTTAATTGACGTTCGGGACCGGTCAATTGGCCGCCTAGATCGTGCGATTTAACGCCTTTAGACTTTTTTTTGTGGGGCTATGTTAAAGCTCATGTCTATACCGACAATGCCGCTTCAATTGACGCATTGGAAGACAACATTGAAGCATTTATTCGTGAGATACCGGCCGAAATGTTGGAAAGAGTATGCCAAAATTGGACTAAGCGGATGGACCGTTTGAGGCGCAGTCACGGTCAACATTTGCATGAAATAATCTTCAAACATTAAATTATATGGACCGTACTATCGATTCAAATAAAGATTTCATGCATTTTTCTGAATTTTATGTGTTTTTTTTTGGAAAACTTTCCATATCTCTTAAAAAATCAGTGAAAAATTTAAAAAAATAATTTTTTATTTTTTACACTTTTTGCAAAATTTCCGATCCTTTTCGAGAAGTTGCTCCCATACTCCAACATTTTTGTCCAAATGCTTTGAAATTTTGAAAACATATTCCCTACATATATCCAGATTAAAATACTAAGAGCTTTTTCCAAGTATTCTTGAAAAAGTATTTGTAAATAGGCATCAAACATATACGAAGATCATATTTTCATACATTTGAGTGGAAAGTGGATGTTTTTTTTCGAGTAGTAGTTAGCCCACTCCATAGTTTTTATCAGAATGTTTTAATATTTCAGAAGGGTAATCTATCAGTGTAACTGACTTCAAAATATATAAAATCATACCATGTATTTTGGAAAAAAATTTTTTTTTTAATGAAATCAAACATCTATGAAATGAATATTTTCATACATTTGTACTTTGCCCACGCCAGTAGGACAGTCCGATTCAAGTGGAATTTAAGGATGATATTCTTGGTACTTATACGATTCCAAAAAATATACAGTTGTTATACTGAATACTTATATTTATGGTTTTACATAATTTTAAACATGAAAAATGTTAATTTTTACTACTCGAGCTACTCGTTGAGCTCGAGTAGCTCGAGCTCGAATAGGGGCTCTGGTTTCAATATTTTGTTGGGTATCCATTATTTTTTAGTACTGATTCACAACCCGGAATTTTTTGTAACTTTTAATTAACTTCCTATATGAAATCTCTCTTGTTTGTGTAATTTCGTGTCCGAATTTTTCGATTTACAATTTCCAATAGATTTTCTATGGGATTGATATCTGAAACTTGGGCAGGTCTTTCCAAAACCTAATTACATGAGATTCTAGTCATTCGGTTACAATTTTGGAGGTGTATTTTGTGTTATTGTCATGTTGGAACTTCCAGACCAGGGACATAGTTTATGTGTGTATACATTACGTCTTTTAAAATTTGCATGTATTCAATTCCAGTTTCAGTTAGAGTATATTTTACTAAATATATAAAACCCATTCCTTGGCTCGAAACGAAAACCCATACCATAATATTGCTAGCGTCAAACTTTGTATATTTTGGGTCTAGACTTTTCCCTTTGCTCGTTGTACAAACGTTCTGCCATCATGCTCTCTTAAATTAAACTTGGACTCATCTCAAAAGAGAATAGTATTCTCACAGGGTGATAACAAAAGATCAGCCTCAATTGCTCGTCAGGAAACAGTTGGTGCAAAGATTTTTAGTTTCAGATTGTTAATGACATCTTTAGGTAGCATTTTTGGACATTTTAAACACTTGCAATTATACAATCCTGTCTTTGACTTGTTTTCCAGAGCCTGTCGCCTAAATGTTGAGTCGTCACGCTATTTCTTGATGATTTTTGAAATTATAGATTTATTCATAGGATATTTTTCACAAATTTTCTTTTGCTTAAGACCAGCAGTAAAATTGTCTATTATACTGTTTCTGTTCCTTCCATTATTTTATAATAATTAATTATAAGATAAAAACATTGTGAAACAGTTGAAAAAAACATCATAAACTATAAATATTTAAATAACGGTTACGATTGTATTTCTTTCATATCGCCTTTTATTTTATTAAAAGTATCCATGGTTTTGCCATCACTAAAATAATACTTTTTTTTTTCGTTTATCTATTTATTTACTTTTTTATCATACTTTTTGTAACAAATTTGATATCTTTGTTATCTATTGAAAATGTGATTAATCGGATATATTTGTGTCAAGCTGAGTTCAAAAATATGAAGACACCTCTAAAAAGTCTGTTAGTTATAATAATTTAGTATTAAATTTATCAAATTGTTTACTTTTTCAAATGTTTTGCTTAAATTTGTTATAAATAGTGCAATAAGTCTATACCAGCAGACGCCCAGCACTCGAAATTCGAGAGCAATTATCGTTTATGCTTTAAATTATGCTGCAAAAGAATAAAATTCCAGCAAATTTTATTTTTTCATTTATTTATTCTTTTAATGTTTTTTAAATCTATATATATATATATATATATATTATATATATAAAATTAATGAATATTTAAAGATAATTCATTAAATTGAGAACTTACATAAAAGATATATACATTGACTTGTTAATAAATAATTTTATAGGAGCCTAAAGGTGTGCTAATCAATTTTAACCTATTCACAATTCAACGCAAATTTAACAAATACACAGCATTGTATAGCTTAGATATATGTTTTATGTATGTGTTAGTAATAACTTAAAATGAACCAAAAACTGAACAAATTTTAATTTTAAAATACATGGTGCACATCCATAAAGAAATACCTTTCAAATGGTATATTTTTTGCCAAAATCGGTTGGTAACTAAAGGTGTAGAAGATGTCACAAGAAATCGCCTTGCCTATTAATATTATAGGTATTAACGTAAACGGAAAACCCATGTGAATGGTATCAAATATTCGGTACAGCCGAATTTAACATTCCTACTTGTTTTCTTTTTATTTTAAAAATATTGTTTAATGAGATGCTTAAAAATCTGAACCAGACGAGATAACTGTAAAACATGAGAAAGAGAACATTTGTCCTTTTTTAAAGCCCCTCTCAATTAGCATTCATTAATAATATAAAAACATTTTTAAAAATACATTTCTTTTAAAGCTCATAAATAATATTAAGGAGTGAGATCGAGAAATCTTAGCATACATAAAATGTAGTTATAAAGAAACCTTTGAATCTAGTCTTGCTTTTTTTACGTAATTGGAATTATATTAATGCTCTCAAATCTAATAATGTAAATTTATGTAAATCTATTTAATTGTTTCAATACATGTACATATGTAATTACATATATCATTTATACAGGTCTGTGGGGATTTATTCCATTGACCTACTAAATAAATAAATAAATAAATAAATAAATAAATAAATAAATAAAACATAACTTTTATAGTTCTAATCACTACTTCAGAAGTTATGGGCCTTTTCCGAAAACCCTTCTATTTGGGATTTTATAGCGGTTTTTATCACTTTTTTGGAACAGGTAGGCCATCTCTGTTTAAAAGCTTCCACATTTTGGAACACAGAGCCAAAAAATTTCAAATACTAAAGTATGTTTTTTTTAGAGGTTTACAACTTTTAGTTGATAACACTGCTTTATTTGAAAACCGCTTTAACAGCTGATAGTTGCTTTCTGCTAAGTTTGCTTTGCCATTTCATTGTAGAAGGACTTACATGAAAGTAATGCTTGAAAATTTTTGGTATTTTCTATCAAATTTATTGTGCACATCCTCCATTTTTTGGTAGTCATAAACGTCCATCAGAGCTGCAAATTTGCATCCCGTAAGACGCCAAAGAGGGTGCACCGAACAAGCTGTACCCGCTGTACAGCCGGTGCCACTCTTAGCAAATGAGAATGTGTCCATCAACTTTATGGAAGATTTTACAAAAGAATCTTGTTTTACGAGCCTTTAAGATTCAACCAATTCGGCCAATGGAGTGATGCACAAATTTATATTTTATTTTATTATTTGGAGTGAAGATAAACCACAAGCATTTATCGAAACACCTGAGAAAATTTCTGTTTGGGGCGCTTCATGGGCCGGCTGAGTCATTGGCCCTCAAAAACGATGATGGCGTAATGGTACTGGGCAGAATGGTACTGATAACAAGTTTTTTCGTACCTCAATTAGCTGGCATTAATCTTGCTGACATGTGGTTCTATCAGAACGGAGCCACATGCCACACAGCACACACACGAACGAATAACTTCACGCAACGGTCCTGTTAATTGGCTACCAAGATCATGTAATTAAGGTCTTGTGATTATTTTCTTTGGGGTTATGTAAAGTAACTCGTCTAGTAACTCGAAAAGTGTGTGAATATTGGAGTTCCGGATTGCGTCATGTACGCGGCGGCCACATGGTCCAAATCAAACCAACACTTTTATGATTGTTTTTGTTGTATTGGCCAATCTTCTTTGTACTTTAAAATGTTTGATTCATTAAGCTAATAAGGCCTACTATTGTTGTGAATGAAGATAATAAACCCATTAAGAACCACATTAACAAATTTAATAAAACACACATAGCATATGTATAATTTTATGTATGCAATTTACGCAAAATAAAGGAAAAAATTTAAAAATCTGTAAATCTGCAAAACGGCTAAAAAAAATACCTTTTAAATAATATACGTTTGGGCCAAATCGGGATACAACGGTAGAACAAAACATCGGTCACAAGAAATCGCCTAGCCTATTAATATTATAGATTAACAATATTTTTCTTTGCTTTATTTTAATTTAATGTTTCGTAACTCTAAAAAAACACCCGTTACTTGCGAAAAAAGTTAAGATGAAAACATGTGTTAAGATTTTTTCGATCTTACTCCCTAAAACATTTTGTCATATACTTCTTAAAATTTATTTTAAAACAGGAGATTGAAACAATTTAAAACTGAGATAATTTCAGATAATTGCTTGAAATTATCAAAAAAAAAAAAAAACGTAAAAGCCTAAAGTGTAATTAAGTTCCAGTTAACGATTTGTTTTTTCTGTTAAACCGTAACAGATAAAAATGCATACTTATTTAAAAAATAAATTATGTACAAATCTCACCTGCTTTGTCTTTGAACATAAAAAAAAAACACCCAAAAAATTGTTTTACCCACTAAGTACTCGAACATGTGGTCACAGACTGTTGCATTTTTTATGCTTCTATTTTAGTTGAAATAGTTTAAATATTGTAATGCTAATTTTTGGTAGAATTCATAAACAAAAAAAAAACTAATTTCCTTTTAAAAAGAAATTATTTAAATTAATACGTTACAAAAGCAAAGCGTTAAGTTTTTTTAGTATGGTCTTTTGGGTAGAAAAAATTATTTTTCTTCGTTACGCTTTATGATTCTTTTCCAATGATAAGAATTTCTTACAAACATACATACGCGTACACATGCATATGCATACGAGTATGTATGATAAAATGTATAACAAAGCCCTCGAACAGGGAGTGGACATTTGAAATGTCTTATAAAACATTTACATAATATACACCCCTGCCTGGGTAGTGAGCTACATTTGTAAAGTAGCGGAAAACGCGTGGCTATTTGTAGAAATTATTTTGAAACATATAAAACTAGAGGAATAGCCATAATAAAATTGCGCATATTTAATGAAAGTAACGTATTTTTTTTTTTTGTTTCATTGTTAAATTATTTTCACAAAAAACAAACAATGTTTTTAAAATTTTTTCTGAATACTTTTTTGTTAAAAATTTGTAAATGTTTTTTCTTCTTCTATTTCTTAAAAATCTTCTTGTTCACACATCACGTATATTTTTTTCTTTTTTTTTTTTGAATATTTTAAGCTACAATTTTTTTTTTAATATTGAAGATTTCATATCTTTTGTAACAGCTGGCTCTTTGTTAATGTCTTTTTGTCTTTTTAAGCTTATCTTAGGCTCCCCATTAAACCCTTCCCCAATTTCTTTAAGATTAGTTATTCAGAATTTGTTACAATTTCTCTATATTACAGGTCGTTTATGTGTGCTGTGCGTTCTTTTGTAGGATTTTTTTCTTTTTTCTTTTATTGGGTGGCTTATGGTTGGTAATTTGAATATTTATATTTTCTATCTTGATGATTTTTAAGAATTAATGTACATACGTGGTCTTTTGCTACCTGAATATATTGTTTGGAGATTTGATTTCTTTTCTATCCTAAGAAGATATCAATATTATTAATCTTCTCTTAGTGATTTAATAATTAATGTGTTGTTGTTTCAAAATTTTACCTGTGAAATAATACAAATTAATTGAAATCCTACCAATAATCAAAGAAGTTCCCTTTTTCAAATTTGTTTTCTATACAATTTCAAATATTGAATATATAAAATCAATTTGAGAACAAACCAATAACTATTGAAAAACTACGTAGTTAGTTAAAAGGAGCCTATGCTTACATTATACTAACAATACGTTTTACTATCGGATTATAACTTAAATCTGTCGTAACTTAAATCTATCAAGAGATACTATTATAAAAAAAGGTTTTTTTTTAAAGAAGGTAGTTTCTAAAGAAAAATTACTTTTTTAAGAAAATCAACCTATTTAGGAAACAGCATATTTTTTAAGATATGGCACTTTTTTAAGAAAAGGTAGTTTTTAAGAAAAGGTACTTTTCAACAAAAAATAATTTTTAAGAAAAGGTACTTTTTAAGAAAAGGCACTTTTTAAGAAAAAGTACTTTTTAAGAAAAGGTACTTTTTAAGAAAAGGTACTTTTTAAGAAAAGGTACTTTTTAAGTGAAGGTACTTTTTAAGAAAAGATACTTTTTTAAAAAAGGTACTTTTTAAGAAAAGGTACTTTTTTAAGGAAAGGTACTTTTTCAGAAAAGGCACATTTTTAAAGAAATGATACTTTTTTATAAAAAAGGTACTTTTTAAGAGAAGTTACTTTTCAAGAAAAAGTACTTTTTAAGAAAATATACTTTTTTTAAAAAAGTACTTTTTAAGAAAAGGTACTTTTTAAGAAATGGCACTTTTTAAGAAATGGCACTTTTTAAGAAAAAGTACTTTTTAAGAAAAGGTACTTTTTAAGAGAAGGTACTTTTTAAGAAAAGATTCTTTTTTAAAAAAGGTACTTTTTAAGAAAAGGTACTTTTTTAAGGAAAGGTACTTTTTCAGAAAAGGCACATTTTTAAAGAAATGATACTTTTTTTATAAAAAGGTACTTTTTAAGAGAAGTTACTTTTCAAGAAAAAGTACTTTTTAAGAAAATATACTTTTTTAAAAAAGGTACTTTTTAAGAATAGGTATTTTTTAAGAAAATGTACTTTTTAAGAATATGTACTTTTCAAGAAAAAGTACTTTTTAAGAAAAGATACTTTTTTAAAAAGGTACTTTTTAAGAATAGGTACTTTTTAAGAAAAGGTAGTTTTTAAGAAAAGGTACTTTTTATGAAAAGGTACTTTTTATGAAAAGGTACTTTTTATGAAAAGGTACTTTTTAAGAAAAACTACTTTTTAAGAAAAACTACTTTTTAAGAAAAACTACTTTTTAAGAAAAGATACTTTTTAAGAGAAGGTACTTTTTAAAGAAAAGGTAGTTTTTTAAGAAAAGGTACTTTTTAAGGAAAGGTACGTTTTAAGAAAAGGCACATTTTAAAGAAAAGGCACATTTTTAAAGAAGTGATACTTTTTTATAAAAAAGGTACTTTTTAAGAGAAGTTACTTTTTTTAATAATTAGTACTATTTTTAAGAAAAGCTACTTTTTAAGAAAATGTACTTTTTTTAAGAAAAGGTACTTTTTTCAGAAAAGTTACTTTTTTAAGAAAAGTTGCTTTTGAATAGAAGTAAAAGGTACTTTTTTAAGAAAATATGTTTTTTAAATGAAATTCACCTATTTAAGAAAAGTTACTTTTTTAAAAAGGTACTTTTTAAGAAAAGGTTAATTTTTAGCAAAAAAAGTTAAATTTTTAACAAAATTAACCTTTTTAATAAAACTTAATTTTCTAAGTTAATTTATTTTTTTTAAGTTACTTTTTGAATACAAAGTACTTATTAAAGAAAGGTACTTTTTAAGAACAGATACTTTTCAAGAAAAGATACTATTAAAGATACTTCTTATGAAAACGTATTTTTTAAACAAAATTTACTTTTTTCATAAATGTACTTTTTTAAGCAAATGTATTTTCAGAAAATGTATTTTTTTAATTAAACTTAGTTTTTGAATAAAAAGTACTTTTCTAAGGCAATAAAGTTTTTTTAGGAAAGGGTACTTATTTAAGAAAAAGTATTTTTTAAAGAGAAGTTAACTTTTTAAGAAAATTTACTTTACAAGCAAAGAGACTGTTTTAAGAAAATGTACTTCTATAGGAAAAAGTATTTTTTAGGAAAATGTACTTTGTGAAGAAAAGGTAGTTTTTTAAGAAAAGGTACTTGTTAAGAAAATGTACTGTATCTTTTAAAAAAAAAGTACTTTTTAAAGAGAAGTTAACTTTTTAAGAAAATTTACTTTTCAAGCAAAGAGACTGTTTTAAGAAAATGTACTTCTATAGGAAAAAGTATTTTTTAGGAAAATGTACTTTGTGAAGAAAAGGTACTTTTTTAAGAAAATGTACTTGTTAAGAAAATGTATTGTATCTTTTCAAGAAAAGATGTTTTTGAAGATACACTTTTACAAAATATATTTTCAGAAAATGCAGTTTTTAAGAAAATGTAATTTTAAAAAAATTACTTTTTGAAGAAATGGTTCTTATTTGCGAAAATATACTTTTTAAGAGAGGGTGCTTTTTTAAGAAAATGTACTTTTTTAGGATTTATACTCTTATAGGAAAAGCTACTTTTTTAAGAAAATGTTTTTTTTAAGAAAAAGTGTTTTTTGGTATTTTTTTAGGAATATTTCCTTTTGAAGAAAATGTATTTTTTAAGAAAATGTATTTTGTTAAGAAAAGGTATTTTTTTAAGAAACTGTGTTTTTTAAGAAGAGGTATTTAAAAAAATTACTGTTTTAAGAAAGAGTAATTTAAAAAAAAATGTTATTTTTTAAGAAAAGGTCCTTTTTAAGGAAAAATATACTTTAAAAAAATAGGTTTATTTAGTTAGAGAAATTAAAGAGTTCAAAGAAGGTAGTGAGTGCACCTCCTGGGTATGGAACCCTTCTAATAAAAATGATTTCGGAAGGCTCACACAAAATTAAAATAAAATTCTCAAAACTTAATATTGTATTCCTAATAGCACTGTACAACAATTTGCAAAAAAAAATTAAAATCCCACAGCATTTCATGATGCTTTTTACTACTTTCGAAGTTGCTGAATCCGAATCTGTATTTTTTCTTTTCTGTCAGTTTCTCTTCGAAGGTAACATCTGTCATTAAATTGCTGATACTTGGCTCAATTAAAATAAAAAAAAAATTTTTTTGGAGCGTGAAACCAGAAGTATAAAAAAACATTTTCTATTCTACTAAACTAAAAAAATATATTTTTTCTATAAAATTTTTAAGGGAGGGGAGGCGATAGGTCCCTAAGGAAAAAAATTCCTCTCGAAAAAGTAATAGGGTTAGGTCATATAAATTAACCCTTTCCTAGGGGTTAGGACTTGCCCCCCTGTAGTGCAAAAACCTATCGTTAACCGAAAAAGCTGACTTCGGATTCATCGACTTCGAAAACATTCAAAACTGTCATAAAATCCTACGGGATTTTTGGACTGTCGTACAGTGTAATTTACTAGTAAGGTACGTAATTTTGCAGTTTTTTTAAAGGTGTTCAAAATGGAATGTCGAAATGAAAACTCGATATATTTCCATTTTTCTTTTTATTATTTATTTATTTTTTTAATAAATAAATTCTATTTTTTCAGACAATTTTATATATTTTTCCAATTTTCTTTTTATTATCTATAATAATAATAGGCGAGGCAATTTCTTGTGACCGATATTTTATTCTACCATTTTATCCCGATTTTGACCAAATGTATATTAATTGAAAGGTATTAATTGATAGGTATTTTTAGCCGTTTTGCAGTTTTACGAATTTTTAAATTTGTTCCTTTATTTTGAGCAAATTGCATTTAAAGTTGCTACTAACACATACATAAAATTTTACAATGCTATGTGTGTGTTTATTAAATCTGTTAATGTGTTTGCAATAAAAATTACTTTGTTTTTTGTGTTGATTTGTGAGTTGGCTATAATAGGCATAAAATTTCCTAGAATTTGCACTCGAATGCGAGGGCTGGAATCTGCTATTTTTTTTTAAATAAATAAATACTATTTTTTTTTTATTTAAATTTAATAACATTAACAATTTCCGTTTAACACGTTTAAATTTGATTATTATAATTTATGAAATACAAATGCACAACTTTCTTAATTTATCTAAATTTGTGTTTATTTTTTTATCGTTATTTAAATATTTCTTCAACAAAAAGAAAACCCACAAATATATTTGATAAATGATTTATTTTTATTGAATTTCAAATCAGTAATCAAAATAATTTTTTATCTTATTGATCTTAAAGATCCTGCGTCCCAAAACTCTGAAAGGCGTTTTGATAAATGTATTTCTTCACCAGGACCCCAAACACAACATGCTATACAACGATTACTTTGTTTATTTCTTTACTTGACTAATGAGTTTTTACTCTCCCTCAATTTATGAACACATTCAAGATTATGATCATTAGTTAAATTGAATCCTTAACTTGTAACCTTTTTTTTTCTTTTTGTTATTTTGTTATTTAAAGATCCTGTGATAAAGCATTTTTCCAATTGTTCTTTTTTTCTGTCTTTCATTTTGATAAAAATGTTTTTAAAGGTTTTTATTTTTGGTCAGCAACGAAAAGTATTATAATAGAAAATCATCATTTAGAATTATTAATTGTAACAAACCATTTTCCAATATCAAAATGTTGTTTATAAGGATTAATTTTAAGAGGTGTCTTTTCGGAGTTTATAATATTTTTTATTTTTTAACAAGTCATCCATTATGAGCAATAATGTTATGGTTTTATATATTTATTGGGATGAGTGAGTGAAAATCCAAAAAAAAGGTTTTGCCACACACGCAAATTCTAATTAATTGTTTAAAAAAAAGGATGTTTTAAGTGTCTAAATTTTTTAATTATACCCAAAACTGTTTCATTAAAAATTAAAGCAAAAAAAAATACTCATCCGTTAGAGTTTATGCTGGAAATTTGTTTAAGGACATTGACCTCTAAGAAAAATTCAATTAATTTATTTTCTTAAGCTACACCCTTGAAAATTTTTGGCCAAACGAATTGTGATACTTATATATAGCTAGCAATCGAAATTTGGGTAGGTTAAGATTACAATTCTGTTGTGAATTTATTCCCATAATAGAATATTGTTAGCTGCTATTAAATTTCTAGTGATGCATTCGAAAATACAGTTGTGAAGCTTTAGAACAATTCGATTGCGATCTGCTTCTAATAGGTGTTCAACAACCACCAACTCGTTGTGTCTACCGAATTTATTGCAAAACGAATTGTGATGAAGTTAATAACCAAATTTCGGGCTGATTAAAATTATAATTATATTGTAAATATTCTTTTTCATTATAAAAATAGTTTAATGCTAATATATTTTTTTTTTTGTTGTAATCAAAAATACAGAATTATTAAAACAATTCGGTTTACCAAAGAAGAAAATATATTTATTGTGGCAACTGAATTTATTATCAACTAAATTATTAACATACAGCATCTAAACTTTTAATTAAGCACAGCCGAACTTCCATTTTCCCTCCCGAATTTATGTTATCTCAATCAAATTTCTGTTATGAGAATTGAAATTCACAGCCGAACATTTGTCAACCGTATATCTATTATGAGAATCGACTATTTTTGTTATTCTAACCAAATTAACTGCCACAACAAATTTATTTTCCCGAATTTATATTGTCTCAATCAAATTTCTGTTATGAGAATCGAAATTCATAGCCGAACATCTGTTGTCCACAACAAATTTATTTTGTCTGTGAATTAAAAAAAATATACTTTTTATAGAACGATTGTTTCAAAATAAAATAATTCGATGCCAGAAAAATAATTTATTTGGTTAAAGCAGCAAAAATTTGGAAAACTTAATTTTTATTGGACTTCAATTCAGTTTAGAAATCTAACTTTTAGGTCTATGTTCATTACCTTTTGAAAAAGTTTTAGGGCCGTATGCAAAAAAAATTAAAAAATTATGAAAAACATACAATAAAGTCTACTTTAAGTAAACTTTACGAGGGATTTTTTAACTCCCTCTCCATTTTTATGTTGTCTTAACCAAATTTCTATTATGAAAATCGAAATTCAGAGTCATATATCAGCCGTATATCTATATATCATGAGAATCAATCAAATTAGCTGACACAACAAATTTATTATCTCTGTGAAGTTTTAAAAATATACTCTTATGTAATGATTGTTTCAAAGGAACAATTCGATAACAGAAAAGTAGTGTATTTGGTTAAGGCAACAAAAATTTGGAAAATTGAATTTTAATATTGTAGAGTAGCCACACTGGGCTAAGAACCAATTGTTATGTATCCAATTTAATCCATTATAGACTCAATAAATACTAGTTAACCAACCCCGTTGCCTGTCATACAACTCTTAACCAAAATGCCGCCTCCACCGTGCTTAACCGTTTTCAAAAGTTTTTATTTATTTAGTGTAGTTTAATTTTTTTGCCAAACTTTTTTCCTTCAATGTCAAAAATGCAAAAATAAATTGCTTTAATTTTAAAATAGAACTCATTCTGTACCTTGTTTACATACTCATTTGCAAGATCAATAGGTTTTTTTTTTCATTGACATCGGAAATTAATGGATTCTTCATTCCACACGACCAGTATATTCAGATTTTTTAAAATTTTGCGCACGTTATCTTCATGGATGTGTTTGACGAAGAATTCTTTGGCTTTAAAATTTGTGAAGCAGAAATTCTGGGATTTCGATTCACTGACGCCAAATTAGTTCGCTTTTCGCACTCAGTTAGTTTGGGGGGTCAACAGAACGGGGTTTTAACAAAATTTAATTGGTGGATTTTTAGGTTTAAAAGACGTCTGCACTATAGAGTGCCTTCTGACTTTGATCCGAGCTTTTTCACGTAAAGATTTACTCTCATTTCCAAGCTTCGAGATAATTTTTCGAGATCTTTGAACTTTTTGCAAATAAAATAAAATCGATGTACAAGATCTGTACGTCGTTGCATAATTCGTGGGATTCCCCAAATTGTATATGTATGAATACTTTTCCTGGCACTTTTTTTTTTTGTTAACCAACACTCAGGGGATGCCCCCTACAAATGCAGTGCATTGTGTTGATTTCAGGAAAATAGGTTATGGGAAGGAGGAAAGAGGGAGTAGTGTTTGTGGATATTTGACTTAAATTTTATTAGATTATAACTGTCAGGAAAGACCTCTGCAGGGAGTTTCTTCCACATACGGCTAGTTCAACTGATAAACGATTTCTCTCTGTAATGCGTTGTACGGTCAACTGGACAATATACTACAAATGGATGTGATCTACTAGAGAAGTGGGTAGAGCGAACCGAAACTCGGGCACTTGGAATATCTATAGAACTGTGCTACACAACCCACATTCCGACGATATTCCAATGAATCAATAGTGTTGGACACCCTACTGTCATTGATGAGCGCCAACGCCCTCTTTTGCATACGTTCCAGTAGCTCCAAAATAGACTTTGAAGCTCCTGCCCATATATGGTAGTTGTATTCCATTTTCGGTCGGATGTAAGTGGTATAGATTTTAAGGAGATCAGAAGGAGTGAAGTAATTTTTACACCGTTTTAAAAAACCAAGACACTTGAATACTTCTTTCGACACTTGAAAAACATGCTCGTTCCAACGAACATTACATTGAATTCTCATGCCTAGAACATCAATAGTATCCGATTCCTCAACACCTATACCACCCATATACAGATGACATTGTTGATTCTATGGCCCTATGGGTCAACATACAACATATGTACATAGTTGCCTTAGTAGAAACGTTTCGAAACTTTTCTGAAGAACAAGTAAAATTCCCAATGTGTCAATGATAAAAAGTGCGTAGTTCAAAATATTTCATTAAAATTTGTATTATTTTATTAAAAATTTTCACTTCAAGTGTAAGGATACTTTTTCTTGTAAGTATATCTCTTATGTGTTCCAAAAATATGTAAAAAACAGAATAAATTATTAAATAAATGACTATCGAATAGTTGCTTTGTGCGGGGACCATGTCTAATATTGGGACTACCCTTTATGAAGCGATGGTTTATAAATATAATAAACAGTCGCAAGCTATATATAGTGGGTGACAATACATTTGAAACTTTTCCAAAATTCTGAATTTACCAATTTTGTTTTTATTAATTTCGCGATAAGTCCCAAAATTATGTACTTTTTTTTGTGAAATAACTCTTTGGTGTGTTTGAGCTCTCTATCAAAAGATAACAAATTTAAAAAAAAAAAACTGCGAAAAAATGGTATTTTTAGTGGTGCCAAAACAATGGAAACTTTTTAACTTCTGTACGAGAGTTGATTAAAACGATAAAAATAGAAAATGGTATGAAAGAATATGTTTAAAATCTTAACCGTTTTTTAAATATTTATAGTTTCCGGTTCTTCCAATTAATTGTAATTAATTAATCGGCAAGAATAAAGTTTTGTAAAGCGTTACCAGAATAACAAATGATATTACTGCTGGTCTTAAGTAGAAGAAATTTTGTGGGTAGAATTCTATGAATAAATCCATTATTTCAAAAATTATCAAGAAATATCGTGAAAGAGGTACGATGACGATGGCCCCGTTAATCGAGTCAAAGACAGTAAAATTTAAAAATTTAAAAAATTCACTAACAATCTGAAACTAAAAAAAAAATATGTGCTCGAACTGTTTCCGGACAAGCAATTGCGGCTGATCTTGGCTTTTATCGTTCTTTGAAGAAACCACAGAAATCAGAGTAAAATTGTCTGGCTAGCATAAATATAGCTAAAGACCACATGAACTGGTTAAGGCGGAATTGGAATCTTTTCAGATGAGTCGAAGTTTAGTTTAAGAGGCCATGATGAAAAAACATTTGTACCAAAAAAATTTACAAATAATAAAATAATTTCCTTGCTCTTCGGGCCAAAGAATGGGTCCAATTCATGTAGTAATAGATACTCTAATTGGAATTGGTAACGTGGAACAACATGCCAACATGCCAATGACCCAAAGCACACCTTCAAAGTTATAACCCAATGGCTACAATCTAATGCAATTAGGTCTGGTCTCAATGCCATAGAAAGTCGATGAAAAAATGTAGTTCGAAAAACGCGGACAGGAAATTACACAAACAAGACAGTTCTCATAAAGGGAATTAGTTCAGAGTGCCCAAAAATTTCAGTGGATATCATCAACAATTTTAATTGACTTCATTTGAAACCAAAAATAGAAGGCAAGTTTTTAATTATTGTATAGTAAAGGTTTCCATTGTTTTTTCAACAGCACAAAAATTAATATTTTTAAGTTTTATTTTTTTCTGAAGTTAAATTATTTTATGTTATCATTTTTTCATTTGTAAATAAATATAAGTTGGTCTAGACCGACTATATGATATCCTATACCATGTGTTTAGAGTCTCTATCTCTTAGGTCCAACTAATTAGATATACAATATACAAGTTCTTTTGGCTTCGGATATGAAAAAGTTCATATCGGATGCTATATCTATATGGGGACTAGGTCGAAAAATGAACCAATCCTGACCATATTTTGTAAGGTCACTTATATTTTGCAAAAACATATACAAACCAAATTTGAGAAAAATCTTTGCAATATTTTTGTTTTTTGATAGATTTAATTCGGGAATCAACTTCATATGAGGGCTATGACTAAGACTTGTCCTATAGGGTTTATTTTTGAACTACTGATAAATGGATGTAATAAACATACACAAACCCAATTTTATAGAGATCTATATGATAATTTGGATATTATAATGTAATTTAAGTTGATCTCATAGGAGTCATTTGTATGGGGACTAGGTCTGAACATGCACCAATTTTCACCAGTTTCAATAGCGTTTGTTCTATGGCCGATATAAGCTTATATACCAGCCATGGCCAAACTACGGCCCGCGGGCCACATAAGGCCCGCCAACATATTTTGTGTGGCCCGCTGTGTATAATAAAAAAAAAACACAGTTTATATGGGCCGCTTAGTTAAAAAAAATTCAAAATATGATGTTCTTTTTTATTTTACAAAATAGAAAAAAAAATTTTTTTTTTCCAAAACTTCTAGTACATTGTATGGAAAAGACGTTAAAACTCCCTAATATTAGCAATAGTATCATTGAAACGTGGTTTATGAATTGCATCAATATTGAACTTGAAACTAAAAGTTGGGGAACAAAAAGAAAACAGATTATCGTGTTGATTTTATTGTTGTTTGTGACATTTAAAAATAAAATCTATCAAAAAATTTTAACATTGGGTGGACGAAAAAGAAAAGTCGATAGTTAGTGTCGTGTATTCAATGAATATTGGAAATGAAAATATTTTTTCACGGTGTTTAGGAATTAAGCATTATGCCTAGTTTGTCAACAACGGTTGCAGTTATAAAAAAGTACAATTAAAAAAGACATTTCTCCAAATCTGAGTGATGAAGAGCATAAAGCCCATGCCAAGAATCTCGGAAATGTATTGACAAGCTAGCCAAATATGTTCACACGGCAAGATAAACTGATGCAGCTACAAAAGCTAGCCTTTTAGTTTTTTCAATATTACGAAACACGGTAAACCCTTTTCAGATGGTGATTTTATAAAAAATTGTGTGGTAGGTGTTTCAAAACAACTAGGTTCAAAATTTGTCCCTGTCAAGGCAAACTGTTATGCGAAGAATTGAGCAAATCAGTGATAATTTAATGAGCAGCTGTCAGAAAAATTATAAAATACAAATAGACCATACTCTTCTATAGCTTTAGACGATATAAAAGATATTGCGATATAAAAGATATTGCGCAACTACTGATTTTTGTTCGGTCAATTAATGAGGAATTTGAAATTACACAGGAGCTGTGAAAAATAGAACTACCGGTGCAGAACTTTTTAACGAGGGTGAAAAATGTCTTTTGAAATGTAATATTAAATGGGAAAATCTTGTTAATGCGACTTCCGATGGATTCCCAAACTTAACGGGTTCAAATATAGGCCAGATGAAAAGAATTCAAGACAAGATTCACATAATTGATCCAAATAAACTGCTTAAAAATAAATTTTCTTCGATCAAAAGGTATAAAACATAGATAATTCATATCTTTGCTTGAAGAGCTCGACGCTGACTACTCAGCCATCTTCGATGGTTAGGCTTTAGTAAAGTCCTGCGATGGGTATGGGATCTTAAAGAAGAAATAATAACCTTTTTATATTACCCGAAAAGGAAGACTTTCCTGAGTTTAGCCTTTTCAGTCGATCTTACATTTTTTACGTCCTTTGACAAATGAAATTAATCGAAGATTTAATTGTTTTCGTATAATTGAAAATGATTTGTCAATTATTCGTATTCCAATTGCTACTAATGTCTAGTGGTTCAAGTGATAATTGACTCACAATGTGGTGCGGCTATGCAAGATTTATTTAATCATCAGACGGGCAATTTACCAAATAATATCTAAATAAAGAAAAATACTAAAATATTCGAAATTTGGCAAAAAAAAAAAAAAAAGGTTGGTTATAATGAACCAAAATATAAGTCCATCGCGATCTAGGACAAGTGATGAACATTTGTATGCGATATAAGAATTTTGAACAAGTAATTTTGATTCAGGTATTGAAAAATTAAGCACTAGTTGTAAAAGACTACATTTATCGCATTAAATAAAGACTTTGTAATTAGACTATATTAATGCTAAAAATTTAAAATAACTTTATTTCGGCTTTTAATAAATTTTTTTTTGGCCCCCGAGTAATTTTCTAATTAGATAATGGACTGTCAGTTGAAAACTTTGGCCATGGCTGTTATATACGAAATTTCGTTCAAATAGTTTATAACAAGGTTTACATGGACACACAAACAGACAGACGGACAGATGGACGGACGGACGAACATCGCCAAATCAACTCAGAAAGTAATTCTGAGTCGATCGCTTAATAAAAGATGGGTCTAGGTCAAATATTTTTGGTAGTTACAAGCATCAGCACAGAGTCATTATACCCTGACCACATAGTGGTATAATAAAAGAGTTTTTAATTTTATGATCCAATTTTTTTACATTGAGCGTTCAAGACGTCAAAAATGTGTTTTGTGAGAAGTTTACATTGTATTATAGCTCACTGTATATATGTATATTTTAATCTGAATCTTAGGGCTATTTAGGTCGATGTCATAGGAATCAGTTGTATAGGGCTAGGCCTGAGTCATCAGAACATTAATCAGAGTCATTCGCCACAACAAAATGTGTCGAGCACGGGTATTTTTGGTTGTTACAAACACCAGCACAAACTCAATATAACCTCAACACACAGTGGTGGTATTTAGTATAAATACGAGAACGTTAAAAAATCGTATCTCCTCCGACATCCTTTTCAACAACTGTACTAATGTTTTCATGCCTATGCATGTACAAATATCCAAAAAAAGACAACAACAAAAAACAACAAACCTCAACACACATCATTTAAATTTGTTTGCTTATAAATGTGTAAAACGAAATGCACGTGTTTCTGGAAAAAAAAAATCTAAAAAAATAAAAAAAAAATACCAAAGATTCGTTGACTATCATCTCTTCATCGTCATAAAACTCAAAAAAATAATAATAATGAAACACTAAAGACAAATACATAAACAACAACATTAAATATACAGACAGACAGACAGACAGACAGACGGACAGAGAGACAACTTCAATGTTGTTTTATTTCTAATCTGATAACCTGCCACCTAACAACAATTTCATAAAGAATAAATAAAACAAGTAAGAAATTATAGTCGGTCTAGACCGACTATACGATACCCTATACGATGGTTTAGAGACCCTATCTCCGGTCCATCTAGTTCGATATAGAAAATAAGCATAAACCAAATATGAGTAGTATTGTTATTAATCTTTTTGGCTGCAGATATGAAAAAGTTTATATCGGGTGCTATATTTATATGGGAACTAGGTCACTTATATTTTGAAAAAATATATACAAACCAAATTTGAGAAAAATCTGTGCAATATTTTTGTTTTTTGATAGATTTAAGTGAAGATCGGGAAGCAGCTCTATATGGGGCCTATGACTTAGAATTGTGCTATAGGGATTATTTTTGGACTAGTGATTAGTAGATATAATAAACACATATAACCCAATTTGAGTGATATTTAGATGATAATTTGGATCTTATGGCAATTTATGTTGATTTCATAGGGTTCATTTGTATGAGGACTATGTCTCAACATGGACCTAATTTCACCAATTTCAGTATATTTTCAAATATATTCATATTTGTGACCTGTAGTTTGATTACAAAGTTTACATGGACACACAGACGGAAGGACATCGCTAAATCGACTCAGAAAGTGATTCTAAGTCGATCGGTATAATAAAAGATGGGTCTAGGTCAAATATTGTTGGTAGTTACAAACAGCAGCACAAAGTCATTATACCCAAAGCACATAGTGGTATAGGGTATAAAAATAAATATACAACCCAACAGAAATAAAAGGGACCAGAAAACTAAAACTTCAAGTATTTAGTGATACGACCGACCAGAAGAAGGAGACAATTTTTTTTTAATTTTTTTTTTTTTTTTTTATTTGAATTGAAAAAAACGCGCCTTTTTGAGTACCTCAATATCAGAAATAACGCTGCGCATGTGCTCAGCGCACTTGTAGGATTTCATAAGCAAATTGCTGTGGATAGATTTTATTATACCAAACAAAAAAAATGATCGTTAACAAAATGTTAAAAGAGATTTACTTAAACATTAAAACATCCTTAATCAAAATTACACGTTCAAAGCAAAAAAGAAAAAAAGGGATCATATAATTTGTCCCCTCTTTTGTTTGAATCTTACTGTCAGCCAGTTCAAACTGCCAAGAAAATGATTGAAACCTCTAATCTGGGAACCTAGAATGCTTTGAAAAATGGTTAATGGTTTTTTCTAGTTAGTTAACATTGAATATTATTGCTCGTATGCGTGTTTATTGCTCAGCCAAAGGATTCCATTTGTATTTGTGTTTAGAAAATGAAAACCTGTTTGCTGGAATTGGTTGGTGATTTTTTACGATTTTTTTCCTTTCTATCTTCATATAATTTTCTTATTCTTAATAATGTTTATTTCTCTGACAGTATTTAATGTCTGTCTGTTCATTTGCTGTCCATATCGTGTTTTAAGAGTTCTAAAAGGATTTTTTTCCCAAATTTCTTTAATGTCATGCTGGGTTTATCATAAATTAATTGGTTACAATTTTTAATTTCTATCAAATGTTCTATTCATGTTATTTTGTAGGAAAAATCTTAAATTTTAAGATTTCATATTAAAATCATAAATTAATAAATTTCATGTAAAATTGTAAATATCTTTGTTATGGATATTGTTTGTCAACTTTAGGCATTAAATGTCTTTTTGATAACAATTCCTGTGTAACCTTTAAATGTCGTAATTATACAAACAATGATATTGTTTAGCAAACAAATGTGAGTTTTATGATTTATTATTCTTTTTTTATTATTGTATTTGTTTTAATGTTCTAAAATACAAAATCATTTAGAATTGTCTGTTACACTTACTGGGGCAACATATTGATTAGATAAGCTTAAATATTGTTATCATTACAAAGATTTAATTGAAAGCAAAATTTTCTTTTAACAAGTAAGAGTGTTAAGTTCAACTATGCCGAATCTGTGATACCCTCCAGCTAGGTTCTACATCAGCGCTGTGGAGTGGTCAAGAAAAAAGTTTTCTAACTGCATTAGTTTTATCATAAATAAGCTTCAAAATAGACACTTTTGATAAAAAAAATAAAATAAAAAAGAATCCGATGTAACAAACTTTTCTGCAATTCATCTAATTTGCTTGAAACTCGTCATTCAGTTATTTTAGGGATCGCTAATTACGAATCTGGTGTTAGATTTCAAATCCAAAATGGCGGATTAGTTCTTTTTTTTAATTCATCAGATTTGTTTTAAAATCATTACTCAAAGTTTTCGCGGTCGCTGATTATGAACTTAAAGCCGGATTTTTAAAACTCAAAAAGGCGGATCCAATTTGGCGGATTAGTTTTTTAAAAATTTATCGGGATAGCTTTAAGATGGATGATTGTAATAGGTATATATCTGATGTTTTTATATAAACGAACAGCAGATTAATAACTTCACTATTTATTTTAAAAATAAAAAAAACACGATAACTTTAAAAAAAGTTCTTACATATTCCTTTCTTCGATTTCACTTTTGCTTCTGAATTTGCAACAGACTTTATAAATTCTATTATTTAAGTGATTTCATCTGGTCGCATTGCTAATGGCTTAGAACTGGCTTTATTAGTTTTTCCATGAATTCGTTCCACAACACCGTAATCATTAAAGTGATTTAATAAAGCTTTATATCGTTTTATTCGACAGACGACAATTAGGCAATTTGTGATCGGCGTAAGTAACATTTCCATGCTGTCTATATTTATTTTTTCCCAAAATGCTTTTATAAGCTTTATCCAATACACTAGTCGTTTTACCGGCTTCAATTTTGCTCAATATTACTAGTTCTTGCTGATTTTTCTCTAACTCTATCATTATATTTCTTGATTGCATGATCATATCTCGTTGTATTACAAAATTACATCTTTTGTTGCAACAATGTTGTTAAAAAAAAAATTAACATACAACATCTTCTTCCTGTATATCTTGAAGAGATAAATCACGCTTACTGTTCAAAGTATCTAGTGAACATTTTTCATTTGAACTGAAATCATCCGTATCACTGACCGCACTAACATCATATTCCGATTTTTTATCAAATACAGTTTTTCCCCTTTTTTTAAATCATCTTCTGAACACGGTTTTACCGGTAAATAGAATTTAGAATCATAAAACCGCGATTTTGCGTAATCAGCGACCCAAAAAACCCCCCACGTAACGAGTTTCAAGCCATAAAAGCATTAAAATCAACTTGTTAACTTCAAAGTCGTTTTTTTCTGACCATAGGTCCCTTTTAACTTTCCATGTCACATATAGACATATTTATAAAAACAGTGATAATTATGCTGTCGATAATTGATGCCGGTGAATCAACAAAACATTTATTTTTGGAAATATTTTATTTATTAAACTCTTTCTTTTAACACATACTCTCTGTCTGTCTGGCTGTCTGTCTGTCTGTAGTGGGTCAACCCCATTCCCCCTTATCCAATTGATCTGAAACTTGGCCCATAGTCCTGTTGTGGCTACAGATTAATTTAGGGGTAGTCACGCACTGTCACGCACAGTCACGGAGTGATCTAAATGTCATTTCCCCTCACCGATCGTCCTGGAACTTGGTCCAGGCACTTGCTGTGAAAAAAACATTAACTTTGACTTAGTCACGCACTGTCACGCACGGTCACGCACAGTCACGGAGAGATTTAAAACGGATTTCCCCCCATCCAATCAACTGAAAGTTGGTCAATATACTTGCTGTAAAGAAAGATTAACTTCGACATAGTCACGCACAGTCACGCATAGTCGCGCACAGTCACGGAGTGATCAAAATGTCATTTTCCTCATCCGATCGATCTAAAACTTGGTCGATAGACATGCTGTGAAAAAAGATTAACTTTGACATAGTCACACACAGTCACGCATAGTCACGAACAGTCACGGAGTGATTTAAATCCCATTTCCCCTCATACAACCAATCTGAAACTTGGCCCATAGAATTGTTGTGACAAAGTACGAAAGATAATTTTTTGCAAATTCAACAAAACCTTAATAATTTATCTTGTCAAATAAATGCTTATGGAAAGCTTTTTGATGATTTCAAATCCTTAGAGGGATTTCTGTCACCATCCCCAACTCGTCGTAAGTCGCCAAGGTTCTTGAATAAAGAAAATTTCTAGTCAGAATCCTGGTCCTAATGGAGCACATCAGAATAGTACTACTGCTACTGCATCTGCTTTATATTTACCAAATCCTTTTCAAAATATTACAGGAATTGATCCTGCCGTTTCGCATTCAAACAACGTTCAAGTTTTAATTAATAAACCTACTCCAATATTAAATGAAACTGCAGCATTTCCGATTACATCAAATGCTAATAACCATAGTACTCAGCATGCTCTGAACATTATTGCTCCAAATATTTCTTCAATGCCTAGAACTGCTACGGCTAATAATTTACTTTATAATCCTGAGAACGCTGGTCGATTGATTAATTTTGATGCTGCATCACCAATTCCATCTGCTTCAACATCTGGTACTTCAAATATAGTGCCTACTACTGGTATTGAATCAATAACCACTCCTTTGTTGCGAACAATTCCTCCGAAGAAAACTATATTTGCTACACGTTTCGCACATGATACGAAAGCTGATGAGATGAAATTTTATGTGATCTCTAAAATTAAAAACTGTATTCCTGAGGATATTAGTGTTTACAAAATGAATTCCAGAAATAGAGCATCATTTAAAATAATTGTTCCTGAATACCTATTTGAACAAATCGTAGATGCCAGTTTTTGGCCTAAAAACGCATTAATACGTGAATTTATATATAGAGAAGAAGATAATGCTCGGCTTCCCAAATCCGCTGATCAAAATCCAAAAAACTAATATACATCTTGTATCAAAACGTTAGAGGTATGAATTCAAAACTTTCGTCAATTTATTGTAATAGCTTTGGCTTCAATAATCATATTATTATATTTACGGAGACCTGGCTCAGTAAAAAAGTTAATAACTCTGAGATTTTTTGCCCTAAATATCAAATTTTCAGAAAAGATAGAGAAAGTTGTGAAAGAATTGAAGCCGATAAAAATAATAATCAGTGTAATAATGTAATAAAAAAGTCTGGTGGCGGCGTATTGGTTGCTATACTAAACGAATTTTCGTCTGAAGAAATTATCTTAAACGATTTTTTACATATTGAGATTATATGTGTTTTAGCTAAAATTAATAACAGGTCCATATACATTATTTGCTCATACATTCCGCCTAACTCTCCGCTTTCTGTTTATGAGGATCATCTGAAAGCTGTTGATTTAATCCAAAATTATATAAAACCATCTGATTTATTAATGTTAATTGGAGATTTTAACATGCCGTCTACATCCTGGAAAGCTGATCCTGATACCAATTATTTAGTTCCATCTCATTATTCCGATTCTTCAGCTGCATTTATTCATGGTTTATTGGAAAATTGTCTTTTCCAAGTCAACTCCGTCACAAATGCATTTGGTAGACTGTTGGACCTTATTTTCGTTAATGAACCGAATGACTTTTCAATATTGCGGCATAGCCCTATTTCTAATCCGGAAGATATATACCATCCAACACTTGAGATATCTTGCTTTTGTTCCTATCCTCTTCATAAAAAAAAGTTAACTCACAGCGATAAAATCTTTTGCTTTAATAAAACTAATTACCAAGATTTACAACTCCATCTATTCCAAATTGACTGGATAAATGTGTTATCTCGTTGCAATGATAACTTGAACTTGTGTTTGCATACATTTTATCATCACCTCTTTGAATGTTTCTCGGCATCTGTACCTAAAATGTTACCTCCTAAATCGAATGGTCCTCCTTGGAATACAAAACATCTATCTCAACTTAAAAATAAGAAAAACAAAATGTACAAAAATTATAGAAAATATGGAACATTGATAGACTATATGAAATACTCGTTATCAAGATCGGAATTTATTATTGCTAAGCAATTGGCCTATAATAACTATTTAATTAAAGTAAGGAATAATCTAAAAAATAATCCAAAATCATTTTATAAATTTATTAATTCTAAAAGACGTACTGCGGACTTTCCTTCGGTTATGAAGTACGGTGATTTAGAATCTTCAGATGATAACTCCATAAGTAATATGTTTGCAGACTTTTTTGCATCAACTTATTCTTCGACAGTATTTAATAATCTGTATCCATACACAATATCGGAATCTTCAATTATTAATATACCATCCATCAATCAACATACAGTTCTGAATGCCCTGACAAAATTAAAATTGTCGTATGCTGCTGGTCCTGACGGTGTTCCTAGTTGCATTTTGAAGCGCTGCGCACATTTATTGTATATTCCTTTGACTTATATGTTTAACATATCCCTTAAATTGGGTTACTTTCCTCCCATTTGGAAACAATCATTTATTATTCCCTTCTTTAAGTCTGGATCTAAAGCTGGTATTTCGAATTATAGAGGTATTGCTAAATTAAGTGCTATTCCAAAACTATTTGAAAAACTTATATATGACACGTTGTCACATCATGTGTCCTCTGTCATATCTCCAACGCAACATGGATTCTGCAAATCACGCTCTACAATAACAAATCTTTTGGAGCTTACAACTTTAGTAAATGATGGTTTTATTAATATGAAACAAACAGATGTTATTTATAATGATTTTAGCAAGGCATTCGATAAAGTAAATCATGATCTATTGTTGTTTAAGCTTGACCGTATGGGCTTTGGTATAATGCTAATAAAATGGATCGGATCATATTTAAAAGACAGAACACAATGTATTAAGTTTCGTAACTCGTATTCCAACAACATAAAAGTATTATCTGGTGTACCTCAAGGTAGTCACTTGGGGCCTCTTTTATTTACGCTATTTATAAATGATCTTCCTTCTGTAATTAAACACTCAACTACATTAATGTATGCAGACGATGTAAAGTTAATTTTTACCCTCAACAATCTTGATCAACAATCACTTTTACAGAATGATATTGATCGTTTAACTACTTGGTGTAATATGAATCTAATGGACCTAAATGTCAAAAAATGCAAATATATGATTTTTACAAGATCAATTCCAATAAATGGTCGGTATATCATGAATAATGCTGTGCTTGATTTAGTTGATTCATTCAACGACCTTGGCGTACTTCTGGATAAAAAATTAGACTTTAGAAGTCATATTTCGCTAACAATAAATAAAGCTACTGGTGTACTTGGATTCATTAAACGGTGGGCTAAAGAGTTTTCGGATCCGTATACCTTGGTAAGACCAATACTCGAATATGGGTCTGTAGTCTGGGATCCGCAATATCATATACATTCGAATAAAATTGAATCAGTTCAAAAACAATTTTTGTTATTTTGTCTTCGTGGTTTGGGCTGGGATCCTAATATGAGGTTGCCATCTTATGAAAATCGTCTGGCTCTAATTAAGCTTCCTACATTGAAAAGTCGCAGACATATGCTAAATGTTACTTTCCTGTTAAAACTGTTAAATGGTAGTCTTAAATCTGAATTTCTTATCAACAAAATAAATATAAATATTCCTTTTCGATCATCAAGAAATTATAACTTTCTAACTATCAAATATTATTGTACAAACTATGCTAATTTTAATCCACTACGTAGAATTTGTGATGAGTTTAATATGCTGTATCAGTTTATTGATTTTAATAAAAGTTTGGATATTGTGAGAAGAGATATTATATTACACTTAAATGCATTTAATCAACTGAATTAAATAAATGTTATATATCAATTTTGTTAAATGTTTAATTATATATATAAATTATAATATAAATGTACATATACTTTAAGTAGTCTGTAAGGATGATTCCATAGACTGAATAAATAAATAAATAAAAATAAAAAAAAGCTTAATTTTGAAATAGTCACGCAAAGTCACGCACAGTCACGGAGAGATTCAAAACTCATATGCATAAGAAAAGAAAGAGTTTTAATAAAAACTTTGTTTTTATGGGTTAGGTTATTTTTATTAATTCTTTTAATAGTAAACAAAATACTATAAGATCGGAAACTTAAAATATCAAAACTTCTTCAAAATATAACTCTGCATTTTTCTTTAGAAATAGAATAGCCTCAATAATATCTGGCTTCATTTATGCTCTCAAATCGGATCTGATGATTGTGGGTGCAGAAAAAATTACTTCTGTGGACGCTTGACTCGGTGGCAATGCCGCGGTGATCAGAGCAGCACCTTGGATAATCTTTGCATCTTTTTTGCTAAATTTTGAAGAACGGTCACATTTCTTTACCCCCTTTAATGCCTGGTTAAAGTCTATTTTAAATGTCGCTAAGACGGTTGGAGTTTCTATGTCTCCGCTATTTTCTACTAAAGTTAAGCGATGCCACTTCGACTGCTCCTGCTCGTCTAAATTTGTTTCATAATCTCATGTGTACATAGTATATTTTTAAATTTTTATTAACAAAATATTTGGAGTTCAAATTAATTATTTGTATGCTAATAGCTACTCACATGAAACTTAAACACCACTTTAAGAAGAAATTAACTAAAACATCTGACCTATAATATATAAAACAAGTATGCGATACCCTATACCATGCGTGTAGAGACCCTATCTCTTAGGTGCAACTATGAGTGTCATTGTTATTAATTTCTTTGCTTTCGGATATGAAAAACTTCCCATCGGATACTATATTTATATGGGGACTAGGTCGTAAAATGGACCGATTCTGACTATATTCGGTAAGGTCACTTATTTTTTTCAAAAAACTTATTTTTTTCAAACTAAATTTGATGAAAATCTGTGCAATATTTTTGTTTTTTGATAGATTTATGTAAGTGAAGATCGGGAAGCAGCTTTATATAGGGTTTATTTTTGGACTGGACTACCAAAGAGTCATTGTTTTTTCATCCATCACTGGGCAAGTTATAAAGGGTTTTTTTATTACCGATAGAACTTGAAGTTGTAAAAACAACACAAAAAATTAAGTGTTAATCAAATAAAAGTTCTTATTTGAAAGATATGACATTAACATTTGATAATTATTTCGAGCATATGGCCAGTGAAATATAAAATTAATATAATAATATAAAATTAAAGGAAAGCAATACTTATTGCAAATCGTAAGTCATTACAGAAAACAATTTGAATCGCACACAAAATCATCCTTAAATACACCAAAATAAATAGAATTAATTTTATAGTTTATATTCTTTTGAAAAAATTGTCTTTTATTAGCTTTGAGTCATTTGTGGGTCTGCTTATTTTATTTAGAAAAATATAGATAGTTTTTATACATAAAATAATTTTATAACAAAATTGGTTAAAGGTTGTTTTAATTTATATTCGCGAGCAGTAAGCAGATAGTTGCACCAAAGATATATCACAATGGATTATTTTGATCCCAGGAGCACTGAAGCCTTAAATAAATAAAAAAACAAGTAAGAAAATTATAGTCGGTCTAGACCGACTATACGATACCCTATACCATGCGTTTAGAAACCCTATCTCTTAGGCCCAACTAACTGGACATTGAAAATAAGCAAAAACCAAATTTGAGTGGGATTTTTATTAATTTTTTGGCTGCAGATATGAAAAAGTTCATATCGGATGCTATATCTATAAAGGGACTAGGTCCAAAAATGGACCGATCCTGATCATGTTTGGTAAAGTCTCTTGTATTTTGCAAAAATGTGTACAAACAAAATTTGAGAAGAATCAGTGCAATATTTTTGTTTTTTTATAGATTTAAGTGAAGATCGGGAAGCAGCTCTATATGGGGTCAAAGGGATCATTTTTTGACTACTCATTAGTGGATGTAATGAACGCATACAAACCCCATTTGAGTAAGATCTATATGACAATTTGGATCTTATGGGAATTTATGTCGATTTCATATGAGTAATTTGTATGGGGGCTAGGTCTGAACATGGACCGATTCTCACCAATTTCAATAGCGTTCATCCCATGGCCGATAAAAGCTTATATACTAAATTTCATCAAAATATGTTCATATTTGCGACCTGCAGTTTGATTACAAGCCCCAATTCCAAAAGGGTTAATGGGGTCGTATTATTTTTTTCCGAAACCCTAGGCTATTAAGATAAAATATAACATTTGAAAGTCGACAAGTGATGAATTTTTGATACAAAGTATTTAGATATAGTACATTTACAGAATATTTTACAAAAATCCCATTTTTCTCGAAATCCGCAAAAATAAAATCCTTGCCAAAAAAAATTCTGGCATAGGGATTTACCTAAAAATTCACACAGTTAATTTCTAACATGCATTTAACAAGACCTTGAAGAACTAGATCAATTTTTTTAAATTTTGTTTAAGAAAATGTTTCAAAACTTCAAAAATGAGTTTTCAAAATTTTATCAAAAAAATTTTTCATTTTCGGTCTCAATGCTTAATAGGTTAACAAGGTGGTAATGAGACAATACTTCATATCTGAGTACCTACAGGTATAGAGACGAAACAAAAATATTGGCTTTAATTAATTTTTTAAAGTTAAAAAAAATGCCATCAAATTTCATGACCTAGTTTTTTCAGCACAGAAGTGGTCTGGGGCAATTTTTTCGAATTTGAAGTTTTATAGCTTTTTGGAAAGATAATTTAATATTGATCCCGAATTATATAACTATTTTTCGGAAAAATTAAACTATAGAACGACATTTTCGTAAAATCTGAAAAAAAAAACTCATATTTTCTCCATATAAACACACTTGAAATTTTCAACCGCGATGAGCCACCTCTCAATGTTTTTTGATTGGCCCAAAACTTTGTATTTCTCACTTTTTTTGCTATTCGCATATTTCAAGGGGTGCGACCGAGAATTTGAACATTTTTTTTCCCCTCCATATAATGAAGGGCCATCCTAATGTTCATACTAAATTTTTCTCTGATTAGTGCAGCTATATTTTCTATATTTATTTTAGAAACTGGTGTTAATAAAAATGAAGTGATTGAACGAAGTTTTTCAAAGTCCACAAATCTCTGTTGAAATTGCACAAAAATGTTTTGTAAAATATTACCAAATTGTTTGTATTCCCTTGTATCTATATTTGAACCCATTTCGTCTTTTAAATTTGAGAATTGTTTCAGATCTTTTTTATTAATTTGAGATAACCACAATTCTAGTTCAATTTTAAATGCATCGATGCTAGTAATTATGTCGATTATATTATTGTTGTTTCCTTGCATGGCCACCATAATGGCCACCGCCGCTGTTGTTGACGATGTCCAACTTTGGGCCACTTTTTCGAGCAATGCTGGCAGTATGTCACGAATAACTTGAACTATGTTGGCCTCCAAGGTGTCAATTGCTGGTTTATCAGCATAAACCAATGCCTTCACGTAACCCCACAGGAAATAATCGAGAGGTGTTAAATCACACGACCTTGGAGGCCAATTATACGTCCACATGTTGACCGGATCAATTTCATCCATATTTTCAAACAAAAAATCATTGATCATGGTGTGGTAATGAACTCCACTGACCGTAACGCGAGCTCGGGCTTCATTTTTGAAGAAATAAGGTCCGATGTTGTCACCGCATCAACCGATGCATATATCTGGATGCAATGGAGACTGTAGGGTCTGTTGTAGATTGGTCTTACTCCATATGTGGCAATTTTGTTTATTAACAAACCCGTCAACTGACCCGCCAAACATCGGGTCAGTTGTCAACTGCTATAGAGCCCAATCAGCGAAATAAAGACGTATATGATGGTCTCGTGGCTTTAATTCCTGCACCATCTGGATCTTATACGGGTGTATACCAATATCTCAAAATTTCCCACGTAGTAGACGGATAGAGCCCCAATTCCTGCGACCGACAACGAATCGATTTATTTATTTTTTTTTTTTTTATTAATCAACACTCAGGGGATGCCCCCTACAGATGCAGTGCATTGTGTTGATCTCAGGAAAGATATAGATATAGGAGGAGGAAAGAGGGAGTAGTGTGTTCATTTTTTTTTTTTTGCAGCGACAGACCAAAGCCTCTGGTGGGAATCGAACCCACGACCCCCGCATGGTAGGCGAGCACGCTACCTACTCACCTACTCACCTGCCACACTTTCCTTTACAGCGGCGATATTCTCTTCAGTGCGCACATTCTTTCGACGTGATGGTATTATTGCATCCTTTAGATAGTATGTGGTAGGAAACTTATCCACAATTCAACGGATTGTTTGCTCAGATTGACGATTATTTGCACCATAAAAATCACGAAGTCGTTTATAGTGGCGCGAATCGATGACTGATTTTCAAATTAAATTTAGATAATTTGGTAAAATTGTGTACAAGCCAGAATCTATTCATGATGATTTGCCAGAGTATACTGATTACAAATGACAAAAAATGGACACAATATGACAGTTCGTTTGACAGCTAATCCTTTCGTAAGTTCTATATAAGCAGAAAAAAACACCAGTTTCTCATTTCATTTGTAAAACGGTTATAAATCCAAGATCCGTAACCTTTATATATTTCTAATCCATAAAACCATTTGAGACGATCTACCAAACTCCATCTGTCTGTCTATAAAATCACGAGAAAATCAAGCCAAACCCCTTCCACTGTAGTAATTGTTATCATCTCAAGGCATTTGGTATTGAAAATAAGCAAAATAGGTCTCTGTGTCTATTCCTTTCTTTAGCTCTGTATTTTTTTTTTGTTCTTCAAAATTTTCTTCACTTTATTTATAAAATGAATGATGATGTCTATAATCTATTATTAAAGAAAAACCTTTTGAAATAATTTTTGTCCTAAATGACTGGTCTCTCCCATGAATATTACATTAACACACTTTTCTTTATTTATTATCCTTTTCACAGTTAGTTATTGTACATAACAATATCGAAACATATTCTCATTTATATAAATTTGTTCTTTTGTTTAATATTTTTTGATAGATTGAAACAAGTGGGTTTCGTTAAGTCATATATTCAATATATTTTTTAAAGGAAATCACGTCTAATACTTATGATATGATCCTGTATGAAAAATAAAAGGTGAAAAAATCCTTAAGAATTTACACAATTTGATGGTAATAAAAAATTAAAGCATTTGAAATTAAAATATAATGGTTTAAAGCAAAAATTCACGGCTATAAATCTTAATTACAAAAAAAAAAAGAAATATAAAATCCTTTACAAATATTCGTAACTATTTATGAAAATAAACGAAAAGCAAAACGAGTGTAATCTTAAGCTGACATGAACACAAAAATCTTAATCCTAAAATCCTCTTTTTGAGTGCATTATTATCATGCATGTTTTGACAGGCCAACTAAAGAGGCTGCTTCTTAATCTTCTTCTTCTTTTTTGTTTTTCTCTCACATTTTTGCCAACTTTGTTGTTGTTAGTGAAATACACTTGTCAACATCATACTTAAAGACAATTATCCTTTCTTGTTGTAGTATTTGCGGTATTTTTTTTATTTTTATTTTTTTGTAAGTGTGAGTTAAACACATGCTGCTGCTGTTGTTGATGTTGTTGCTGATGTGTTCTTATTTGGAAAGGAGTCTTAAATTGTATATGGTCTCTTATTGCAGGTAGTTTTGGTTTTGTTGTTTTTGCCACAAAACGCGTGCTATTTTTTTTTTTTTTGTTTATTTTGTTAAGATTGCAGTTGGGCTTCTGTTTTATAAATATGTTTTATGTATTTGTTTTTCTCAGATGATGACACCTTCATTATTACTTTGTTTTCATTAAGAGATTTTGTAGATTTATAGAGTCCTGTTGCAGGTAGTTGCAACTATGAAGGAAATTTGTGAGTTAGTAAATAAGTGATAAAGTGTAACAGTCACGTAATTTTTTCTTATCGGTATTTATTTATTTTTCCAAAAATATTTTCTTGGAAGATCTTCATTTAATTAAGTAGTTTAATTTATAATATTACTTTGAAATCACATGTGTTTTTTCTTTGTTAGGAATTTAGTTTAATATTGTATGTAAATAAACGCACTCTTAATTAAAAACGGGCTGTAGTGCAAGACGATCAATCACAGTGAATAATAAAAAGTAAAACTATTATGAAGAAATCTTTTTTTAATTTTAATGAAATTAATTTTTTATTATCAAAAATTTCCTCGGTAACAAATTTGCTCACGCAAATTGAATCTTCTTTAATTTAAAATTTTCTTTTCAAAAATCCGGTTCGAAAGACCAAAATATTTGCCATCGATGCAAAATTATAGAATAAAAAAGACATTATTTCAATTGATTGAAAATGAGATAAAAGTTCTCAAAATTTATTATAATAAAAAGGTTAACTTTTGTACAAAAGTTATAAAAAACGAAGCTGAAGATTTTTATCGAAGTCACAGATCACAGTATTTCGTTGTACAGCCAAAAAGAGACTAGACTTATTATTAGTTAAGGATGTAAGAAGGTGACAAAGAATGTTTACAGGTACCATTAACGGTTTTACTAGTTAGAGTCTGTGTAAAAACTCCTAACAAAGAAGTTGAAAAGTGGAGTTAAATAGATTTTAACTAGTTATTAATCCAAAATTAATTATTTGTGTTTAAAAATATATTAAGGGCAATCTAGTATAAACTATGCATTTTGATTATTCCTAGGTCATTGGAAACCCTAATTGTTAAATTTGATTCATTTTCACTTTCAACTGAAATTACACCCAATGAAATTATATAATGAAAATCAAGTAGGATATTATATTAATAGCAATAAAAGCGGAAATTAGAGTTAACTATATATAATTTAAAATAATTTAGCAAAATTTAGATCTAAAATTTATTAAAAATTTTTCAAATTGATTAAAAATTTTATACCTAAAAACCTCTGCACCACTGTGCTACATTTGGCCAATCTACTAATATTTACTTATATTTAAATGCGGTATTCAGGTTAATTTTGATTGCGAAAATAACATTATGAAAAATGTGGGAAATCGGATAATGAACACGCCCACTTTAAAAAAAGGTAATTTTTTTGATATTCACTTCAAATTTGATACACAAACTCTCAATGAGTGTAGAAATAAAATTACAAATAATCTAACCCATAAAAACAAAGTTTTTATTAAAACTCTTTCATATTAGTTTTGAAAAAAGTTTCAGCTCAATCGGATGAGCGGAAGTGAAGTTTTAATGTATCCTTGACTGTGCGTGACTATGCGTGACTGTGCGTGACTATGTCAAAGTTAATTTTTTTTCACAGCAAGTCAATCGACCAAGTTTCAAATGGATCGGATAAGGGGAAATGGGGTTTAAATCACTCTGTGAATGTGCGTGACTAAGTCAAAGTTAATATTTTTTCACAGCATGTGTATGGACCAAGTTTCAGATCGATCGGATGAGGGGAAATGATATTTAGATCACTCCGTGACTGTGCGTGACAATCCGTGACTGTGCGCGACTACCCCAAAATTAATCTGTAGTTGGAACAAGACTATGGGCCAAGTTTCAGATCAATTGGATAAGGGGCAATGGGGTTGCCCCACGACAGACAGAGAGTATTAGTTAAAAGAAAGAGTTTAAAAAGGATAACTGCCACGCCCACCTAAATAGAAATATATAATTTTGTTGTATTTTATTGTAGTTTACTAATCACCGCACTGTTTTATACGTCGCTGACAGTCGCAAAAGTTAACTTTAGAAATAAGTTTTAAGGACATTGATAAATATTTTTGACAAAGTCAAATGCGGATCAAAAACAAAAGTTCTATTAAAAGAGATATATATAAATTATAGAGTAAAAATTTTTATTATTTTCAAAATTTAATAAAAAACATAAACCAAAAATGTATGATTTAAGACAATATTCTTTAAAATAAGAAATTAATTAAATAATTATCTCTTTTTGCTAAAAAATTATAAAAGTTTAAAAAGTTTAATTTATGAGAAAAAATGTATACTTATTACAGGATTTCACAAGATGCAACTTTGAGCACCGATATCCTAATATTTATAAAGCAAAATTATCGTTATCATATGATTGTTTCCGTGCTATCGGGAATGTAAATACATATAAATAATCATGATGATTGGAAACATTTTTTTTGTTAAATCTAAATGTTACTAAAATTTTGGATCTTGTATAGCGGTAAAATTTTTAATCAATTTGAAACATTTGTAATAAATTTTACAAATTATGTTAATTTTATTCCAATTTCCACTTTTAATGAGCTTGTGCTGATGTTTCTAACTATCAAAAAATTTTATGCTAGACCCAACTTTTATTATACCACTCGACTCATAATCTTTCTGAGTCGTTTTAACACAGGTCATTTAGTTACAAGCTCTTATCGACCATCGCTATTGAAATTATGAGATCGACCTAAATTGCCCTAAGATCCAGAATGAAATTAATTTTGGTTATAATATTTATGAATGATCAATCCAAAAACAAATAGAGTAATCCCCATATAAAGCAGCCTTTCTAAAACTCACTTCAATTTATATTATGACTTACATTTACAACATATTTACACAAATTTAATTTATACTTGTACCCCCTGTCGTGCTTCGCTACGACTCACCGAGACTTATTGACATGTATGTTTTCATAATCAATTTTTTGTTCGAAGATTGTATTGTACACTTAATGAATTTTATTTTATTTATTTTATATTTATTATTTCGATGTTTGATGATACAATATTTTTTGTTATTTCATTCGGTGTAAAAATTATCAAAGTTTTAGGCGTTCCTACTCTGGAGCAAGCTATATATAGCTGCCCATGAGAAAAACATGGATTTTCCAAACTAAGAACAGCAACACTTAACGATTGGCCTTGAAATTTGAATATAATTTGGCAATTTTTTATTTAGCCGATTTTTGATTTTGAAGATTGTTATTTTTGGCAATTTGTGTTTTTCGCGATTTTCGATTTTGGCGATTTGTGAATTTGGCTATTCCGTCCATATTTTCTACGACTACTCACATTGGTAACTAATGTACTTGTCAAATGTTTCAAGACTGTCGCTTTCATAGTAATGCTATCGCGCCCAATTTTTATCTGACTACTCACGTTCATATCTGATGGACTCGTACAAAGTGTCAGGCCCATAATTCCGATACAGTCGATTTTTGTCCAACTACTCACATTAATTATAGATGACCTCAGACAAATTTGCAAAGCTGTCTCTGTCATCGTAATCGAGATATATGATATTGATTAATTACTTTGTGTGGGAGGTACCACGCCCACTTATCTGATCCTGCCCATTTTCGGCATGGCAACTAACATTAATAATAGGTGACCTCACACAAATGTGCAAAGCTCACCCTGTCAGTACTTAATATATATAATAACAAATATTCACGCCCACTAAAAATATCAAAAAAAAAGTATAGCCTTCCTTCCAGATACACAGTAAAACTCTGTAAAAATGTATAAGCTACAAACAAACAAAAACATACACACTTTCGCTTTTATATATATATAGATATGTGTTGGGAACACATAAGTGAGCTCACTAAATATGTTCGCGAACGAACAATTTTGAAACCGAGACCCTTATACTTAATTATCACAACCGCTGTGAACTGCCAAAAAAAATAATGTATCGATATCCTTGCCGATATATAAAATTTATTTCATTTCATACTAATTTTATTTTCATTACGGATTCTCCTTTTTTTCAACTTTTATTCTCTCTTATGTTGCCATATTTTCACCAAACTTGCTCTTGTTCACAGTATTTATTTTTAATTCGAAATATTAAATTTTGTTTGAAGTTATTCATTAAAAATTTCTGACAAATAGTAAATATTAAGAGAAAAATTAAAGAATTACATTTAGGAACAATTATTGTCATTACCATTGTCCGTTATATTATTTTTGGACGCAACGAAAAACGCACCGCCCTCGATGTGTTGATACTCTATAAAACATAAAATGGGATTAATGTTTGCAAGCATTTTCTTAATATATCAAATCGAATGTGTGACCGCTTCACCCTTGAACCGACTTCCTGAATATTAAACATAGCCGAACTGGAGGAAACAATAGTCCATTTTTTGATATATCAAGTGGGCGTGGTACCTTCCAAACAAAGTAAATATATATCACCACATATTTGGATAGTATGCAATTAAATATTTCGAAACATTGCGTTACGTAATTTATTATTAATGTGAATGGGCTTAATCGAACTAGTGGGAGTGGCACCTACCGTAAAAAGTATTTTTTTAATATAATATATCTGGAATAGTTTAAAAGCCAAAGTAATATTAAAATCACACTTATGGAGTACTATGAAAGCGAGAATCTTGATCGACTTAGAAACATTTTCGGAGTCAATTAAGCGAATTTCATCCATTTTCATCCATCCATCTGTCTGCCTGTCTGTCTGTCTTTGTGTAAACCTTGTAATCGAACTACAGGTCGCACCTATGAATATATATTGATGAAATTTTGTACATAAGCTTTTCTCGGCCATAGAATGAACGGTGTTGACATTGGTGGAAATCGATGCTTGTTCACACCTGATCCCCATACAAAAGACACCTATGAGATCGACTTAAAATGCACTAAGATTTGAATTATCACATAGATCTCGGATAAATTTGGTGTATGTGTGTCTATTATATCCACAAACAATACTTTGACGATAATTCCGACAGTACCATGTTTTGTCATAGTCCCATCTGTAATACTAATAGGAAAGGCGATTTCTTGTAACCTCTTCAACCGCTTTTGACAAAAAAATATACCATTTGAAAGGTATTTCTTTTTAGCTGTCCACCATATTTAAAGATTTGCACCGTTTGGGACATCTTTTTTTAAATAAAGTGCATTTAAAGTTGCTACTAACACATAAAACACATATCTAAGCTTCAAATAAAAAACCATACAATGCTATGTGTGTGTTTATTAAATTTGTGTTGGATTGTGAATTGGCTAAAACTGATGCGCATATCTTAAGGCCCTTATAAAATTATTTATTAACAAACTCAGTTATATATCTTCTGTGTGTTCAACAAATATTTATAATGAAATTTAATTAATTTTATTTAAAAATTCACTATTTCATGAATTTTATTAAATATTCATAAATTTAATATAAAATTTTCTAGAATTTGCACTCAAATTTCGAGGGCTGGGCTCTGCTAGTATACAAAAATCTGCTAGCAGATCTTCACTTAAATCTATAAAAAATACAAATTAGATTTTTCGCTAATATATATATGTTTTTGCGCAAATTAAGAGACTTTATGTAATATGGTCATGATAGGTCCCTTTAGACGTAGTCTCCATATAAAAATAACAACCGATATGAACTTTTCATAGTGACATTTTATATATCCATGGTATTAAACGCATGGTATACGGTATCGTTTAGTCTGTCTAGGCCGCCTATAATTTTCTTGTAATTTTTAAGCCATAACTATTAGATTTAGCATTTCATACAAATATGCGACTTATTTGATAACCAAACTCAACCGTCGTCACAATTGAGATTCCTCATTCTATTCCGCAAGATTAAAGGAGCAACAGATAAAGTGTGTATATAAGAAACCTCCACATATTGAACTTTCTCTATAAGAGATTATAGCAGCACGATGATTTGCGGAAATCTAGAAAGCATTAATTTTATGAAAAAAAATCTTTAATTTTTTTTTTTAATTTTCTAATAAAAATTGAAAACACCCACAGGAAATCCTTTCAACAATAATTATAAAAATTGAAAAAAAAATTACAAAATACAGTTGACCAATAAAGTCTACATTCATCTAACAAAACTGCGGTTACATTGGTTAATTTATTTTTGATTAAGTATAAACGCTTAAATATATAAAAAATAATTCACTGACAAAGAAAAATAGACTTCAAAGACAAAAATACAGTTCAATATACATGTTGTTTTTTATAAAATATTTAATAAAACTAGCAGATTCCAGCGCTCGAAATTCGAGTGCAATTTCCAGGCAACTTTATTTTCCAACTTAGCCAATTCACAAACCAACACTTTTTTGTTTTATTATTATTGTGAATGAAGATAACAAACACATTAACAAACACATTAACAACTTTAATAAACACACATATAGCATATGTGTAATTTTATGTACATATGTGTTAGTAGCAACTTTAAATGCAATTTACTCAAAATAAAGGACAAAATTTTAAAATCTGCAAATCTGGAAAACAGCTAAAAAGAAATACCTTTTAAATAATATAAGTTTGGTCAAAATCTGGATAAAACGATAGAACAAAACATCGGTCACAAGAAATCGCCTAGCCTATTAATATTATAGATAATAAAAACCTAATATTTTGTCGGTCCGAACATTTTGTTCTATTCCTCCAGAAAAGCTTTTTAGGATTTTTCTTGTTAGATATTTTATTTTTTTTTAATACGCCGGCCTAATTCACATCACAGATTTTCGAAGGGATATATATCCGGTAATTGAGGACGTAAATGCATCTTTTTTAGGACATTATAAAGTAACAAGCCTTTTACAATGTGGGCTGTGTGTTGCGGATCGTTGTCCTGCTGGGAAATCCAATTGAATGAAAGACCCATATTAGCAACAGATTGGCTTTCAAAAGGATTAAATAAACATCGCGATCCATTATAGTCTCAACAAAGGCAAAATTGATCACTCTATCAGCTGACATTCACCCCATACCAAGATAGATCCTTCACCATGCTTTAGTGTTGGTTATGAATTATATTTCCGCTTACCATCGTATCCAAATATATATTTATTCCAAATTTTTAGCATGGAAGACTTGCACATTTGGTTATTATATTTTAAGCATCACATCAAAAAATTCAACAGCACATACAAAATATTTGAATTTTTTGAAAAAATTGTCTTTTATTAGCTTGGGGTCATATGTGACCCCATGTTCAAAAGGCATAATAGGGTCATATAATTTTTTCCGAAAGCCAAGCTTATTTTTCGAAATTTTGTTTAAGACCATTTTTTTAAACTTAAGAAAGGAGCTTTCCAAATTTTATCAAAAAAATTTTCCATATGTAGTCTCATTTAGGAATAGGTTAAAAACGTGGTAATAAAACCCTAATTCATGTCTGAGTGCTCCTAGGTATAGTGACAAAAAAAAATGATGGCTTTAATTTATTTCTTTAAGTTGAAAAAATTTCCGTCAAATTTCCGTTTTTATTCGATTTTGAAGTTATATAGCTCTTGAAAGAAATAATTTAGTAGTGAAATCGACTTATATAAAAACTTGACGAAAAAATAAACTATAGAACGAAATTTTCGTAAAATCTGAAAAAAGTCATATTTTCCCCATATAAACCGACTTAACATTTTCAGTCGCGTTGAGGCACCTCTAAATTTTTTTTGATTGACCCAAAACTTTGTATTTCTCAGCTTTTTTTTTTTTTTTTGCTATGCGCGTATTTCTAGGGGGTGAGACTTTAAATTCCAACACTTTTTTCCCCTCCATATAATGAAGGGCCACCTTAGTGTATATGCTGTATGAACACTTTTTTGTGTACCAAATCAAACATCTTAACCAATTTCACTGCATAAAATAAATATGCATGAGAATTTTTGTTTTTTATTTATAAGTATTATTTTTAAAAATGCTATAAACTACATGGTTAAATATTTTGCTTTAGTTCCATTATAATTGCATTTTACCTGACTGTATGTAGACTTTATTGGACTACTGTATAAAAAAAAAAACTGCTGTGATGCTTATCTTTTTTAATATTTCTGGCTTAGCCAAAAACAAATAATCCTTTCCCACACTCAAAGTCATCATATTTTTAGAACACTTGTATTGAAAACAACAAACAATCAATCACAATCTCTGGCTACAAATAGTCGCCTAAACAAAAATTTACTTAAGTAATTCTCACAGTAGATCAACATTTTGTAAATAAAGATGACTTTAAGATTATCCTTGAAACCAACGAACAACATGTTTTACAGAAGCCATTAACACTTTCGTTTTGAAAGAAAAAACAACTGAAAAACAAGAAAAAAAAGTAGAGTGATTTTTATTTAACATACAAATAAACTCCTTCCAAGAAAACACGTGCAAAGTCTGTAGTTATTTAAAAATAAAAAATAATATGGCTTCTGGTTTTCCTCATATTTTTTATCTCGTATAAAAATAGAAAAACTAAGACTAAAACAAAAGTGATATTTTCAGAATTTAAACAATAGCTAAGCATAAATGTCAACAATAACTAGAGGAGTCAGGTCAAATGTATTTAAATTTCTTTTATCAAACTTAAAACTGAGTTCTTTTATAACAGCGGTTTTTTTTTCAATTTCGTCAAACAGGATGCATGACGTAAATTATTTACTTAAAAACTAAGAAGTTTTTATCATCCTTATGTCAAGTGAGGTAACTAGCAATGTGTCTTTTAAAATAAATAAAATAATTACTTCACTTTTTCTTAAAAATTGTAGTTAACCAAAAAGAAGTCTTATGAAATTACAGTAGGTATAATCCAAACTAGGACATAAAGAAAGTTATCTAAGATGGATATATCGGCAAATTTTTCTGCCAGTATGATTAAAGATTAAATCTATTAAGTGGAATCATTAGAAGTCAGCATTAAAGTAAACAAGAGTATTAAATTCGGCTATGCCGAATGTTTGATACCCTTCACCTGAGTTTTTCGTTGACATTAGCATCTGAACTTATTTCATTATTTATAACAAATATAAAAAAAATATTTGAAAAAGTGAACAATTCGATAAACTTGATATTTAACGAAGAATTTGTAATTACATACAAACTATATACATTAGGGTGGGTCAAATTGTAGGGGGCCGAAAAAATCTCTATGAGTTCATCGCGATTCTGGTACTATGGGCTATAACAAGTATATTTGCCCAAGCAACCATATCTCTAAAATCATTTTCGAGCCTGCCAAAATTTCGATAAAGATATTTTCATGATATTTTCCATAATACTCATTCAAATGTAAAAAAAAAATATTGAAAATGTGTATACCGTGGGCTTTTTGGATCGAGAAATCCATTTTTTACAATTATTTTTATTTTTAACAGCCACCAGGGGGCGGTTTCGTGCATTTTTGTGGATTTTTTCAACTTGAAAAAATTATTGTACAAATCGACGATCTTTGACTTTCCCATATTTAAAATAGCCCAAAATATTCAGAGCTGAAAATTATGTGGGGTACCAATATACGATTTCATTCAATTTAAGGTATGACCTCTCGAATTTCAGTAATCACTACTTATGACCTTTTGGCCTAAACTGCGGACAGCTTGAAGGATTTGCCTCCCTTTGCTCCAACCATATTGTTCCGCTACCACTCAAGAGCTTTCTTATCATAGTGACCGATGCCAAGTCGGCCCAAAAATATTTGGACACATTGTGTTAGCTTGTGAAAGAAAGAAGTGTTCTTTGCAAACAGTCCTTAATATAAATTTTCTCATTTATGGAGCCCGTTATAACAAATTTTTAAAACGTTTTGCCGCAACTACCATACCGGATACTTTTTTTTTTAAATTTCTCTTGCTTTGGGTCCTAAACTTATCTTCAACATTTTCTTGAGAATTAGCAATATAAAAATTTAATTTAAGTTTATAATGTAAGGAACTCTGTTTCAGACAATTATCCACACGCCTCCTGAAACCCCTGATATTAACCCAGTCTAGAGTTTATGTGATTATTTGGTTCAACCGCTCAAAAATTACATAATTTTCATAAAAGAAGATCTAAAGGGTGTTTTTCTAGAGGTTCACAACTTTGAGTTAGTAACTTTATTTGACACCCGATTTAACAGCTGATAGTTGCTTTTTGTTTGATTTGCCAGTTCATCATGAATAGACTTGCACAAGAGCAGAGCTTGCCAATTGTTGAAATTTTCTATCAAAATAATGGTTATGTGCGTCAAATTTATTATGGACTTCCTCCATTTAATGGAGTCATTATCGTTCATCAGAGCGTCTAATTCGAATAACTTTGAATCGTTTTCGCACCACGTTTATTCTTAATGATAATGCTCATCCCTTAAGATGCCGAACAGTGCGCACCGAACAAGCTGTAGCCGCTATACAGCAAATCATTGAACAAATCATTTAAAAAAATCATTAAAAAAAGTTTATGTGCTTGGACAGAAAACCTAAAAAGATACCCAACACCTACATCGAACAATTCGGCACCGTTCTCAGTAAATCGGCATGTATCCATCTACTTTGTAGAAGATTTTATGAATAGATCTTGGTTTACGAGCCTTTAAGATTCAACTTGTCTAAGAATTAAAGCCAAATGACCATTGTATGCGCCACCCATTCGGCTAATGGGCTAAAGCACACAAAATTTTGTTTAACGATGAAGCTCATTTTTGGTTGAATGGTTACGTAAATAAGCAAAATTGTCGCATTTGAAGTGCAGATAATCCAGAAGCTTTTGTCTAGACACCATTACATTCACAGAAAATTACTGATTGGTTCGCTTTATGGGCTAGCGGGGTCATTGTTCCATATGTCTTCAAAAACGATGATGGACAGAATGTTACTGACAACGTTGAACGGTATAGAGAAATGACTATAAGTTTTTTCGTACCTCAATTAGCTGGCATTAATCTTGCTGTCAAGTGGTTCCAACAGGACGGAGGCTCATATCACACAGCACACGCTACAATTAATTTACTCCTAGAAACTTTTGATAAACGAATAATTGGCCACCATGATCGTGTGATTTAATCCCATTGGATTATTTGCTTTGGGGTTGTGTAAAGTCACTAAGCCGACAAACGAGAGACAATTAAACACATGGAAATCCACATTCGACGAGTTTTGGGCGAAATACGGCCGCAAATGCTGCGAAAAGTGTATGAAAATTAGAATTACAGATGGTGACATGGGAACACAAGGCTTAACTCATCATATTCAAACATTAATGGCATACAATTATCTATCCAATAAAGCCAGTCTGATTGATACTAAAAATGTTTTTCTTGGCTTTATTTTAATTTAAAGCTCTGTAACTCTAAAAAAAACACCCGTTAAAACGGCTCCACTTGGGGAAAGGCAGAATATAAGTTTTGAATATTGCAAAAAAATAAGACCATCAATGCAAACTAGCTGATTCCAGCCCTCGAAATTCGAGTGGAAATTCTAGGAAATTTTATTTTTTCATTAACTAAAGACCCTAAAGGTATGCTAATCAATTATAGCCAATTCATAAATCAACACAAAAAAAACTCATTTTTATTACAAATACATTAACAAATTTAATAAACACACACATAGCATTGTATAATTTTATGTATGTGTTAGTAGCAACTTTAAATGCAATTTTTTTTAAATAAAGGAAAAGATTTAAAAATCTATAAGTCTGCAAAACGGCCAAAAAGAAATACCTTTCAAATAATATACGTTTTACAAGAAATGGCCTAGCCTATTAATATTATAGATAGGTCTTAATATGGTGATCTTAAATTACTAAATGCACACAATCTACTAAAATACGATGGACATGTGTTACCATAAATCTTAAATAAATTATGTGGTCACAGTTTGGCTTGCTCTTGTTTCTTTTATAATTATTTATTCCCTATACCACTATGTGGTTTGGGTATAATGACTTTGTGCTGCTGTTTGTAACTACCAAAACTATTTGACCTAGATCCATCTTTTATTATACCGATCGAATCAGAATCACTATCTGATTCGATTTAATGATGTACGTCCGTCCGTCCGTCCGTCCGTCCGTCTGTGTGTCCATGTAAACCTTGTAATCAAACTGCTGGTCGCAACTATGAATATATTTTGATGAAATTTGGTATATAAGCTTTTATCAGCCATAGGATGAACGCTATTGAAATTGGTGAGAACGGTCCACGTTCAGACCTAGCCCCCATATAAATGACCCCTATGAAATCGACATAAATTGCCATAAGATCCAAATTGTCATATAGATCTTACTCAAATTGTGTTTGTATGCATTCATTACACCCATTAATGAGTAGTCCAAAAATAATACCTTTGGCCCCATATAGAGCTGCTTCCCGATCTTCACTTAAATCTCTCAAAAAATAAAAATATTGCACTGATTCTTCTCGAATTTTGTTTGTATATATTTTTGCAAAATACAAGAGACTTTACTAAACATGGTCGGGATCGGTCCATTTTTATGCCTAGTCCCCATATAGATATAGCATCCGATATGATCTTTTTCATATCTGCAGCCAATAAAATTAATAAAAATCCTATTCAAATTTGGTTTATGCTTATTTTCTATGTCCAGTTAGTTGGGCCTAAGAGATATGGTTTCTAAACGCATGGTATAGGGTATCGTACAGTCGGTCTAGAATGGCTATAATTTTCTTACTTGTTTTCTTAATTATTAATTTTTTAATAGTTATTTATATGGAATGGATTTAACGTTTCTTTATAATACTAAGAACGTAAGAAAAATAGTGGCATTCTATTTTTTAAAAACTTATTTTCTTAGCCTCTTATCCCAGTTTGAATTCCACCTACTGTAAATCTAAATTCCTCTATCAAAAATTTTCCACCCTCAATTTATGTGTGTTTATTCCAGTTTTTTTTTTCTTCCTTTATAATTTTATTTGTTGAAAAAACAAAAGAACAACAAAAAAAACCAGTTCATCAACTAGTTGTTTGTTAAATATGTTAATGCATTCCTTGTTGTTTTATTATTATTATTATTTTTTTTAGTATTTTTTAGGGATACACAATTTTCTTAAAGATATTTAAATTGCATTTGTATTCGTGTTTTTCTTTTTTTTTTAGGTTAGAAAATGTTTGAGTTTGAAATCTTTATTTGTAGAATGTGTTTTATATTTAGGGATCCCTTTTTGGATAGGAATTTGAACAAATTTCTTAAGAGGTTGTTATTTTATATATAGATTTCTTTTCAAAATGCTTAGTCATTTCAAAAGGTTATTGCACTTTAGAGCAGCAAAGACCATAAAATGAAAGGACGGAAAATTAAATGGAAAATATTTGGAGATACAACAACATGTGTCGTTATTTATTTTTATTATTCATTTCCTTATGATTTGTTATTATTTGTATGTCCGAAAGAGCATAATTTTATATTTTTATTCTTCCAATACACATTCGAATTTCATCAAATCATTTGAAATTCATTTCTTATTAACAGGAATTCCATTTTTACCCAAGATTAGATATGTTTTAAATATAATACCTGAATCAATAAATTTACAACAAAAGGGTTGCACATTTTTACATATTTTACTATATGTACTTTTCTTGTATTTTGCTTTCATATTATTGACTTTTGAAAGCAGTAATTTGGGCCCGTTATTGTATTTACTATTCGTAAATGATCTTCCGACTGTAATTTCGAATTGCAACGTCCTTATGTATGCAGATGATGTTAAGTTATTTCACAGTTTTAATGACATAAATGGTCATATTAATCTTCAGTGTGAGCTTGATTTATTAGTTGTATGGTGTAATGTGAACTTGAATCTTAAGAAATGTACACATTTGGTATTTCACAGAAAGGGGATAATTTCTAACGAGTATTGCATTAATGGAATAGTATTGGCTACCGTTCAAACATTTCTGGATCTTGGTGTACTTGTGGATACGAAATTGACTTCATTGGTCATATCAGTATGATTGTTAAGGTACTATCACACGATGTGTTTTTTACATATGTACTGTAAAAGTTGTACACATCGTGTGATACATATGAAACATTGTTTATGTACAATACATGAGGAAAGTCACATATACATTTTTCAATTAGAACAGGTTCTATTTTGGCATAACAAACATATAAAAATACAACACTGCTTGTGGCGAAAGAAAAACATAGTAAATTATGAAGATTAATATTGAAAGAAAAATACATTGTTTAATATTAATTAACAATTAAAAAATATATAAAATATATAAATTTATTTTTAACAGTAAATTTTTGTAAATTCACAAATTAAATAAGCTGTTGTTTACATTTAGAGGTTATGTCATACGGAAATACATATGCACGTGTGATAGCAAAAATTATGAATCGTACGTAAAACGATAATTTTGGCAGACATACGGAATTACATATGGATAAAATAAGTGACAGTACATATGTAAATAAGTAACAAAATTATAGTCGGTCTAGACCTATACCATGCGTTTAGAGACCCTATATATAGGCCCAACTAACTGGACATAGAAAATATGCATAAACCAAATTTGAGTGGGATTTTTATTAATTTTTTTAGCTGCGGATATGAAAAAGTTCATATCGGATGCTATATCTATATGGGGACTGGCCCAAAAATGGACCGATCCAGACTATGTTTGGTAAAGTCTCTTGTATTTTGCAAAAATGTATACAAACAAAATTTGAGAAGAATCAGTGCAATATTTTTGTTGTTTGATAGATTTAAGTGAAGATCGGGAAGCAGCTCTATATGGGGCCTATGACTAAGAGTTGTCCCATAGGGATAATTTTTGGACTACTCATTAATGGATGTAATAAACGCATACAAACCCAATTTGAGTAAGATCTATATGACAATTTGGGTCTTATGGCAATTTATGTCGATTTCATAGGGGTCATTTGTATGGGGGCTAGGTCTGAACATGGACCGATTCTCACCAATTTCAATAGCGTTCATCCTATGGCCGATAGAAGCTTACGTACCAAATTTCATATATTCATATTTGCGACCTGCAGTTTGATTACAAGGTTTACATGGACACACAGACGGACGGACGGACGGACGGACATCGTTAAATCGAATAAGTTAGTGATTCTGATTCGATCGGTATAATAAAAGATGGGTCTAGGTCAAATATTTTTGGCAGTTACAAACAGCAGCACAAAGTCATTATACCCAAACCACATAGTGGTATAGGGTATAAAAACACAACGTGTGATATCACCTTTAATAAGGCAAGATCTACTCTTGGTTTTGTTAAAAGATGAGCTAAGGAGTTTTCAGATCCATATGTTACTAAACAGCTTTATACAGCACTTTTAAGACCAATTTTGGAATATGCATCAATAATATGGAATCCATATTATCGGGTTCATGCCAATGCAATTGATTCTGTGCAGAGACAGTTGGAGTTATGATGACTTACCATCATATACTAAAAGACTAATGCTTATCAGACTTCCAACTCTTGAGAATAGGAGGGCCATGTTGGGTGTCACCTCTGTTTTCAACCTTGCGCATAGTGACGTTGACTTGGAGTTTCTTTTATCAAATTTGAGTTTTCACATACCTTGTAGATTCACAAGACATTTTAATCCGCTTCATTTTGACTATTTTAGAACTAATTATGCTAATTCTTATCCTTTGAGCAGAATTTGTCATGTGTTACACAATTTCGTTGATTTTAATTGTAATGCATTGAAAGTAAAGCGCGATATAATTGAATAAATGAATTAATCACTTTTTTATGTTTTTTAAGTTTGTCTATTCCTAATATCAGCTGATGACATAGAATGAAATATGCAGTGGGGTTTTAGAAAGCTGCCCGCAATTTGGGTGCCGCTTATGTTCATAACTGACCATAAAAAACATTTGTAATTGCCATAAATTAATTCTATGAATTCGGCTACGAGTAGCTTCCTCTTCTACCACACTCTCCGGATTTAGCCCTCAGTAATTATTATCTGTTTTAAAACCTAAAGAAATAGCTAGAAGGAAAGTGCTGTAACTCAAACGATTAAATCATAGATCAAACAAATGCCTATTTTCAGGATCTTGAGAAATGCTCTTATTTGCAAGGGATGGAAAACGTTAGGCAAGGTAAATATATTGAATTAAAGGAGACTATGTTGAGAAATAATTATGTTTGCAAAAAAAAATTGTGAAATCTTATTTTACACGGATTTTGGAGCCATCCTCGTATATTTAAAAATTTTTGTAATTTTGTAATATTTTTTTTTTGTTTAACATTCTACCTTAAAAAAAAATTAAATTCCTTTCTTAGAAAACAACTTTTTGTTAAAAAAACTCTTTCAAAAATAACTTTTGTGCGAAAATACCATTTCTTAAAAAAATTCCCTTACTCAAAAAATAAATATTCCTAAAAAGGACCATTTTTCAAAACAAAATACTTTTGTCTCAAAAGTACTGTTTATTAAAAAGGTACCTTTTTATAAAAACGTACATTTCTTTTGTTAAAAAAGTACTTTTTCTTATAAATTTATCTTTTTTTATAGTAAAAATATCTTTTCTTAAAAACTTCCTTTTTTTTGAAGTACCTTTTCTTAATAGTATCTCTTCTTAAAAATGTAAATTTTCTTTAAAAGGTACTTTTTCTTAAATAAAACAATATCTTAAAAAGTACCTTGTGTTAAAAAAGTACTTTTTCTTAAAAAAAAATCCTTTACACAAATACCGTTACTTAAAAAAGTATCTTTTCATTAAAAAGTATTTTCTCTAACAAAATGTTGATACCTTTTCTCAAAAAGACACCTTTTGGCAAAAACTACATCTTCTTAAGAAAGTACCTTTTCTTAAAAAATCATATATTCTTCAAAAATAACGTTTCTTAGAAGAATACCTTTTGTAAAAAAGAAACTTTAAAAAAAAAATTTCTTTACTTAAAAAGCCAATTTTCTTTAAAAAGTATATTTTATTAAAAAAGAAGTATTATAAATTTTGGAAAAATGCACCTTTTCCTCAAATACTACTTTTTGTTAAAGTATTTTGTCTTAAAAATGCATTTTGTTTAAAAGGTACATTTTATGAAAAAAGTAAAATTTCTGAAAAACAAACTTTTTTAAAACAAAATACCTTTTCTTCAAAAGTACATTTTCCTAGTATATTTTTTTACAAAACTACATTTGTTAAATGAAGTACTTTTTCTTATACAATTTATTTTAATTAAAAAAATATATTTTCTTAAAAAAGTAATTTTTTCAAAAAAGTAAATTTTCTTAAAATAGTACATTTTCCCAAAAAAGTATCATTTCTTAAAAAGCAACTCTTCTAAAAGCGTACCTTTACGTAAAAAATACCTCTTCTATAAACGCACATCTTCTTAAAAAATTACCTTTTATTAAAAAGTACCTTTTCTTGAAAAAAAAATACATTTTCTTAAAAAAAATAAATTTTCGTACAACAGTACTTTTTCTTAAATAAGGAAATTTTTCTTAAATAAATACCGAACTATAAATAAATAACTAATTATTAAATAACTAATTATAAATACCTTTTCTTAATAAACTACGTTTTCTTACAAAAGGAAATTTATTTAGAAATTACCTTTTCTTAATAAATTACCTTCATTTAAAAAACTACCTTTTTTAAAAAGTCAGTTTTCTTAAAAAGTACCTTTTCTCAAAAAAATTTTTTTAAAAAAGTACCTTTTATTAAAAAAGTTATTTTTCTTACAAGAGTACCTTTATGTAAAAAGTAACTTTTCTTTTTAAAAATAGTACCTTTTCTTAAAAAATTATATTTTTTTTAAATTCTACCTTTTCTTAAATCTGCTAGTTTTCTTTAAAAAAAAAATACATTTCCTTACAGAAGTACTTTTTCTTACAAAAGTATATTTTCTTAAAAAAATAAATTCTTTAAAAAAATTATCTAAAAAAATACCCGTTTTTAAAAAGTTACCTTTTCTTAAAAAAGTATCTTTTCTACTAAAAGTACCTTTCCTTAAAAAGTACTTTTTTTTACATTGGGCCTTTATTTAAAAAGTACATTTTCTTTAAAAGTACCTTTTATTTTTAATAAATGCCTTCATAAAAATTAGTATCTATTCTTAATACAGTACTCTTCTCAAAAAATAACTTTTTTTTATGTTACCTTTTGTTAAAAAAGTACCTTTTCTTAGAAATTTACATTTTCTTAAAAAGTTATCTTTTCTAAAAAGTACTTTTTTCGAATTAAGTACCTCTTCTTAAAATGGTACTTTTTCTTAAAAAAATACCATTTAAAAAAAGTATATATTCTTAATACATCAAAAAAGTCAATTTTCTTAAAAAATTGCACTTTTCTTAAAAGAAGGCACAAGAAAGTACATTTTTTTAAAAAAAGTTTTTTTTCAAAACTAGTACCTTTATTGTTAAAAATACATTTTAAAAAAGTCAATTTCATGAAGTGCATTTTATTAAAAAATAGCTTTGGTCAAAACAATATCGATTAAAAAAGTTACTGTTTTAAAAAGTGGTACTTTTTTTTAAAGAAAAAGGACTTTTTATCGAATAGGTACTCTTTGACGAAAAATTACTTTTTTAAAAAAAGGTACATACATTATAAAAAAACTACTTTAAAAAAAAATTATTTCTTTGTATTTTCTAAAAGAGTACATTTTCTTAAAAAAGTACCTTTTCTTTAAAAAGTACCTTTTTTTAAAAATACCTTCTATTAATTTATTTTTTCTTAAAAAAGTATCATTCAAGAAAGTTGATTTTCTAAAAATTTAAAAAGTACCCTTTCGTCTAAAAGTCCTTTTGTAAAAAGTAACTTTTCAGAAAAAAAAGTAAATTTTTTAAGTACCTTTAAAAAAATAAATCTTTTTCAAAAGTAAATTTTTTTTAAAATATCTTTAAGTCAAAAGTATATTTCTATAATAAAGTACTTGTTATTTAAATAAAAGTAAATTTTTTTAAGTACCTTTAAAAAAATAAATCATTTTCAAAAGTAAATTTTTTTTTAAATATCTTTAAGTCAAAAAGTACCCTTACTATAATAAAATACTTGTTATTTAAAAAAAAAGTAAATTTTTCCTAAACAAGTGAATTCTATAAAATAAATATTTTTCAAAGGCCCTTCTTATCATTTTAAAAAAAGCAGCACTTTTTATAGACGAAAAATACTTTTTAAAAATGTACTTTACAAAAAAATTTTTTAAAAATTTTTAAAAATTTGAGTTTTTTAAAAAGGTATATTTTTAAAAATATTACCTTCTCTTTTGGATTTTTTTTTTTCATTGTGTGTAAATTTTATTTTTATAATATATATCGAAACATTTTTTTTTTAAATCCAATCAGAATATTTTATGTAGGACCATTCCTCGGGGGAGTTTTAACCATTGTTGTCATAAAATTTCCGTTAAGTTTTTTTTATATTAATTTCTATATCAAATCTTATTAATTTTTAATTAATATTTAAAACAAGCTTAAGAAAAAAGTTCTAATATGTACGAACTCTTTTTCTGAATTCTGAAAATACAAGGTTTTCATTTTATAATGGTTATGACATTCTACTATGGAATCCCATAAACAATTTTTTTTTATCAAAAAAAAAGTATAAAAGAAAACGACTTTTAATTTTTAAATAGTTGGTTTCCTTATTAGTATTTAAAATAATTTTTTTTTTAAATATTCTAAATAAATATTCTAGTATTTTTCAGAACAAATTTATTACATTTGAATAAATCAATTGATTAAGCTACAAACAAATATTATGTTAGCATATTAAAAACGCCAAAAATCAATAAAAATGTATGAAATATTTTATATTTCACTGAATTTTAGATTGTCCAGGTGCCATGGATCTAAGCTCAGGACCATATAATTTTACAAACAAATGTCGAAATATGAAATCTTATTTATCAATATTTCTTAAATTTGTTTTATGCCTTTTTAGCCAGCTGTAAAGTACTTCCAAGTCATTCGTTAGATTTAATAAATGGTGAGGCTACGTGAAGTATTTTAAGCTAAAACTCTTTATACCCTGTACCACTGAGTTGTGTAGTGTTAGCTGCTAATTATTAAACAAACAATAGTAGTTTAAGTTATTGTAATTGATGGCTTGAATTGTGGTCAGAAACCAAATAAAATACTTCTTACATTTGCGTTATTTTTTTTTTTTTTTTGTAATTTTAAGAAACCCTTTGATTTAACAGCACTTCCATTTCCTCTATCGTGCAAGAGAATGGCAATTAGTCGGCCTTACTCACAAATAAAAAAAGTGTTATAAATCGGAAGTTTTCATATAATTAACACATGTAATAAAACAACTCTCATCAACGACTGCATACACGACTGGTCATTACAATGCAATTACATAAAAAAGCATAATAAAACTAATAAAACACATTTCCTAACATAAGGGAAAAAATGATAACAAAATCGTCGGAGATTTTTCATAATTCAGTGAAGTAGTACAGTTTTTCACAGAAAAACAAACAAAAAAAAAAAAGAAAGGGGAACAAATAAGAATAACAAGTCAAGCGTGGGAAATGACATGATATACAATACAACTTCTATTTACAAAAACGATTTTTGAAAAAATAACTTTGAACTATATTTCCAAATTTAGGGAAATATTGAGGAAATAATTGAGAGGAAACAATTTTAAAGAAGTGGGGGAAAATTCATAAATCTTTTAATGAAACATGAAACAGCTGTTTTATCACTTCAACAAATGTTATGAAACATTTTTAGATAAAACTTTTCAAGCATCTTCTTCTCATCTTCAACTCCAACTACTGTCGCCAGGGAAAATAATTTTAACTCGAGTGTCTTTAGAGAACATCTGTTTCATATTGTTAAAGATCATTAACTTTACATTACTTTTAATGGTACGAACATTTATTTCAAATTTATTCAAATTTTATTGTTTTTATGCTTTAATTTTCAATAATAAAGATCAATTTTGAATATAAAACAAGTAATTTAAACGAAACTACTTAAAAATATTTCATAGTTTACGCCTAGAAAAAGAAAATAAGCACGGTTAGTAAAAAGAGGCATAAGTATTTGAAGCAACTGTAAGTAAAACCTCTAAAAAATTTAAATATTGTATTGGAAATAAAACAGGAAACGTGTTTGATTTTTGAAAACAAAATGTTTTTTTAACGCACGTGTGTAGGAGAGAAACATTTCGCAGAGATGCAGCTGGAGTTAAAAATAGTTTTGTTGAAATTAGATATAATAGTCAGTCAAACCCGATTATATGATATCATACTTCGCACAGAGCAGTATTCGACTTATATATTCTTAATAAATGCGATTGCAGTTCTATAACAAACAAAATTCTGCGTCTGACTGTACATTTTATGGCCTTGAGCATGGCTTTAAGCTCAAAGTGAAGGGATAAAAAATTCAAAAAAAAATTTTTTTTTTATAATGATTTTTCAAATCAAACAAATTTATGTTGAAAAGAAATACAATTAGCTATTTTATATAATATTTTGAAATTTTTATTTTAATTATTGATTACTGAAACCACTACTCATTCAAAAATTATAAATCTTTTTTGCTTGAAAATGTTTTTTACCAAAGAAAAAAAAAATAATTTTTAAATACGAATACCAGATTCTATAGTAGAATTTCGAATACCTTAATTTATTTATAATTAATTTATTTGGAATACCACATTTATTATAACTAGCACATTCCAGCCCTCGAAATTCGGGTGAAAATTCTAGGAATTTAGGGATGCTAATCAGTTAAAGCCAATTCACAAATCAACAAAAAAAAAAACAACCTCATTTTTATTACACACACATTAACAAATTTAATAAGCACACACATAACATTGTATAATTTTATGTATGTGTTAGTAGCAACTTTAAATGCAATTTACTAAAAATAAAGGAAAAAATTTAAAAATCTGTAAATCTGCAAATCGGCTAAAAAGAAATACCTTTCAAATAATATACGTTTGGTCAAAATCGGGATAAAACGGTAGAATAAAACATCAGTCACAAGCAATCGCCTAGCCTATTAATATTATAGGTAACATTCAATATTTATATTTTCAGAAACCAAAAATAGTTTGAACATATTTGTCCCTTTTTTGAAATTTTCACTTTTTCTAATTTATGCACTTTATCGTAACAATAACTATAGGAATTTCAACAGAAAAGAGAGCAATCGAGCTGTTTTGAATAGATAAATATTCATTAGTGATCTCTTTTTAAGCTGTAATAAACAGAGGTCACAAAAAAAATTAAAGACAAAATGAGTCTCTCCGTGACTGTGCGTCACTTTGCGTGACTACCTTAAAATAATCATAACTAAATTTGAGTGGCATTGTTATTATTATTTTTTGCTTGCAGATATAAAAAAGTTCATATCGGACGGCATACTTATATGGGGACAAGGTCGAAAAATGGACCGATCTTGTCCATATATTTTTAGAGTTACTTATTTTATGCAAAAACATGCACAAACCAAATTTGAGAAAAATCTATGCAATATTTTTGTGTTTTTATAGATTTAAGTGAGGATCGGGAAGCAGCTTTATATGGGGGCTATGACTAAGAATTGTCCTGCATGGTTTAATTTTGGACTACTGATTAATGGACGTAATAAACACACACAAACCCAATTTGGCCGAGATCTATACGATAATTTGGATTTTATTGGTATATAATTATATGTATGGACGGACGGACAGCCATCGCTAAATCGATTCAGAAATTGATTCTGAGACGCGTAGGGTGACTACAACATTTACATGGTCATACAGACGGACAAATGGATGGAACGAAGAGACATCACTAAAATCGACACAGATATTGATTCTAAATCGATCGATTTAATAAAAGATGAGTCTGGTTCAAATATTTTTGGTAGTTACAAACATCATTATAACCTGAACACATAGTGGTTAAATAAAATTGGATAAATGAAATTATATTTTGAATTAATTTTTCTGGAAAATTCGATTACATGGGGGTTCAAAATTAACGAGGAATGGTCCTATAAAAATTTCCTGTTGGGATCTGAAATAATAATCGACTTCGATATGTAAAATGAAAATAAAATTTTAACAAAAATGATTTTACGGGAAATTCAATTTAGGAGGTATCAACATTCCCCGGATATATAAAATAAAATACAAATTAAGAAATTAATTTTGCAAAATCCCCCATGGGGAGTTTAAAGTAATTTGATCTGAAATAACTGGTTATCTTCAATTTTTTTTCTTTTGATTTAGACCATTTTAACAAGTCTTTTATTAAATATTGTTTAATGAAATAAAAAACTCCAATGCAGATATATTCTCTCTTTAGGGCTTTCTAGTATAATTGTTTTATTAATACATTGCGGCTTTGAGAACTTCTTTAAAATTATACCATTTATCAGATTATTTTTAGTTTTGTTTATTAAAAACACAATTAATCAGTATTAATTGAATTACGGATCAGTAGAGAAACAACAAAATCGTCAATCGTTTAAAAACTGTCGTTATGGCGAAGTGATGACAAATATGTCTTGGCAGTGCAGGAAAACAAATTTACAACATAGAGGCGTAACTTCCGCTTAAAAAATTCTTCACAAAATATCCCGCATTTAACGGAAATCTATTTATAATGCAGAACAATTTCGTATACTACAATTTATTTTGCCTTGGTTAATAAAAAAAATTTAAGGTTTTCATAAAGAAAACAATCAAAATATTTTCTAAAATCGAAACATAAATTTTTTTAAAGTTTATGACTGTAATGACATATTTTTACTTTAACAGTTAAAGTGTTAAACTAATGGTAATAATTTTTAATTTTTATTACCCTCGAAAAATTACAGAAACTGTACTACTTCAGCAGCGGCATCCAGTTTAAATTATTTCTCAACGGGGTATTTTTCGATTCTTCTTTCCCTTTCTGTATTTTTTGTGCATTTTTTAATTTTCAATTCTTTTTTTTTATGAAAAAAAAAAGATTTTATGCACACCCATTCATAATTTGCGAATTGAATTTCCCTTTTTTGCACAAAAAAAGTCATCATTGACAAGACAAATCAATAAACATTCAATTTTATTACCTTCTTTTTTCTTGGAAGATCTCGCTCTGCATTTGAGTACCAGTGATACCGATCTGTCAAATTGTCTATTGTTATTATTAACAATTGTGTTAACTGTCACACACACACATTACATATGAGAGAGCAACTTGAGTGACTTGCCATCAGACAATCGAACAATCAAATTGTTTATGTCATTTTTGGGATTCTTTGTTGTCAGTTTTGTGTAGCAATAGGGGTTTTATTTTTTTTTTTTTTAATTTCTGGCTTTCTTTAAGATTGCAATTTTTAAATTATGATTAGTTTTCAATTTTTTTGTAATCCTGAAAATATTTGTTGTTATGTTGTCTCATATTTAGCTTACTCATCATACAAATTTTCATGCATCATTGAATTTGTGTGTTGCCTAGAGATCACTGTGTTCGTAGAGGATCAACAAAATATTTGGTTAAGATCCCTTTTAAGTAGGTATTTTATAAACGAACTTCTAACCATATGGGTCAAGATGTTAAATCTTGAAATATGATCTGCAAAAACTAGAAACATATACTTAAATGACAGTTTTTAAAATTTTTTTTTTTATTTCTAGGGAATATTTGCTTTAGTAAATTCTGCTTTAAAATTTTTAGTTAAATATTCATTTAATTAATTTTATTATTACAACTAGCCATTAACATAAAAAGTTAATATATTTTACTTTGAAAACCTTTTCTTATAAAAATATTTAATACATATCTAAGTATCAATCCCAACAAATATCGTCTTCGTCGAATAGTCTTTGGAGTTAGTCCCCATATTAAAATCCGGTTTTTTTTTCATTATAATTGGTTTGATATGATTAAGAAATGGCTGTGGCGGAATTTGAAAAAGTTTGTAGAAGAATCCATTATTTATATCCTACTTTTATTTTATATTTTGCGCCATTTTTATATAAAATTCTATCAACATTTTTTTATTGGATAGCACCTCAGCGGTTTTGAATTCCCTCCCAATTGAATAATTCATCAAAATATTTATACCCTATACCACCATGTATGTGGTTAGGGTATAATGACTTTGTGATTTTGTTTGCAACTACCAAAAATATATGAACTAGACCCATCTTTTATTATACCGATCGACTCAGAATCACTTTCTGAGTCAATTTAGCGATGTCCGTTCGTCCATCTGTCCGTCTGTCCGTCTGTCCGTCCGTCTGTCTGTCTGTGTGTCGATGTAAACTTTGTAATCAAATTGCAGGTCGCAAATATGAATATATTTTGATAAAATTTGGTATATAAGCTTCAATCTGCCATAGGACATACGCAATTGAAATTGGTGAAAATCGGTGCATTTTCAAACCTAGTTCCAATACAAATGACCCCTACGAGATCGACTTAAATTGCCATAAGTCCCAACTTATCTACAGATCTCGTTCAAATTGGTTTTGTGTGTGTTAATTACATCCTTTAATCAGTTGTCCAAAAAAATATATACGACAATTCTTACTCTTCTAAAAAAGTATCTTTTTGCAAAAAAAAAGAACCTTTTTTAAAAAAGTACATTTTTCAAAAAAGCATAATTTTCTGCAAAAAGTACCCTTTCTTCAAAAAGTACATTTTCTTAAAAAAGTATCATTCCTATAAAAGTATATTCTGAAAAAAAGTACAATTATAAAATAGGTACCGTTCCTTAAAAAAATTTTACAATATACCTTTAAAAAAATACCTTTTTAAAAAAGTTTGTTTTTTAAAAAATATATTTTTAAAAATGTATATTTTCAAAAAAAAAAAAAAACACACCTTTAAAATATCTTTTTAGAGAATGACTTTTTAAAAGATGTACATTAATTTCAAAAATTACATTTTTTCAAAAACTCCTTTTTTTCAAAAAATACACTTTATTAAAAAAATAACTTTTGCTAAAAAAGTACCATTTGTTTAAATAGTACCTTTCGTTAATGAAGTAACTTTTGTTAAAACAGTATCTTTTGTCAAAAAGGAGTCTTTGGTTAAGGAGTAAATTTTCTTAAACAAGTATATTTTCTTAAAAAAATACCTTTTCATAAAAAGTACTTTTTCTTAATGAAAGTAGTTCTTCCATACTTTTACTAAAAAAAATTATATTTTCTTAGAAAGTACATTAAAAAAAAAAATACCTTTTCTTAATATAATATATTTTCTTAAAACAGCACCATTTCTTAAAAATATTTTTATTTTATTCTTTCCTTAAAAAAGTATCTTTTTCTTGAAAAGGTACCTTTCCTTAAGAAATGCCTTTTTATAAAAGTACCCTTTCTTAAAAAATATATTTTCTTAACAAGTAAGTTTTTAAAAAATAAATTAAATTTTCTTTAAAAAATAGTACCTTTTCATAAAACAGTACGTTTTCTTAAAAAATATCTTTTCCTGAAAGACTACATATTCCAAAAATGTACCCGTTCTTAAAAAGTTTTTATTTAAAAAGTACTTTTTTAAATTAGTACTTTTTATTAAAAAAGTACTTTTTCATTTAAATAAAAAAACCTTTTTTGGAAAAAGAACATTTTCATAAAAAAGAACCTTTTTCTTAAAGGTCCATTTTTAAAAGATGTGCCTTTTTCCTAAAAGTACCTTTTTAAAAGAAACAAAGTTTCTTTACAAAAATACTTAAAAAGGTGCGTTTTCTGCAATAAGTTCCTTATCTTCAAAAGTATTTCAAAAGTACTTTAAAAAAATACTTTTCCTTAAAAAGTCTTTTTTAAAATAGTACTTTCTATTAAAAATGTACTTTTTCATTTAAACAAAAACTACCTTTTTGTAAATAAAAAACATTTTCATAAAAAGAACCTTTTTCTAAAAGGTCCATTTGTAAAAGATGTGCCTTTTTCTTAAAAGCACATTTTTAAAAGAAATAAAGTTCCTTTACAAAAATACGTTTTCTTAAAAAAAGTGCGTTTTCTGTAATCAGTTGCTTATCTTCAATAGTACTTCAAAAGTACTTAAAAAAAAACTTTTCCTGAAAATTACTTTTTTAAAATAGTACTTTTTATTAAAAAAAAGTACTTTTTCATTTAAATAAAAAAAAACTTTTTTGAAAAAAAAAAAATTTTCATAAAAAAGCACCTTTTTCTAAACGGTCAATTTTCAAAAAAAAAACTTTTTTGGAAAAAAAACATTTTCATAAAAAAGCACCTTTTTCTAAACGGTCAATTTTTAAAAGATTGCCTTTTCCTTAAAAGTACCTTTTTAAAAGAAAAAAAGTTTCTTTACAACAATACGTTTTCTTAAAAAAAGTGCTTTTTCTGCAATGAGTTCCTTTCTTCAAAAGCAAATTTTCTTCAAAAAATGCATTTTCTTCAAAATTAACGTTTTCTTAAAATAGTACCTTTTCTTTAAAAAGTAAATTTTCTGCAAAAAGTCCCCTTTCTTGAAAAATACCTTTTCTTCAAAAAGTACCTTTTTTCCAAAAGTGAATTTTCTTTAAATAACCTTATCTTAGAAAAACCCCTTTTCATAAATTTTTTTTTAAAACCTTTTCCCACAAAAGTAAATATTCTTACAAAAGTACTTTTTCCTTTAAAAGTGCTTTATTTTAAAAAGTACTTTTTCCTAAAACTTTTTTTTAGCAAAATATCTTTTGTTGAAAAGTACGCATTTATAAAAAAGTTTTTTTTTTTAAAGTACATCTTCTTCAAAAAGTACATTTTCTACAAAAAGTACCTTTTCTTCAAAAAGTGAATTTTCTTTAAAAATAACCTAATCTTAGAAAAAAACCCATTTGTTTTTTCTTTAAAAAATCCTCTTTCCAAAGAACTAAATTTTCTTACAAAAGGACATTTTCTTATAAAAGTGCCTTACCTTAAAAAGTACTTTTTCCTAAAATAACCTTTTTTTAGCAAAATATCCTTTGTTGAAAAATACACATTCATAAAAAAAGTACTTTTCTTAAAAAAGTATATCTTCTTCAAAAAGTACATTTTCTTAAAAAAGTACCTTTACGTCAAAAAGTGAATTTTCTTTAACAATAACCTTATCTTAGAAAAAACCCTTTTCATAAAAATTTGTTTTTTTGTTTCTGAAAAAAACCTTTTCCACAAAAGTAAATTTTCTTACAAAAGTACATTTTCTTAAAAAGTACTTTTTCCTAAAAAAAAACTTTTTTTTAGCAAAATATCTTTTCTTGAAAAATACATATTCATAAAAAAGTAAATTTTCTTAAAAAAGTACATTTTCTTAAACAAATACTTCTTCTTCTTAAAATATGCCTTCTTAAAAAAAATACTTTTTCTTAAAAAAAGGAATTTTTCTTAAAATTACCATTTCTTAAAAAGTACCTTTTTAAATTGTAATTTTTATTATAAAAGTACATTTTCTTTTAAAGAAAAAACCTTTTTTGAGAAAAATAGTTTTTCTTAAAAGAGAACCTTTTCCTTAAAGGTACCTTTTTTTAAATAAGTGTTTCTTAAGTACTTTTTCTTAAAAAGTACCTTTTCTTAAAAATTACAGTTTCTTAAAAAGTACCTTTTACAATTAATTTTTATTAGAAAAGTATATTTTCTTTAAAAAAAAACTACCTTTTTTGAGAAAAATACTTAAAAGAGAACCTTTTTTTAAATTTACTTTTTCTTAAAAAAGTACCGTTCCTTAAAAAAGTAAATTTCCTTAAAATAGTACCTTATCTTAAGATGTACCCTTTCTTAACAATGTAGTTTTTCTTGTTATAGTATTTTTTAAAATTTTTTTTAAATACCTTTTCGTAAAAAATTTACCTTTTCCAAAAATGGGAGATTTTCTTAAGGAGTCCGTACCTCTTCTGAAAGAGAACTTTTTCTTAAAAAAATATAAATAATGCAATACGTTCTATCTAAGCTGTAATATTACATTTCTAAAAACCCATTTTTTTATTTTCTGTGTCGTAAAAAATTTAAAATCCAAAACGTAAAAAACAAATTTCTATTCAAAATTCGTTTAATTTACTAGACTTTGATAATTTATGTGACATTAATCTTTACAAGAAACGTTTAAACTCGTTAAAAGATAATTCTCTGCTATAGTTCAAAAATCAATCATAAAAAATTTATGACCTCAAATGAGTAAACGTAAAGAAAATGGAAATGGAAATGGAATGGAAATCTTATCAAGTGTTAAATAGAATTTTATGATTTTCTTATTCTTCGTGTTTCAATTTATCAAAGAGTTAAGGCATAAAAATCCTTTATAACAAAATTTTAACGTATATTTTTAAAAAATTGTATAAAAACTTTTCAACATAAAACGAAAATTGAAAGAAGCAAAGCCGCCATAAAAATTTTATATTGCATGAATACTCGTACGTATAAAAGTAACAAAATAATTTAATTGTTTCGTAAAGATTTAAAAAAAAGGAAGACAAAGACTTTAAAAGATCGTTAATCTTCATCAACAAAAATTAAAGACTACATGTAAAATGATTCTCCTACAATAAAAAAAAAAAAACGAAAAAACAAAAACCAGCCAGAATTTTACAAAAGTCCTGCTCTTTTTATTATAAAGGATTTTGTGATGTTTCTTAACCACAAAGGTTTTGTTTCAAACATAGTTTCTTTTGTCTAACCAAAGGTAGTAACAAAGACAAAATATTTTCATTTAACAATTTCCAGATTAGATCATGTACATACACAGTCAAGAAAATATTGTAATGTAATGTTAAACTTAAGATAACGCCAGTTTTAACAGCGAAACATTTCATAAAATACATTGTTAAAGTGTAACATGTAAAGGTTTTGTTGGAAAGTCTCTCTTGATTTGAAGAAGTGTCAGTTTAGTTTTAAATCATTTCAATTTATATTTTAACAAGCGTAAAGAAACAAAAAGAGATCGGATTTCATTTCATGAACAAGTAACGAAAGGATTAAAGCGTAAAGGCTTGTTAATATCAAGGATTTATAAAAGAATATCAAGTAACCATTTTAATTAAACGTGTTTTTTACTCAACAACAAAAACTGTTACTTCATTTTTTTTTAATGTTTTCAAAAATTTTAATTTTTTATAAAATGATTGATATTTTGTATAAAAATATTTTCCATAATTTCCATATAATTTCTCAAGAGATTGCTTAACGGTTTTTAGAAGGAAACAAAGTTGTTTAAGGGTTTCAATTCAAGTTTTTCTTTTTTTTTTGAACAACATCATTTTTGTCTTGTTCTTGTTCTATCCCAGGAAAAACTTATGCAAATTTATTTTCCCTGTAATATTGCAATTTGAGACACTTCAGTGACATAATTCCTGACAGCATGACGAATTTTGATTGATACGAGTTCAGTGCATAAAAAAATATAAAAACATAAAAATATAAAAATTTCAATTTTCATTTTTTACCATTACTTGCTCGCTCGTAAGATGTGTTGTAAATGTCAAAAATTGTTGGATTGATTACTTGCTTTTGGCATATATGTACATACTTAGTTCTATAAAAACTCGTTAAGAGCTGTTTAAAACTATATGTACGTTAAGGTTTTGTTATTGTAGGGGATACTTTTTTTTATGGGACATTCGTTGTTTAAAGAAGTTTTTACAGAGATTTTTTTATGATGAATTTGCTGCAGCAAGGGATTTTTTTTTTAGGTGACATATTTTATTTTGATAATTTATTCAACTAAGTTTGCAAGCTGTTTTTAAGGAAGGTTAAAGATGTTGCGTGATCTGTTGATGTTTTTAAGATTTAATGAGAAATTGAATTCTTGGCCATCTGTTGTTTTTTTTTTTGTCTTAAGACAACAACTTTTTACTTAGCCAAAATACGAAGGAAATCACATACACGCAAAAAATTAATCTTGAAATCCATTAGCAAAAAAATAAAAACAAAAAATTTCTAAAAAAATCTTCATCTAGCTCAATACACTTTAGTTAACGTTTCTACAATTTTTGTATCCCCTCCAAATAATTTTTTTTAACAAAAGATATTTTTTTAAGATAAGGTACTTTTTTAAGAAAATGTACTTTCCAAATAATTTTTTTTTAACATCAGGTACTTTTTTAAAAAAGGTACTTTTTTAAGAAAAGGTACTTTTTAAGGCAAGGTACTCTTTTAAGAAAATTTATTTTTTAAGAAAAGTAGTTTTTTAAGAAAATTTACTTTTTTAAGGAAAAGTATTTTTTAACAAAAGATACTTTTTCTTTAAAGAAAATGTATTTTTTACAAAACGTACTTTTTAAAGAAAAGGCACTTGCTTAAGAAAAAGTACTTTCTTAAGAAAAAGTACTTCTTTAAAAAAAGGTACTTTTTTAAGAGAAAGTACTTTTTAAGAAAATGTACTGTTTTAATAGAAGGTATTTTTTTAAGAAAGGGTACTTTTTAAGAAAAGGTATTTTTTGAAGAAAAAGTACTTTTTTAAGAAAAGGTAAATTTTTTAAGAAAACGTATTCTTTTTATAAAATGTATTCTTTTAAGAAAAGATAATTTTTTAAGAAAATGTATTCTTTTTATAAAATGTATTCTTTTAAGAAAAGATAATTTTTGCAGAAAAAATTACTTTTTTAACAAAGATACTTTTTTAAGAAAGATATATGGTCAAGAAAAAGTACTCTTTGAGGATAAGTTACCTTTTTAAAAAAAGGTATTTCGTTAAGAAAATGTATTTTTTGAAGAAAAAGTACTTTTTGAAAGAAAAATACTTTTTTAAGAAAAAGTACTTTTTTAAGAAAAGTAACTTTTTTTAAGAAAAGCTGCTTTTCAAGAAAAGTATTTTTTTAAAAAAATTTTTTAAGAAAAGTTACTTTTTAAGAAAACTACTTTTTTAAAGGAAACGGTACCTTTTTAAGAAAACTACTTGTTTGAGGAAAGGTATTTTTTTACGAAAAAGTACTTTTTTAAGAAAAGGTAATTTTTTTAACAAAAGGTACATTTTTAATAAAATATTTAATAAACAAAATGTACTTTTGAAAGAAAAAATACTTGTTTAAGAAAATGTACTTTTTAGGAAAAGGTGTTTTTTTTTAACAGAAAATTCTTTCTTGGGAAAATTCACTTTTTTAAGAAAATTTTACTTTTTTCTGCGCATGCTAATGATCTGCCTTCACAACTTCTTCATTGCAAAATTCATATGTACGCCGACGACGTGCAATTATATTTAAGCAGTTCGCCTGTTTCAATTAATCACAATATAAGAAGACTCGAAGAGGATTTAAATAATATCCATCGTTGGGCTACGATCAACCAGCCCTTTTTAAACCCATTAAAATCTAAATGTTTGATGATAAGTAAACGCTCTGATATTGCAATTAACGGACAAAAGATTCCTATTATTTCGTCTGCAAAAATCTGGGTATTATCTTTAACAACTCTCTAACGTGGTCAAATAATTTAAATAAATTTGGTTGGGAAAACTTAAGTTAAACTAAAATCTCTTTGGTCGGCACAATATATCACACATTTGAAAGTAAGAATTCTATTAGCCAAAATGTATATATTTCCTGGACTTTTGTGCGGCTGTGAAATTTTTGCTAATTGCCACTCCTCGAGCTAACGTCGACTAAATATTGCATATTCGTTATGTTTTTGACTTGAGAAGATATTCTCATATTACTCCCTTCTCTGAAAGACTATTTGGTGTGTTCTTTGATAATCTTTTGAAAAAATTTGAGTTATAATTTTTATGCACAAAATTATTTACACAAAAAAAACTTAGCTATCTATTCGAAAAATTGCAATTTGCCAGATCTGAGGAAGAAAGCTCAACAATTCTTAGTGCACGTCTTTGGAATGCTCTTCCACAAACTTATTAACCAACAAGCAACGCAAGACATAAAAAAAGCAAAGTTTTGATTATTTTGCATAGTAAAATCGTTTCAATTTTTGTATTTATATTTTCTATTACTTTTTAAAAATTTTCTCAAATACGCCAGAAATAAAAATATTTTTTGAAAAATTTTTTATAGCCTTTTCTTTTCTGTAAAAAAACAAATATTGCATTATAATTATGTACACTAATATAATGTTTGCTGCATCATCCAGTTAATAAATCTTAAACGGTCAGAATAGAACATAAAATCACAAACTGCGCATCACTTTTAGTCCATTTCTTTTGTAAATACAAATAAACACAAAACAAAAAAAGTGCAATTCTTACTCCTTGATTTTTTTTATGATTGTCATAACTCTTTGCCATTTTATAATAAAATTTTGAGAAAAGAAAGATTGACAAATAGAAAACACTATTTATAAAGAAAATGTTATTGTTTTCTTTGTTGGTCTTGAAGTATATTGGTATAACTAATGCCGTTTTCTTTTCTTACAAAGAATGTCGCATTTTATTTGCACTTTTTTCAAAAAGTGTATTTTTTTATATATTCTAAATTAAGAGTAACGTATTTTTATACATCAATCGAAGAGGACAATAAGCAAATTGTTTTGCATTTTATGAACACAGCACTTTGAGACCTTTCGATTGATGTATAAAATAATGTTGCTCTTAATTTAGAATATATAAAATATACACTTTTCGAAAAAAGTGCAAATAAAATGCGACATCTTTTGTCAGAAAAGAAAACAGCATAAGAATATTTTTCATTGCATAAGTTTTTATGTTAAAAAGGGTTTTAGTTTTACTACACATTTCGATTGATAAAATGTAGGTCTAGTTCAAGTTTTTTGGGTAATGCATTATATAATATATATATATATACATATTATGTACCTATTTACTGTATCCAAATGAAAATGTGACTTTTTAATATAAACTTTGCGGGTATATCGATTTGGGCTATACTTTCTTTCAGATTTACTTTCTTTGACATCTTTGCCAAATTTCATCTCAATATCATTGGTTCAATAGTGACGCTCAAAGTGAATTTAGCGATTTTAACAATTTTCGATTTTGTTGAACAATGAAGGTCCATTAAATTCAATTTTGCGGGATGAAATGTTTGCTGTAGAAACGTTAAGGATGCCGCAGAAGGCCTTCGGTGACCAGGTAATATCGAAAAACGAAAAAAATGTTTACAAGTGGTACAAACAGTTCCAAGGAGACGCAGAAAGCGTTGAAGACAAAGACCGCCCGGACGAGAAAAAATCAACTGGTGAATAACACTGAAAAATCGTGGAATGAAAACACTGTACAACAGTCCTAAAATCCCGTAGGGTTTCATGACGGTTTTTAACGTTTTCGAAGTCGCTCAATCCTAATCTGAAGTTAGTTTTTTTGGGTCAGAAAAGTTTTTATGCTACGGGGCGGAGGCAAGCCTTAACCCCGTATTAACTAAATCAGTAGGGAGGTTTGGAGAGTGTTAATATATATGACCGACCCCTATTACTTTCTTTCCTTTGGGTCTTATCTCCTCCGGACCCAGCTTATTTTTGTATAATTTTATAGAAAAATATGTTTTTATATTATTTAAATAGAACTTGACGTGACTCTGGATTTTAAGTTTTTATACCTTCCACGCCAGTGTGCAGAGGGTATATATGAGTTTGCTATTCCGTTTGTAACGCATCCAGAAATGAATTTGCGACCCCATAAAGTATATATAATCTTGATCCTTATAACAACTCGAGTCGATATAGCGATGACCGTCTGTCTGTCTGTTGAAATCGTGCTCATTCACAAAATAAACCATTTATCTGGGGAAGAATAATATTGCTTGTGATTTTTGCGGTCAGGATGGTATTTAAAATAAGGTAATTCGGGCATCATGCCTAGATATGGCCTAAAATATGAAGACACCTCTAAAAAACTGAAAACAATTTCTGATCTGAAGGCCGAGATCCAACGCGTCATCGCTGAGATTGAAACACATCTTTGTCAAAATATCATCGAAAATTTCATGAAAAGAGCAATATGTCGGATATGCAATCCAATAAAAATATCATCACTCGCTAAAAAAATACACGTTTTAGTTTTAAATTAAATCGTGCAACCTTTAATTAAAAAATCAAGGTCAAGTTAACAGTTTTCTCCGATTAACGCGCGTTATGAATTTCCTTCGTCGGACCAAACCGAAGAGGAGTAGATTCAGTGACATCAAGGTGGATGGTAGAAGTTCTCAACACAAGATCAGCAGAAACATTAGCAGAAGGGGAAACCATAGCCGTCAACACAACCAGAGGATGTCCACAGGGAGGGGTTCTTTCGCCTCTAATGTGGAGTCTGGTTGTTGACGAACTATTAATGGAACTGTCGGAAGCAGGTATAGAATGTCAAGGCTACGCGAATGATATAGTCATAATAGCAAGAGGCAAATTCGAGGAAACCCTTTGTGACATTGTCCAAAGAGGGCTGAGAATTATCAATCAATGGTGTAGGGCAACAGGACTGAACATCAATCCGACAAAGACCACTATTGTACCATTTACCAAGAGAAGAAAACTTCCAAGATGGAAGGCAATTCAAATTCTAGGAGAAGTCATCGAACCAAAGACAGAGGTGAAATATCTGGACATAATATTAGACAGCAAGCTGACATGGAAGGCACACGTCAACCATATTACAGAGAAAGCCAAGCGTGCTACAATGATATGTAGAAGGGTAGCGGGTAGAATCTGGGAATGTAAACCCAGCATCCTATACTGGATGTATTCCATGATGGTCCGTCCAATCGTGACCTATGGAGCTATTGCGTGGGCCAAAAGGACAGAGCTAAAATCAACTCAAATGGAGTTAAGTAGAATACAAAGACTAGCGTGTATTGGGATAACGGGTGCAATGAGGACGTGCCCAACGGCATCACTTTAAGTACTCTTGGATCAAAGCCGACTACATATAGTGGATAAAGGGGCATAAACCAATAACCAGGCTTTATGAAGGGCAATGGAACCGAATAAGTCAGGTTAAAGATTACTCCCTCCTAGATTGTCCAATGGACAGGACGGAGAAGAAATACGATTTCAAGAAAAACTTTGTTACAAAACTTAGTAATAAAAAGGAATGGAGTAGTTTGAGTACAGCATATTCTCTAAAGGAGAATACGATCAAAATGGAACAGGGGCGGGAGTCTTTGGGCCTAGAACCAAATACTACGAATCAATGGGAATACACACGAGTATTTTCCAGGCGGAAATTTATGCCATCGATAGGTGTGCACAGATTAACTTAAATAGGAAGTACAAAAGACAGGACATAACCATATTATCAGATAGTCAAGCTGCTATTCGAGCATTAGGCTCCTATGTAGTAAACTCTAAGTTAGTATGGGACTGTCTGCAAAGACTGAATGACCTAGGCAGACACAATAAGGTCAGCCTTTGTTGGGTCCCGGGACATATGGGGATTCACGGAAATGAGCAAGCGGATGAGCTTGCCAGAAAGGGAGCTACCATAAAGCTAATGGGGCCGGAACCGTTCTGTGGAATAGGAAAAGGAGTATGGGAAGGCGTACTCAAAGAATGTGAGAATCATATCAGATAGGAGCTTTTTTCGAGCCACCTAGGCTTAAGGCAATCAAAACTCTTGTTAGGTAACTACAACGGTAAGAGATTTGAGTCATGTATCGGACTATCAAAGAACGGACTGAGAATATTAGCCGGGATTCTAACTGGTCACTGTAGGCTCAGGGAGCATCTGAGCAGGTTATGAATTGAAGCGAACCCCATGTGCAGATTCTGCGATGAGAAGGCAGAATCAGCGGAGCACATACTGGGGGATTGTGGAGCTTTAATGCATAAGAGGAAAAAGCACTTGGGTTCTTTCCAAATACCAGGGAGCGAAATAAAATCACTGGAACCAACCAACATCCTCGAATTTCTTCAGGCTTCAGGATTGGGTGAGATTTTATAGGGACAAACTATTAGCAGAGGGCAGTACAATAGATCTTTTGGTCGCGGTACTTTCGTCACCTCTTTTATACAATACAAAGGAATACAATACAATAAAAAAACTGGTAACATGGTAATACTAAAGAATTATGCGTCGTTTAGGTGAAGATATTCGCTAAAAAAAAATCAAAATTATGGGCCGATAATCCTTGATTTTTGCACCGCCCTAAACATCATTCGTTCTTTAACATAATTTCGCAGAAAACTCAAATCATCATATCGGTCCACAATCACCAGAATCACGTGACTTCTGGCTATTCCATAAACTCAAAAGACCATTCCAGGGACACTGTTTTGAATCTACTGAGAAGATAAAAGCCGACTCGCTGCGCGCTTTGTAGACGGAAATCAACTTCAACAACTATTTCGTTGATTGAAAAAAAACTTAGTATGTTTTGTATTGAAAGGGGGATTACTTTGAAAACAATGGAATTTTTCTTTGAACACAGTAATCTAAAGTTGGTTGGTTGATCAAAACTACTTCCTACTTTTTATAACTGTTTACAATATTCTCTTTTACATTTTCATTATAAAAGGCTTTATCTTTGAAAACCCTTACATAACAATCCACTTAATATGACTCACCAATTCTTTTTTAATTATTTCCTCAAAAATTATTATTTCCTCGCCATTGTCATTGATCATTTACCTCAGTAACATCTTACTATCCACAGTAAGTAGTTGCTACTCAAAAATCCATTAAAAATCATTTTAAATAGTTGCTGATGTTGTCAACAATATTAAACTAATAAACATTTCACTATTTATTATTCTAACATACAATGTTCAACATAACAAATCAATGACCATTCCTTAATGAACACAATAGACCCTGTGGTTCTTTTCTTTCATACTTTAAATCAATTAGTAACCAAAACCCTGACTTAAAACTTAGAAAAAAAAACATATAAATCCCATTTAGTATTCTACTAACTATGCGCATTGTTTTAAATGGTCATGCAAAAAATACAAATAAATTGTTCTATGACTTGTCGTCTTCCTTTGGGGGGTAATTTATAAGGGTGATATTAACACTGCATGAAGTATGTCTTTTTCTCAGAGCAGCCTATGACCTTTAGTTAAATTGTTTGTAGTTTATGTCATATTAGCATTAGTTTTAATATACAAAAATAAGAAAAATGTGCCCTTATCTTAGCCGCTGGCTTTAATCTCATTTATGAAATTAAAACAAATTAAAATTGTCTTCGTCTTTGTACTTACGGCTAAAGTATATACCACGAACTTTGTAAGTAATAATTTTGTGTATTTTTTTTGTAATTTCCGCTTCCTTGTTTGCTTGTTCTTTTTTGTCCTTCATATTACGTGCAAATAAATTGGAATTAATTCTGTAATGCTTCCTTTTTTATATATTCTGCTCAATTTGTTGTTTATTTTTTTACATTGTAAACACTTTAAATACTTAGATGAAATTATAAGGGTCTTAAGACTTTTAAATTCTATTCGTTTAGTTTTAAGATTGACACTTGAAATGTTGTAATTAGGGTTTTGGAAATCGTGTTTAGTGATTATTATGGTAATGAAGGTAATTTAGCTTAAACCAATAGTTCAACGGTCATTTTGAGATCAAATTCTCATCTTAAACAAGTAAGAGTGTAAAACTCGGTATTGCCCGTGTTCTAAATACCATAATATAAATTAATAAGATAAATAATAAAAATTTTAGGTATCTCCGTTATTTTTTAATTGAAAGCAATTATTAAATGCAATGAGCATAAATCGAAATACATACAATTACACTTTTGTAAGAGTATACCCATCATGTTATTATCTTACTCTTATCGATAAACCATTAGTTCATAGGTACAAAAAAATACAAACAAACATGTGTATGCATCGCTGATATATCTTGCACATTAGGGCATTGAAAATTATTTTAATAAAATGGTATTACTTTTTCGCGGTTGTCAAAAAAATTCACCCATAAAACGCAGCAAAGTTAGGAAATTATTTTTTTATTTATCCGAAAAAACGCATTTTTTATATCAGTATATCACCCTGGCTCGAATCTGTATTCAAAATTTGCGGTAAAGGGAAAGAATCTGCTGTTTTAATATAAAAAAAGTAAAAAAAAATTTGAGAAAATTTTTACTTTTCTATATGTCCCCTATTTCAATATATTAAGGGTCGTATTAAAAGTCGTATTTTCATTCATAATTCATTTTTGAAGATACGAATAATTTTGGATTATTTATTTCATATACACGTTATAAATAGCATAACATTTAAAGAAACTTTGAAATAATTTGCAATTAAAATTTTTAATAAATAAGTCCGTGACAACGAATCACCGGAGGCGTTACCGGATCATGTGAAATAAAAAAATAAAAATGCGTTTAAAAGGTGACATGTTTCCTGAGGTAGAGACAAAGAGTTTTTAAAATTTTTTTTTTGCAGCATTTTGAAGTAAAAAACACGATTTTTGCTACAAAATTTCGGGAATTTGTTGTTACAAAATGGGGAAGGGAATGGACAATAAAAAAAACTCTTCGGGGTTACCTGATGATTTATGTGTAGATATAGTGTGTAAAATTTCAAAAGAATCGGTCAAGTAGATTTTGAGTTATGATGTTCACGGACTTCGAACATTTATTTGCGAGAAAATCGATTCAAAGTTTTTTAAAAACTGATTTATATACGATATACCGTATGAGGCCGGCGCTGGAAATTTTTTTTTTAAAGATGTACTTGTTACTTTTGAAAGACAAAAACGTTCATGACTTTTTTATGTTTCTCAGAATTGAAAAAAAATCATGAAAATCACCAAAAATGGTGAACCGTTTTCAAGTTATTCCAATATACGTAGTGGAAGTGCCTTAATGATATATCGCGAAAAGTCGAGCGAAAAGTAAGCGTCAAAAATAATTTTAAAAACAACATTCAGTTCTTAATCAAGAAAAACTTATTACATAAATAGAACAGCAGCAAACACACACATATTAAATAAATGTTATTTTTGTATGGAAATCGCGACTTTTATCAATTCACTTTTCTCAGTAAATTGTTAACAAAATCAAAAGTTATGCACCGATTACAATGAAATAGAGCTCATTTCATTCGAAATATGTTTATCTGAACGTTTTTAGACCAAACATTCATATCGCGAAAAGTCGAGTGCAGATTTTTAATTTTTTGTTGTTTTTTTTTGCTTATACGAGAGAGCAAAGCAAGAACACTTTTGTATGCTTTATTGGTACATATTAGCGACCGAGATATTCAACGTAGATTCTGTTATTATCTAACGTATGATTCCGTTAAAAAAAAATTGTTTGCAGATTTAAAAGGCACTTGGAAAAATCAGTGTAAGTCTTAAGTTTAAAATTCAAATTTTTACTTCACAAAATGAGCAACATTACTCAGACGAGAATTGGGAAAATGATTTTTTTCACTTCTAACTTTAAGGCTGAAGCAGAATGTTTGATATGCTTTCAAATTATTCAGACTAACACAAAATATCATATTAGAAATCATTTTAAGACATTCTATTTCAGATAAATATTTTTTTTCATTTCACATTAGGGTGGCCCTTAATAAAAAAGTGTTCAAACTCTCGGTAGCACCCCCTAGAAATATGCGAATAGCAAAAAAAGTAAGAAATACAAAGTTTTGTGCCAATCAAAAAACATTTAGAGGTGGCTCAACGCGATTGAAAATTTCAAGTGTATTTATATGGGGAAAATATGACTTTTTTTCAGATTTTACGAAAATTTCGTTCTATAGTTTAATTTATCCGACAAATTGTTATGTAATTCGGGATCAGTATTAAAATATGTTTCCAAAAAGTTATAAAACTTCAAAATCGAATAAAAACTCGCCAAGAAATAACAAATGCCCCAGACCACTTTTGTGCCAAAAAAAAAACTAAATTATGAAATTTGATGGCATTTTTTTCAACTTTAAGAAATTATTTAAAGCCAACATTTTATTTTAGTCTCTATACCTGTAAGTAATCATATATGAAGTATTGTTTTATAACCACCTTGTTAAGCTATTAAGCATTGAAACAGAATATAGAAATTTTTTTTGATAAAATTTTGAAAACTCCTTTTTCAAGTTTTGAAAAATTTTCTCAAACAAAATTTAAAAAAATAGATCTAGCTCTTTAAGGTCTTGTTAAATGCATGTTAGAGATTAACTGTGTGAATTTTTGGGTAAATCCCTATGCCAATATTTTTTTGACAAGCATTTTATTTTTGCGGATTTCGAGAAAAATGGGATTTTTGTAACATATTCTGTAAATGTACTATTTCTAAATACTTTGTATCAAAAATTCATCACTTGTCTACTTTTAAATGTTATGTTTTATTCTTATAGCCTAGAGTTTCGGAAAAAATAATATGACCCCATTAGCCCTTTTGGAATTGGGTGACCCCAATATGACCCCAAACTAATAAAAGACAATTTATTCAATAAACTCAAATAGTTTGTAGGTGCTGTTGAATTTTTAGATGCGATGCTTAAAATATAATAACCAAATGTGTAGGACTTCTGTTCCTAAAATTTGGGATAAATCCGAAAACGTTAACCCATTATTTGCCAAGGCCAGCTTTGGATTTTACGATATTTTTAAATAAAATTACCGAAAACAAGTTTTTTATTAAACTCGATGAAACCACTATTTAGAATTAAAGAGTAATAATTTAGGTAATTTTTATTTATTTAATCCTGCAGTGCTCCTGGGATCAAAATAATCCATTGTTTATTGCTCGCGAATAAAAATTAAAACAACTTTGAACCAATTTTGTTATAAAATTATTTTATGTATGAAAACTTTCTATATTTTTCTAAATAAAATAAGAAGACCCACAAATGGCCCAAAGCTAATAAAAGACAATTTATTCAAAAGAATTTTTAAAAAATTTTTTATGATATTTTCATAAGACAAAGTAGCTGCAATCACCCGGTAAAGGTGTACTTTGTGTCACAACCGTAACCAAAACAAAATTTAAATAATTCCTACACCAAATAAAATTTCTAATGGCACCAAAAAAATTAACTTCCTTTGATTGTAGAACAATTTAAAATAAATTCTCAACAAACATATTGAATTTAGAGATTCATAAGAACATATTTTTTTTTCCAATTTAGTTACAGATCATAACTTAGTTTTAATAATCTCCTCATACTTACAGACAATCTGCAACACATACATTATACAACTAGAAGTAATTTTCAAAATAAGTCCTTCTGCATTAACCACTAGCAGCTGTTATCCCAGGGTATAATCCTAGTTTTGTGTGTAAAGATTTTAACAGACATTTCTAAAGGCTACTTACAATTACTTATGCTCATAAACATGAGATTTTCACACATTCCTTGCCAAAACTAAATAATAAAAAAATAAATAAATTTCAAACGCTAATAAATGTTTATGATTTTTATCCAATTTTCTATGATTGCAAATGATGGACATGTGTTGAAATTTTCCTTTCTAAAAACCAGCAACAAATACAGCCTCATAATATTGTAATGAAAGTGTATCAAATTGTTTTTTAAATCTTCTAATACTCGTGTTTATGACTTTTTCTATTTCGCCATAAAATAAATGGCTTCATTTTCATTAACTTTTTAATATGTTCAATGATTTTGTATTCAAACTTATCCATTGACATATGATTGATTTACTACTTTCACATCCATTTAATTCCTAAATACATTTATGATTGTTATTATTATCACCCATCATTTAAATAAACTACAGCTTTATTTCGTTTATTTAATGATTTTGATTTGATATACAAACAGTATTTGTCTGTTTACTGTGTCAGTATCATTGTCAGTTGTCTGTCTTGGGTGGATGTTTTATTTTTGTATCCTGGCATATTTATCTGGGCTTTCTTTTATACGATGATTGGGGGAAAATGTGTGAAAATATAAAAAAAAGTCTTTATTTTTAACATTAATGTTAATGAAATCATAATAGAGTTGTTTTTATCGATAACCATTATGTTGCATTTTTCCCGATAGGCGTTTTTAGAACTGGACATTATGTTTATATTAACTGTGTAGCATTGTAATTTTCTATTTAATGGTGGTTGTTTCTCGGGGGTTCTTGTAAAACTTCTAAACAAACCAGAATTCGCAACTAAAAATATACAGGAGCGCCATCTTTTATGATGGTATGTGAATATTTAATAACTTAAAAAAAATAATCGATCCTCATATGTCTGATATTTTTATTTAACAATTCATTTGGGGACTACTTTTTGAATCATTAAAAATTTTCCATTATTGCTGCATTTTCCATAATTATTTTGAGCATCTCGGGCGGTATAGCAATGATTTCGGCACGAATGTTTACGTTAAGCTCGTCAATGGTCTGAGGCTCATTGGCGTACACTTAGCTATACAAATAACCTCACAAAAAGTAGTCTGGGGGGTCAGATGTGATATTTTGGTTGTCCAGTCAATCACGCCTTTTTTGACTTCACACTTCCAGGGAATTTTCGTTACAGAAACTGCATTGTTTGATTTGCAGTATGCCATGGTGCTCCACCTTATACAAACCAGTAAACGTCCAGTCTTTTTACGCATTTTCGGCAGACAAAATGAGCCAACATACACTGTTATCGCTTCCCATCGATAGTTTCGGCTTCTCTGAACTAAATGTCATTTTTGGTCATGAAATAGTATTTTCTGGATCTCGTGAGTATCCTCCGTTCCCCAAATGCTGCAATTTTGCTTCTTAATGCCATCACAGAGTGTGAAGTGGACCTTGTCGATCATCAACATTTGCTTCCAAAAGTTAAGTTCAGTGTCAACAATTCAAGCGACTGTTTGGCCGTACTGCAGGCGACGTGGCCTGTTTTTGAGTCAATTTCACTTTATACGGAAGCAAATACAAATCATCGTTCAAAATTAGCCACAAAGTGCTTCCACTAACGCCAAAATGCTGTGCGGGCTGACGATATACCACATTTGGTTTCTTGGCAATACTGTCTTTTACCACTTCAACTAGTTCATTGAAACATCATGTGCGTTGATGAACGGCATATCGACGAGCTCCCACTGCTCAACAAAATCACACTCTAATTACGAATAGTGTTGCCAGACGGTGCTTCTTGGACACGATATTTTCGAAAATATGAACGTTGAGTTAACACAAGTGAACGACTATTTGCAATCTACAGCGTCAATATTTCGACGCGTTATTTTTATATAAAGCGACACATGGTAAAAATTGTACTGAATTGAAGTTTCAAAAATATGTGATCTGAAGTCAGTCGGTTGACAAATGTCAAAATTACCATACCGACATAAAATTTAATCGGAGCAAGGCCATCGCAATAGAAATCCATGAAAATCGGCGATTGTTCAGACCAAGGCTTAAGAACACCTAATGAATTTTTTTTTCAAACTTAAATATATAAGAAAGATACGATTATATGACTATACGATGCTCTGTACCAGTATTTTCGGGAAAGAGTCATCAGCCCAACTTTGCTTAGGTCATAATTGTATATAAAAAATATTCATAAATCAAATTTAAATTAACTTTTTAGGAATTTTTGGCCTGTAGATGTTAAAAACTTCATATAGGATGTTATTTTTATATGGGGACTAGGTCGAAAAATGGGCCGATCATAATCGATCATATTTTGTAGAGTTATTTATTTTTCTCAAATAAAGATATAAACTAAATTAAGTGCTTAAAACAGAAAGTGATTCTGAGTGAGGTTTAGATCGACACACACAGACGGATAGACAAAAGGGCAGATAGACGGACAGACAGAGGAACAGAGATCGATAAATCGACTAGGGAAGTTATTCTGAGTTGATCGTTATAATAAAGGATGGGTCTCAGTCAAATATTTTTGATAGTTACAAACTTATACTCTGACCACAGGATGGTATAGGATATAAAAACTAGCGCGATTTCATATTTTTGCATGAAAGTTAGAAGAGCCAAGACGTGCTGTTGTTTGGCCAGGCAAGGAAAAAAGACAATATTTATTTCAAATTTCATTAAAAAATTCTATACAAATTTATAAAATCTTCTGAAATTTTCCAGAAAACAACATCAAATTTCAGAATCAAGCACTATTTCATAAATTTGCAAGGAAAATGAAAGAGCCAGAACGGATAGTTGATTGCCCGATCTTCAAGCATTAACTGAATGCAATCAATTTTTCAAAGTGGAATCCTCAAGTCTTCTTCAGAAATATTGAACCACAAGCAATCAAACTTCAAAAACGATTTCATAGCAAAAACATACTTTAATTACTTTAAAGATTGCTTTATATAAATTCCCAGAATATGTGAGATTCCAAAATAGTATAAACTTTATAAAGTCCTCTTCCGAAATTTTTTTAACAAATTATCATCAAACTTGTATACATTTGTATGGAATATGAACAAGTCTGGACAGATAGTTGTTTCACCAGGATTTAAAATTGATCGGATTTCTTTGAAAATTGGCAGATATGTTTCCGACATACATACGATTCAAAACTATATATAGTTTTATAGTCTGATTTTGAGAAAATTTCCATAATATTACTTCAAACATCAAAAACTAGGCACTGTTTCATAGACTTGCATGAACAGTGTTCGCCCAACACGGAAAAATTATACAAATGCTTTAAAATTTATGTTTACTTCCATAATATATGTCAGTCAACAAATTATGATATTTTAAAAATTCCTCTTGGAACGTTTTCCTCATAATTACATCAACCATTAAAAACAGTTTCATACATTTGCGTGAAAAAAGTACAAGCCGCGATGGATAGTTGTGCGCACAGATCACAAAAAACATCCGATTGCTTTCACATGCTCTGATATATTATCAAAATATGTGAGATTAGATCATCAAACTTGAAAACCTCACCATACATTATCAAGGAAAATTAAAGAGGCTAGACGGGAAATTGGTCCCCCAGGACTTAAAATATATCCGATTAATAATAATAATAAATTCCCGTCGTTCCTATAAGGAGCATAGGGCCATATACGGTTTCTGTAATCAATTGTAGTTTAGGATGAGTAACTGATTGGGCTAAACATCCGATCCTGGAGCTGGGGCTGTGTGCAAGGTATTTAGTCATTGCGATTCTTAGGGTTATACCGCCCAACTTCGGTCGACAGAGCCTCGTTTGTTATCGGCAGGGTGCACCACGTGCAGGAGAGGTTGCCAATTGAGTAGGAGAGGCTATAGTCACTACGCTTCACTACCCCCTTCACCCCAAATCCGATTATATAGGATTCAATTTAGTATAAAATTTTATAAAAGCTTATTGAAGTAATGTTCGCCTAGGCTAGGCCAGAAAAAAATTTAGATTACTATCAAATTTAAAAATTTAATTCCCAGAACATATACGATTTATAGTCTTTTTGAGAAATTTCCAGAAGGTGATAAGCTACTCGTACCACTGTTTCTTTAATATCCATGGAGTATGAAAGAGCCGCGAAAGGTATATGTTCGTTCTGGCCAGAAAAATTATCAGATTGCTTTTAATTTACTATAGTGTATTCCTGAAACATATAGAATTTAATTTAGTATAAAAATGTAAAAAAATTTTTTGATAAATTTTGCACTAAAGAGCATCAAACTTCTAGAATTAGTACTGTTTCATACATTTGATTGGAAATTGGAAAAGCCAAGACGTATAATAGTTCTCCCAAAAAAAATATATCCAGGTGACTGACAAATTTAAAGTGCTTTCTGATTCAAAAAGTATAATATTTATCTTACTGAGAAATTTTCCACAAAATGCCAGTTGTAGTTTAAGAAGCTGCGAGCTAAGCGACTTGAGTGCTGGGGATCGTTATCATGTTGGAATAAATTTTCAGAGGGGATTTTTTCCAAATATTTCACAATATTTATTTGCGGTCATAATCCCTTCAATTTTGATCAATGGACAGACTCCATCGCGAAAAAATGTTCCTTTAAATTCCTAAGTGGAGCATAAGGCTTCAATAAATGAATTCCACTGAATTCTGTTTACGGCTATAATTTTAATCTCACCAAATGTTTTTCCTGCTAGTCTAAGCTCTTTGTCAAGTTGTTGCCTCCAGGTGCTTTTTGGACGTCCTCTGCCTCTGCTACCTTTCGGGTTATACTCTAGCGCTATGCGAGCTATATCGTCTGAAGATTTCCTGAGAGTGTGTCCGAGCCAATTATAGCGGCGCCTTTGGATTTCGTCGGCAATGGGTGCTTGCCTTGTTATATACGTTATATGCGTTTATGCGTTGTGCCTTTGTTTTTGAGACGTTTATTGAGAGCCCTGCACGGGCTGCCCTGGCACCAACACGATCAAGAATATTTTGCATTTGTCCATGGGTAGTGGCGAGCAAGCAGATGTCATCTGCATAATCTAAATCACTTATTTTACCCTGGATACCGAAGGAGATTCCGTCTTGACTCGTGACTGTTTGTCTCATTATGACGCCCAGGACAATGTTGAAGAGTAAGGGCAAGAGTATGCATCCTTGTCCTTCATGTAAGATTGAGCAGTATGCGTCCTCATACAAGTTGCCTATGAGCCTGATGATTTGCATGGGATTCCTTTACACGCTAAGGCTTTCATGATTGCTTCGTGATGAATAGTGTAGAAAGCTCGTTTGAAGTCAGTGAAGACCAAGTAGAAGCTTGATCACATTTCCACTGATTATTCGACGATAATGCGGAGGGAATTTATGTGGTCAGTGCATGTTCTGTTTGGTCTAAAACCGGCTTGTTCATTTCGTAAGTCGTCGTTAATGCACGTTGCAATGCGCTGGTGAATTATTTGGGCAACGACTTTGGTGATCGTGTCCAGGAGCGTTATGCCTCGCCAGTTTCTGCATTCTTGCAAGTTGTCCTTCATTAGCAGGTTTATTATTATGCCACCTTTGGCGCTGTTGACAAGCCGTTCCTCGTTCCATAGCTACGTAAGATTGGCTCGATCATAGAGGCAGTGAGTTGCTGGTCAACTTTTTATTTAAGATGCGGTCTGGGCCAGCCGCTTTGTGGTCCTTTAGCCGCCCGATGGCTGCAGCAATTTCATTTATGTCGAGAGGTGCGCAGAAGATTTCTGCTCTCCGGCTGTGGAAGTTGTAATTGCAAAGTGGTAGATCATGGTCGGAATTGGCATATAATTAATAATTCCATTTAAAACATAGCATTTCCTCCCCCCTATAATTGATTCTCCGCCATGTTTGAATGTTGGTAGCTGATATCTAGGAGAATTTATTTGTTTAGATGGTCTACGTATGAAATTTATTCCATCGGAGCCAAATAAATAAATTATATTTAGTTTTCGTCAACACTGTTTCCTTGACTAATGCTGATAACGTTATTAAGGAGTGGCTTCTTTGCTGCCGTCTAGAAAGCAAATTTGCTTCATTTAATCAATGGCGCGCAGTGTGAACTCTAACTGAGACGCCAATATATTCATTTGCGGAAGTAGCAACATCCTCATCCTATGGTCTTGGCGTGTGGTAGTTTTTCGTGGACACTTTTTCTTTCTACACTTTTTCTCAAGTGAAATCATGATGCAATAAGGAATATTGTGAACTTCTTTACACTAAAGAGCAAACCAGTTTCACGCATGGATTTACCATCCTCTAAAGCTTTAACAATAATAGATATTTCAATACAATTTGACAACTATTTCTTAATAAACTTTTATTTGGAATGTAATAATTATAATTAACCACAGATATGGTTTATGTGTATCTTTTTCACACTTCAATCACCATTCCCCAACATAAATAGAGTAGTGCTATATAAAACAGCCTACCGCTATTCACTTAAATTTGTCTAAATTTGGCTTCTATTTGTTCTTTGAATATATACATACTTCACTAAATATAATTGTGTTCGGATCAGTTTTAAACTATAATAATATAATAATCACATAAGATATATATTTATGTCGCTTATTTTTGTGTGATGATTTTTTATGTACCGAATACTTGGACCAAGGAGCGGCGTATAATCGCCTTATTTGTTATTTATATTTAGTTTTTTACACAACGGTTTCCCGTCGACCTGGCAAACGCTGGACTCTGCTATAGGTTACAAAGAAAAAAAAAACAAATATGATCCAACACTATTCAATTTTGTTTTGCTGTCTCACTTTAACAGCTGTCATGTTTTTTTTTTCTGTTACTGATTTAGCAGTATGATCGACGACCATATGTTCATATCATAACGGTTACTCACATTTCGTCAAGAGTTTATTCGTACAAAAAAAAAAGTTAAGTTAACTGATATAAAAACAGCAATTAGAAATTTGATATTTTTATTGAAAGGATGGATACAACCACAAAACTGCATTTTATTTTGACCTTATGCGCACAAAAGAAATGCGAAAAGGAACTGAAAAGAATCCCTACAATAAAAATAAAACGCAAAATGTGGCACGTAAGTTCGAAAACCTTAAAAAAAAACATTAAAAAAGCAACAAAAACTTTTTCTAAACTAAAGTTATAAAATTTTATTTTCACACAAACAAATATAAATGTTTGTATGTCATAGAAGATAGGATAAAATCTTTAAAACTTACAGCTATTTTATATGAAAATCAAAAGACATTATCAAGCACAGGAAGTTGTTAGAATAAGGCAAAAAGGATTTACCATCTGAAAGTAATGTAATAAAAGTAGTAAGTCTATTAAAGCGTTGACAAGAGGATTTAAATCAAATTTTCTCATCACCAAAAAAGTGCATATTGAAAATCTAAATATTTTCTTTTTAACATTAAGGATCATCGTTTTGTTGCCTGTAACACACCATTAAAAGGATTATGTATGGGCTATAAATGTGGCAGTAAACTTTGAAAAATGTTTCATATCTCCTAAATATGCAAAACAATGGAGAAAAGGGTTGCTGTAAGTAAGAAACAAAAAGAAATGCATGCAAATCTTATTTAAACGGTCTTCAGTGTTAACTCATCAAAATCATCTCAATAGTGGAAATCCATCGTTACTAACGTGTATTGACATTTGAGTAGGTCCTTTTTCTTTTATACAAAAAGGGTTGATTTATTTTTCATTTTTGCCATTTATTTAGGTATTGCTGTTATTACTATTGCCTAACAGTTTATTATATTATTGCTTTGTTTTTTTGTTATTTGCTTTGTTTTTTTTGCAAATACCCCTCCCTGTTATCCTTTTCTTACATGTCTTTTTTCATTTTGCTGATCCTCGTAAACATTTTAATAAAAAGTTGTTATCTTTTGCTTGTTATTGTTTACACCTTTAAGGAAAAGTGTCAAAATCTATAAGATGTAAATGTTGTGATAGACAGTTTTGCAAATTATTTAAATGGTTTTTCTTTTTTTTTAGAAAAAAGAAAGTTTTTGGCAAATTTGTTAACAGGGAGGTAAAGGGTTGTAAAGGTTTAAGGATGAAATTATTTTTGTATTTTTTTTTTTTTTTTTTGTAAGATGTAATTTTAGATAATTTATGTTGTGTTAAATGTTGTATTGAATTATTAATGATTTGTTGTCAATAATGATCATTTTATTTAAAATGAAATATTATAAACATGAGATGAATTTAAATGAAATAATTTTAAAAATATAAAAAAATTTATAAAACGAAGCGCATCGCAACGTTTAAATTAACAAGTAAGAAAATTATTATGAGTTTTGAGAAATGGTCTTAGATCCAACTTTGCTGAGGTCATAATTGTCTATAGAAAATAATAATAAATCAAGTTTGAAAGGCATTGTTTTTAATTTGCGGCTTGGAAATATGAAGAAGTTCATATCGGTTTCTGTTTTTCTAAGGGGACCAGGTCAATAACCTCACATGTTATACTCAAAAACATATCTCGTTCTAACGAAATTTGAGAAAAATATATGTTTATATTTTTTATTTTTGATAGATTTAAGTGAACTAATATGTATAACCCAGCACTCGTAATTCGAGTGCAAATTCTACGAAATTTAATTTTTTCTTTCAAACGTATGCTAATCAATTTTAGGCAATTTTACAATTCAACACAGGGCGTGTGATATACAATTATAATGAAATTCGATGAAATGTGAATTGGCTAAAATTGATTAGCATACCTTCAGGCTCTAGTAAAATATAAATATAAATATAAATATTTTGTTTTATTTTATTTAATTTAATTTAATTTAATATATTTTTAACACATATTATACATAAATTTTATCATTCGGCACTTCTCCTCCATGCCTGCCTTTTGCTTTATAAGGGATGCAAAAATTTTCCTTTACGTATGAATATATAGATATAGGGAAGCAGCATTAGGTGGAAACTATGTTTAAAAAGGGTCTTACATAAACCAAATTCGACCGATATATATATGAAAATCTGGATCTCGTAGTGTTAATTCGAATGGGGGTTGGGTGTGAACATGAGACAATTTCATCAATTCCAATAGGGATCGTCCTATAAATTTTATAAAAATATATTTATATTTGCGACCTATCATTTGATTGCTAGGTTCACATCAGGTATGCCCAATACGTCGACCGTGATCTACTGGTCGATCGACAAGAAATTTTAAATCGATCCCGAGATAACTTAAATATTAAATTTATATTGCCTTATTGATTTTTTGAATACAAATTCGAAAGTTGCTAATGTAGTTTAATATTATAAATAGGAAAAGTGTTAATAGTAAAAGTTTTTTAAAAGTTAATTTTCTTCTACATATTTTCTTATTTATAAACCAAACAGAATAAAAAAAAGATTTTATTAGGATGGTAGTTTTTAAGTTTTGATTTTTATACCCTCCACTCCAGTGTGCAGAGGGTATATATAAGTTTGTCAATCCGTTTTTAATAATTAGAAAAAAAATGTTGGACCCCATAAAATATATATATTTGTGATCCTTATACCAACCGGAGTTGATATAGCGATGTCCGTCTGTCCGTCTGTGGAAATCACGATGACGTCATCAATCGGGCAGCTAGGGTGCCTGTTGATATAGAAGCTGATTCATTAACATCCTGAGAAGCTTGCTATTTAAAATCGTCCAAATCAGTAGGTTAGGGCCCGCGATTTGAATGAAGAACTAAAAAAAGTCTTGAAAAAATATAATTTTCTATGTTGTTCTTGTCACGATAACGCCCTCAATAGGATAGCTAGGGTCATCAGTTTTAGTTTGAATGATTTACCAAACTCGTGGAAAGATTTCTGTTTCAAAAATCATTAAAATCGGTGGAACAGGTCCAGGGAAATCTCTGAAAAAGTAAAAAAAAATGAAAAATATGATATTTCTATATTGTTCTTGTTGTTATTCTAAATGTTGCATTGTTTTCATAGCTGGACTTGTTGTTTTTGTGGTCGTTATGGTAATAATATAACAAAAACAAACCCTTTGTACATTTTTTTTATCAACTCTGGTAGAAAAATTTAAAAGTTTCCATTGTTTTGGCATCACTAAAAAAATATGTTAGATCATTTCCGTCACTGCCACGAGCCTGCCTGCAAAATTTCAGATCGATTGGGTCACGGGAAAGTGGTTAAAATCGATCCAAAATTTTTTCGACAAGCAGACAGGAGTTAATATAAAGGGAGTAAAAATTCACCAGCATCTAAAGCAAATAATGCTAAAATACGTAGTTGTTATTAAAAAAAAACAGTTTAATTTAACAAAAAAAAATTTTATGTATTAATTTATTTAAAGAGAAAAACACAAAAATAACGTTTGATGTTGTATTTTTTGTGTGTAATATTTACATATACATACATACACATATTAAATAATAATACAAATAATATACAGATATTCTATATATATATGTATATCCATAATAACTGCATGTTAGAAATAAATCGGTATATTATTTTATTTACATAAATTTCTGCAATTTTTTGTTGCGGGGAAAATACATTTCTTTTGCATTAACAGAGTGTCACTTCATTTTGCTCAGCGTGACTATGCCACAGTAGATGGCGCCACAATTTTTGTTCTAATTAGCTTTGCAATAGTTATTTCTATTTTAACATGAATGTCAATATTTTCAAATAGATATTATACATAACAATGTTAAGAGTATACACGTGCTGGTCTTTTATTTCATATGTTTTTTCATTATTCTTTTACAAATATAAGTTTGGCATATTAACTTTTTGTCGTCTTTACAAAATAGAGTTACCGAGTTATCAAAGAGTTTTTTGCTTCTATTAAAAAACTTTTTTATATAAATAAAAAAATTAAATAGCATATTTAATTCATTATTTCATTTTCAAATAAATAAACAGAAATATTAGTAAAAAAATAGAGATGTTAAACATAAACATTAAATCATCCTGTCAAACACGAAGTAATTTGTTTTTTTCTATTCTTCTTTGTGTTTTTCGCTTATTTTGACAGAGATGCCACTCGTTTACAATTTAAATAAATAGAAAAATAGATTTGTCGACTGTCGTTAAGATGTATGTACTTAGTGAATCACTTAATACTTAAGTGCTATTACATGATGTGTTTTTTACATATGTACTGTCAAATTTTCCCACAACACAAGTTGTACACATCGTGTGATACATATGAAACATTGTTTATGTACAATACATGAGGAAAGTCACATGTACATTTTTCAATTAGAACAGGTTCTGTTTTTGCATGACAAACATATGAAAATACAACACTGTTTGTGGCGAAAGAAAAACAGAGAAAATTATAAAGATTGAAAGAAAAATAAATTGTTTAATATTAATTAACATTTAGAGGTTATGTCATACGGAAATACATATGCACGTGTGATAGCAAAAATTATGAATCGTATGTAAAAGACAATTTTGACAGACATGAGGAATTTCATATGGATAAAAAAAAGTGACAGTACATATGTAAAAAACACATCGTGTAATAGCACCTTTAGTGCAAACAACAATAGCTGTCGATATATTGCCATTGTGGGATCGTTGAAATTTACAGAATCGGACTACAGAAAACATTGATTTAAATTCAATGAATTTTATAAAACCTCAAATGATATTTAAGAATTGCGAACATAAAAATTGTTACATAAATAAACGCAATTTGATGAGAATGTTATTTATATATAAATTTTCACAATTTTTTTTTGATGAATATTTGAAGTTCTTCAGAAAATAAAGATAACAAATTATTTTATTTAAAATTTTTGCGATATTTGGTTTTTTGCGTTTGGCATCCCTAATTTAATTATTTATTATTATAAATTTATTTTTTATGTTTTCCAAATATGGCAATATTTTTTTGAAAAAAAAGTTGAGAGAGCTTTTTTCGGTTATTTTTTTGTTACTCCATCCGACCTATATGGCCGCAATGAAGAAATATTTGGCCAGTTAAAAGCCAAAAAAGCACGATTTAATGCATATAGCCACCCTACACAACCATTACCTTTGCAATGAAGGTTAGGGCGAGCTATTTTATTAGCAAAAACTAAATTAAACGAGAAGTTATGTCATATAACCGGAAACGCATGCATATAGGAAATGCATGCATATTTTTCCAACATTTTGTTCACATTTATCATCAATACTCAAACCGAAATACTGATTTACCAATCCGAATAAAAAAACGATATATTTTAAAAATTTCATTTAAGTAGGCTGGTTAGTTTTGTGGAGGATGATATACTTACGATGATGAAGCAAATAGATAAAATTAAACAAATATAGTTAATTCTTAAATTAACTTAAAACTATTTATTTAATGAAAAAAGATTGAATGTCAAAAAAGACTTAAGCGTCTGTACAATCAAAAAAAAGAAAAAATGTTCTAGAAGAATCCTAACAATCATTGGCGTTGCCAAAGTGTACAAAATAATGTTGTTGCCAGATCGTATGTGGGGGAACGTACGCCACAGTTTTTACGCTTTGATTTTTGAAATATTTATATTGGTAGTATTTTTTCTGTTGTGAAAAGAAGTCCTATTTTCTGTAAATAAATTAAATAATTTAAATTTTGCCCATAATGAGAATTTTTATTCATTATGTATAAAGATAAGTGTACTTGTTTAATATGTAATTCGACAGTTGCTTTACCTAAAAGAGGTAATCTAAACAGGTATTTTTCTACTGTACATGCTAAATTTGACCAAGAATTTCCTCCGAAAACTACTAAAAAACGTACAAAGATTGAAAAAATCTCTTTATTTACAACAATCTTTGTTAAAAAAAAATCTGTAGTAAATCAACAATGGCAAAAGTTGCATCTCTACGTGTTTGTCGAATTTTTATCCAGCACAAAAAGCCTTTTACTGACGGAGACACATTCAAAGAGGCCTTTTTGACAGCAGCAGATAGCTTATTTCAAAATTTGAAAAATAAAATGGAGATTGTTGATGCTATCAAAGATATGCAACTTTTAAGACAAAAATAACGAAACGAGTTGAAACCATGGCAATTGACTTGCGATCACAACTTCCACAGGATTTTAAAAAGTGTTTATGGTGTTCACTACAACTTGATAAATCAACTGACAATTGCGATATGTCCCAGCTTAGCCTATTTGCACATTTTGTTTTTGCTGACGCAAGTTCGAAGAAAGAATTTCAGAAAATTATGTTCTTTGTAAGAACGAACCAGAGGAGAAGTCATGTACAATATTTTTAAATCTTTAATATCATCTGAAAATGTTCCTCTTGAGAAGCTCGTTTCCATTACTGCCGATGGTTGCGAAAATGCATTTTTAGCATTTTGTAAAAGAGATATTGATTTTCCTAAATTTATTATATACCACTGTATAACTCATCAACAATCATTATGTGGTAAAATGTTAAACCTTGTTAAACCTCAATTAATTCAATTCGGGCAAAAGCACTACAAAGAAGACTGTTCCAGTCACAACTTCTCCATAATTCAGTAGGATGGCTAAGCAGAGGTAAAGTTTTACAAAGATTCAGTTTTAGATGAAGAAAACGATTCTCTTGCCATTTTACTTCATGACAAGATTTGGATGCAAAAATTAGCAAAATTTAACAATCTATAATATTAATAGGCTAGGCGATTTCTTGTGACTGATGTTTTGTTCTACCGTTTTATCCCGATTTTGACCAAACGTATATTATTTGAAAGGTATTTCTTTTTAGCCGTTTTGCAGATTTACATATTTTTTAATTTTTTCCTTTATTTTGAGTAAATTGCATTTAAAGTTGCTACTAACACATACATAAAATTATACAATACTATGTGCGTGTTTAATAAATTTGTTAATGTGTATGTAATAAAAATGCGTTTAGTTTTTGTGTTGACTTGTGAATTGGCTATAATTGATTAGTATATTTTTAGGGTCTTTATTTAATGAAAACATAAAATTTCCTAGAATTTGCGCTCGAATTTCGAGGGCTGGAATCTGCTAGTAAAATTAAATGAACTAAATCTGTATTTGTAAGGAAACAGCAATAATATAACCGACATGATAACTAGCAGCGATACATTGAAAATTAAACTAGAATTGTGGTTATCTCAAATTAATAAAAAGATCTGAAATATTTCTCAAATTTAAAAGATGAAATGGGTTCAAATATAGAAACAAGTGAATACAAACAATTCGATATTTTACAAAACATTTTTGTGCAATTTCAACAGAGATTTGTGGACTTTGAAAAACTTCGTTCAATCACTTCATTTTTATTAACACCAGTTTCTAAAATAAATATAGAAAGTATAGCTGCACTAATCGGAGAAGAATTTAGTATGAACATAGTTAGATTGGAAATAGAAATAATTGAACTACAATGCGATATTAGCTTGAAATCGATTATCAATTTTTTACAATTAAAAGATAAATCAAGTGGGCATGGTACCTCCCACACCAAATGAATTTTTTATATCAAATATCTGCAGTAATATGACAGCAAAAGTCCTTAAACTCGATATGAATACATGTGAGTATTTATGCATTTACGCCAGTAGGCGTGGCTCATATTTAATACCATATATTTGTGGTACGATAGTAGTTATGGCCTTGAAAATCATACATATATATCCATAAATTTTGATAAGTCGTAACGAAGCACGAAAGGGCACACTTGCATTTGAATATAATTTGGTACATATTTGGATTCAACCCTCTTACGAGCACTAATGTCCCATTTTGTGGCTGATATATTTACCACATGGCCCAAGAAAAATATGGCTCGTAATTGTACTCAAAAGTTAATAATAGCGGAATAGTGCCTTTTCTTTCTTAGTCACCCTGCTGATGTACCCAAGTTGTAAGCTGCCTAAGGCGCCCATTGGAAAATGAAGCTTTATGCATGAAACACATAGACGACAGCGACTACACGACTACAGCCTGTCAAAAATAAAATACACACGTTTATATGAAAGCGATTATTTTGACACCAACACAGCTACACGGTTACACGACAACTTTTGTCGCTGTAGTCAACTTAGGATAATTTCTATTTTTGTTGGCAGCAAAACAAAAATATTGTTGACAATATAACAAAATATGTAAAAGAAATTAGTGCTATGAAATATTTTATTTTGTTAAAAAAAACATCGCAAAATGAAATGATATAATTGCATTAATAATCAAAAGGAGTTAAAAAAATTTATTTATTTATTTTTACGTTATAATAATGCATTATAAATAAGTAATTGTTTATTTAAGTCAAGTTTATATGTATACAATCATGCATGTTTTTCTATTTTAAAGAGCTGTATGCAGCTTGGTAAGGAATCTTAGCAGAAAATTTTCATATATTTCTTGAAAAAAAAAAGCACAAAAGTACCATTCAGTGCAACAGTAGCAATCAGCTGTTTTCTGTCAATTATTAAGAATTGTGAAATTTAAATTGAAAACAACCATGTTTGCAACAGAAAAAGAACTTCTAATTTTTTTGAGCTTATTACATTTTGTTTATGCTTACCTCTCCTGTCAAAATTACGTTCAGAAATAAAGTAAAAAAAAATATAATTGGCAGTACTGAAATAAAAATGCATTTGTATTAAAGCAGCTGTTTATATTGCTGTCGTTTTCAAAAAAATTAAGTAGCTGACTACACGACTACAATTGCAGTGAGTATTTCGTGCGTTATTTTAATATTTATTACAAATTCATTTTTTACTTTAATATTTATTTTCATTGAATTTCCCTATATTCAAATTTTTTGTTTTTATATTCTAAAATTAAAAAGGTTGTAAAATCAATGTTCCGAAATTATTCCTGCCCGATATATTACCCTGTCTTAGAGTTCATTCATGTTTTGCATCCACATATTTATGCGAGTCGTCATTTTCTTATATGAATTATAATAAATGGAAATATCGTACACGTATGACTCAAAATCATCTTGACGACTGCTTATTTTTAGCTGTTAGGAATTACAAACCTAATGACTCAAAAATAGCTGATAATACAATGTCAATCATCCCATTAAAGATAAAATAAATGCTTATTTTTTAAATTTTAACTAAAGTTTAATAAATGAAATTTTACTTAAACTCAAATTTTTCTCCAATGGCAGATAGACATTCCTTCGGAAAATATAATTTAGCTCTGCAGATCGAAAAGGTTGGGCACACCTGATCTACATGGACACACAGACAGCTAGACGGACAGACAGAAGAATAGACAGATGGCCATGCAGATGGACAGAGGCAGTATTAAGACTTGAAGAAAACTGGAACGAGGTAATTGATTTTATTAAGGTTTAGCTCAACACGTTGAGAGTCGAAAGGAATCAAGGGAAGTAGCTGTTTTGATTAGCTAAGTCTATCCTGCAATGCGAGGTAATACCTTAAAAGGTAGTCCCACAGGAAAAAAAAAGGACGAAGAAAGAGGGAGGTTGTTTTATCCGGTGGGAATCCGGCATACCACTGCAAGGAAGGTTCGCGAATCTTATGCAAGATTTCCATTTCCCGTACAAAAAAAAAAGACGGACAGACAGAAGGGCAGACATGGCTAAATAAAAAGTGATTCTCCAAATGGTTACCAAGATAAAGCCGTGTTCTTCGGAAAAATCTAGTTTTAGCCAAAATATACATGAGGCCACAAAATCCGAACAGATGCTAAACTAACAAATCCCAAATGGGGTTTAGTTAGTTTCGATTAGTACTTCGACAACCGCATACGAGAAGAATTTTTTATTTTATGTGTTGCACTGTGAAATCTTTAAAAAAAATTAAATTGTTTACGTTGTTACGTTGAAAATTACAATAAATTAATTTTTTACACAAAAATCTTAAGAATTTTTTCATGGAAAACATGTATTTCAAGCCTAACTCATATTTTAACAACTTTATAGATAACAATCAGTATCTTCAACCCCTTTTTTCATATATTTAAAAGTGAAAAATTAAAAATGTTTTATAAAGGATTACAAGAGACTTATAGACTTCTGAACATACTTAATCATGAAATATTAAAATCCTTTAAGAAAACACAGACTCTTCTTCTAAAACATTTGAAAACATCTATTACATGTTCAAAGTCAAGTTTCAAAAAATTATTTTTGCTGTAAATGACCACAGAGGAGAATTTTTGAAAAGAAACAGCTGTAAAATGTAACAAAAAAAAAATAACAACAACTAGAAAACACGAAAGATGCTCATTTAATGGAAAAAAATCCTTTTGAAGAAATACAATCTGACCATATGAGGGCTGTTTTCCAATGCATAATTACAAAATCCTTTTGTTTTATGTTCAAAGAATAACAAAAGGTGATGTAATGATTCAATTAATGTTGGACAAGTTGACCAGAGTTAAATAAAAATTAATGGCCTTTCCTAAAAAAAATCTGGTTTTGAGATTTGTCTTAAAAAAAGGGTGGTTTGTTGTTAATGATATTATTCTTTTCCTTTTTTAGTTTCCTTTATTGAAGTCTCACACTTGTCATAATTTAGAAAATTTATGATGTAAAAACCAAACAAGGATGAAAAAAAATGATGATAGACAGGACTTGATATTAGCTTTAAAATGTGGATTGTTTGTAATCTTTAAAAAATGCACATTTAATTGTTTTACTTTTATTCATTCAGAAAAAAAAATCATTAAAAAAATAACGTTTTTTGAAAATATTTAATGCACATAAAAGTCGTTACTTTAAAATTAATATTAAATACCAAGCACTTGTTATTATTTTTATATTTATTTTTAATATCCCTTTTAAATAAGGGTCATAATAAAATTATAATGATGATAAGAAGGACATTGAAATTATAATTTAAAGTTTTTCTTTTTTAATATTCCTTTAAGGAAATCTTCCTGTTTTTTTTTTTACAACTAATTGCCTTAAAGTAACGTATTTCTCATAATTTTCTCAAGCAATTACGTTTAAGAAAAAGATTTGTCGATCTTGATAAAAAGTACTAAACAGAAAATAACAAGTAACCTTATCATGGTGGTGTGGTGGTGGTGGTAGTTTTGTAAGGAAACCTTATAGCTTTGGCATTTATAAAGCAACAACATCGTATAAGAAGTAATACGATGACCTACACATAATTATGATGGTCATCAAGTGTTCTTTCTCTAGACTTCTTTCTTCAAACGTTGACATTCTTACTTGTGTTGTACGAGTATGTTCTGTATGAAACTTCTTCCGCCGTCTATTCTGCTTTAATGTACCGAAGGTGTTCTGCTTGTTGCCCATCGTGAGAAGTTTTAATATCAGTTACTTTATTCGTATTTTTTTCCAGTTTGTTTAGTGTAGACTTTAGAGATTTTATAAAGTTCATTTGTAGTTATTACGATATGTTAAACTTCTTAACAGCTGAGTAAACAGTAACAGGTTTTTTTGTTGTTGTTGTTGTTGTTTTTGCTTTTGTTAAATATTGGAGAGTTTGTTGATTTAATAGGGGTCCTTTTTCGCATGAGCTACACTTGTTATTGTTTGTATTTAAGCAAAGGTGTCAGTGGATGTATTTAAGTTATTAACTATAAGATAATTTCAATTTAAGGGAGTTTTTTTTTCCCCGTTGTTTATTATGCAAACTCGTGGGAAATATTCAAACAATATTTTAAACAATTCTTTGAATTTTATTTGACCGTATATTTTGTATTGTTTTACCTGTTGAAGAAAGCAGTTTAAAATGATTTTCAAATAGAAATACTCGTACAAGTTGTTTAAATAATTTTTAGTGTTCTCAAGAAAAAATATACACATTCCCACGAGTTTGAAATATTAAAATAAAACTTTATTTGTTTAAAAATTTATTACTGCCAGTTATAATTTTAGCTTGACTCCTACGCCAGAGTCAATAAAGTTAACCAAAGTTAATATAAGCCTTTGCTACGTAGATGTCTCAGGGAATAATCAGAAAAAGCTTTCTCAATATAGAAAACTAGCAGAAATTCGAGTGCAAATTCTAGGAAATATTATTTTTTCATTTAATAAATTATTTAATAAGACCCTAAAGGTATGCTAATCAATTTTAGGCAATTCACAATTCAACACTTTAATTGTCGTTATTGTCGTTATTGGTTTATGTCTATGTCCAAAATTATTTTTCAATTCAACACAAGGCGTTTTGCAAATACATAATAATTTTATGTATGTGTTAGTAGCAACCTTAAATGCATTTTACTCCAAACAAAATCGAAAAATGTTAAAATCTGTAAATCTGGTGGATAGCTAAAAGGAAATACCTTTTAAATGAGGGATTTTTGGTCTAAATAGGATTAAAACTGACAAACATAAATCGGTCACAAGAAATCGCCTTACCTATTAATTTTATAGATATTTCCAACAACTCCTTGACTATGATCCAAAGTTCTGAGCCAAGTTCAATACAAAGATACCATTGCACAGATTTATCTTTCAATTTGCATGGCACACAAATTTTTCTAGGCCATCAAGACTTTTTTGTAACTATTTCATGTATGAAAAATAAATATAAAAAAATTTAAAAAAAAAACAAAAAAAATTCACAATTCATCCGTGAAAGAACAATAACATGAGAGTTAAATAATATACGAGGGCCGTCCCAGAACAACCCGACCTGACAAGGAAAACACAACAAATTTGGGATATATTATCTTTATTTAGTTCGATAGATTTTTCCCCACCGATATTCAATAGCTTCATAGTAAGAACTGTCTAGCTCCTTAAAAAAGCCATCAACCGCAGAATCCACCTCTTCATTGTTGGCAAATCTTTTACCACCGAGCCATTTTTTCAAGTTTGGAAATAGTAAATAAACTCTTAATTGTTTAAATTGAGGTTTACCTCAAAAATTTTTTCATCACTAGAGGTGATTTCAAATTTTACTATTTTTTTTACTATACTCGTAACAATCAATCTTACCTTAATACATTTATTATTCAACTAAACATTTTGCACGCAATAGTTTTATTTTCTGATAAATTTAATTTCATCTCTTTTAATTGAAATAATTTTATGGAGAATACGAAATAAGAAAAATAAATCAGCAAATAAATATATTTTTATATTACTTGCAGATTCCAGCCCTCGAAATTCGTGTGCAAAACATCGGTCACAAGAAATCGCCTAGCCTATTAATATTATAGATACTAAATTTATTATCAAGTATTTGAATTTTTATTTATTTTTTTTATACCCTATACCACTACGTGGTTTGGGTATAATGACTTTGTGCTGCTGTTTGTAATAACCAAAAATATTTGAAATACACCCATCTTCTATTATACCGATCGAATCAGAATCACTATCTGATTCGATTTAACGATGTCCGTCCGTCCGTCCGTCCATGTAAAGCTTGTAATCAAACTGCAGGTCGCAAATATGAATATATTTTGATGAAATTTGGTATTTGACCTTTCATCGGCCATGGATGAAAGCTATTAAAATTGGTGGGAATCGGAATGTTCAGACCTAGCCCCCATACAAATGACCCCTATGAAATCAACATATATTGCCATAAGATCCAAATTATCATACAAATCTTAGTCAAATTGGGTTTTTTATGTATATATTACATCCAGTAATCAGTAGTCCAAAAATGATCCCTATTGGACAACTCTTAGTCATAGGCCCCATATAGAGCTGCTTCCCGATCTTCACTTAAATCTATCAAAAAACAAAAATATTGCACTGATTCTTCTCAAATTTTGTTTGTATATATTTTTGCAAAATACAAGAGACTTTACCAAACATGGTCAGGATCGGTCCATTTTTGGGCCTAGTCCCCATATAGATATAGCATCCGATATGAACTTTTTCATATCTGCACCCGAAAAAATTAATAAAAATCCCATCAGATTTGGTTTATGCTTATTTTCTATATCCAGTTAGTTGGGTCTGACAGATAGGGTCTCTAAACGCATGGTATAGGGTATCGTGTAGTCGGTCTAGACCGACTATAATTTTCTTACTTGTTTATTATTAATTATGCTCCATATCAACAAAATTTTCATTCTTGTAATCATTATTACATCATATTTCCCACTCATCATAATCATCATCAATCTCTCATTGTCATCATCTTTATATTCATCATCATTAACCTCTTCTTCACCTGTTGTGTTTGGAAAAATTATTAAATCTAGTGCCATCTGTGATATATGATGAATTTTTATACCCTATACCACTATGTGGTTTGGGTATAATGACTTTGTGCTGCTGTTTGTAACTACCAATAATATTTGACCTAGACCCATCTTTTATTATACCGATCGAATCAGAATCAGAATCAAAAAAATCATATCGGATGCTATATCTATAAAGGGACTAGGTCCAAAAATGGACCGATCCTGATCATGTTTGGTAAAGTCTCTTGTATTTTGCAAAAATATGTAGAAACAAAATTTGGGAAGAATCAGTGCAATATTTTTGTTTTTTAATAGATTTAAGTGAAGATCGGGAAGCAGCTCCATATGGGGTCAAAGGGATCATTTTCGGACTACTCATTAGTGGATGTAATGAACGCATACAAACCCAATTTGAGTAAGATCTATATGACAATTTGGATCTTATGGCAATTTATGTCGATTTCATATGGGTAATTTGTATGGGGGCTAGGTCTGAACATGGACCGATTCTCACCAATTTCAATCGCGTTCATCCCATGGCCGATAAAAGCTTATATACCAAATTTCATCAAAATATATTCATATTTGCGACCTGCAGTTTGATTACAAGCTTTACATGGACACACAGACGGACGGACGGACGGACGAAAGTGATTCTGATTCGATCGGTATAATTAAAGATGGGTCTAGGTCAAATATTTTTGGTTGTTACAAACAGCAGCACAAAGTCATTATACCCAAACCACATAGTGGTATAGGGTATAAATATTGCACTGATTCTTTTCAAATTTTGTTTGTATATATTTTTGCAAAATACAAGAGACTTTACCAAACATGATCAGGATCTGTCTAATTTTAGGCCTAGTGCCCATATAGATATAGCATCCGATATGAACTTTTTCATATCTGCAGCCAAAAAAATTAATAAAAATCCCACTCAAATTTGGTTTATCTTATTTTCTATGTCCAGTTAGTTTGGCCTAAGAGATAGGGTCTCTAAACGCATGGTATAGGGTATCGTATAGTCGGTCTAGACCGACTATAATTTTCTTACTTGTTTCTTATAACTTTTACTTTTGGCGGTAAGTAATGGATCTGAACTAAATAGAAACCTATTAAATATGTCTTCATCTGACTTCTCCCGACTGCATTTACGCGCATAATGTTCTCTATAATATTTAAAATATTGTTGCGAGCTTCTTGAGCTACCTCAGATAGTTGGTCAATTGGCAATAATGCATGTGATATAGAATTCATGTAATGTGGGAGGCATAAAAAGCCAGGGGTAGAGCTGTACGAACTTTCTGGCTATGTTGTGAGTATAGTTTATAAACTTTTCAACTTGAAACTCATGTCGACAGAATACAACAATAAGTATCTCATGCATTCGTTTTATCAATTCTTTGTCCATCGTTAGAGTTTTCAGAACCTGGCTTCGGTTGGTCAACGATCAATAGCAGGACATCACTGAGTGCGACTTTTTAACGTTTCTGTTTGGGATTTTACGTTAGAGTGGAATGATTGCAATATACGCAAAATGTTTTTCTGGAATCTACAAGCTGAAACCCCATAGTTATTTACTATGGAAGCAGTTTTACCCAATCTCATCCAATAACACTTTTTTTTCAATTATATATTCTTCCCTTATTTACATATTTCAACAAATTTAATATTCACATATGAGATCTTATCTTTACATATAGATATTGCAACAAATAATATATAGGATCTAAAGATATTAAATAATTTTTATTTTATTTTTTAATGATTTTTAAAGGAAAATGGGAGGAAAAAACCTTTATATGATTTAATAAATTCAAATAATATCTGAAAATATTTATGTGCTTATAGGAGGTTTATTAGAAATAATAGACCTCTATAAACACACAATTTTCAATTTGGTGATTTCTTTTTAATTTTACGTTAATTCTCCACATTCTCTTATCAGTGGGTAAGAGGAATTTTCAATTTTGGCAAAGTAATTGTTATTAATCCTTGTTATGAAATCGATAATTTTTCCATAACCTGTTTCTTCATGAAGAAGATTTGTAGGCTACCTCCAGGGCTTTTTATTTATCATTTTAAGACATTTGTTTTGTATAATTTGTAAGCGTTTTAGGTGACAGTTGGCAGCGTCACTCCAAACAGGACACACGTATGTTAATATCGGCCTTATAACACTTTTGAAGAGTAGATTTTTGTTTTTGGGGTTTAGAAATTACCTTCTATTTAGTAGTGACCATAATGCTTTAAATGAATTTATAGCTTTTTCGCACGTAGCCATAATATGTTGTTTAAAAGTAAGCTTTTTGTCCAAGACAACTCCGAGATATTTGACCTCGTTAAGTATATTTATAGTATTATTTCCAATAAAAAGATGACGTCTTGGCAGTCTTTTGGGAGATTTGTTGAATGGAAAAATTATTGCTTGGGTCTTGTTTGGATTAATTTTGATTTTCCATTTGTGAAAATATTTACTGCATTTTACAAGTCCCTTTTCCATTTTCTTCAGGAGTGCACTTGTAAGTTTGTTTGAAGAAATTAACGCAGTATCATCTGCGTAGTAAGCAACATTCATATATTTCGGGACTTTGAAATCGGATGTATATATCGAGTAAAGCAATGGCGACAAGACTGATCCTTGATCCAAGACTAACCCTGTGGTAATGGTTTTTGGAGATGATGTTTCATTATTAATCGCAACTTTAAAGTTTCTGCCGTGAATGAAATCTGAAATAAGTTTGCATAAATATTTTGGTATAGTTTAAATACTAGGCCATTTTGCCAAACGGTGTCAAACGCTTTTTCAATATCTAACAATATTACAATATTGTTTTTATTGGTGATTATTTGATTTTTAATTCTGTTTATTTGGTGAGTAGTGCTATGTCCTTTTTTAAATCCAAATTGTTCTTTAGCAACAATAGAATTGGTCGTTACAAACTCACTAAGACGAGAATGTAGAATTTTTTCCAATATTTTACCAAAGTTACTTAATAGACTGATAGGTCTGTAGCTGTTTAGATTATTTTTAGGCTTGCTAGGTTTGTTAATAGCTGTAACCTTAGCATTTTTGAAATGGTTTGGGAAATAGTTGAGTTTGATGCAGCTGTAAAATATTATAACCTTAATTTTAGAGCTTTGAATGGTAGTTTCTTTAAGAGCAGGTTCGGAACAATGTCAAAACCAGGGGATTTTGAGGGTTTTATTGATGAGACAATATTCATTATTTCTTCAAGAAATGTATAAGTAGCTGATTCAGAACTAGGATTTTCCTTCTTAAAACTATTTACTGTTGAATTTTTTAATATATCCGCTGAATGGTTGTAGTTCGAAGTGAGGTTATTTGCTTGGACAAATGTATTTGCCAGGACTTCAGCCTTATCCTTATCAGATGTTATTTTTGTATTTCCAACTTTAAAGTGAGAGATTTGATTTTTTCCTTTTCCTAGCAAGGTCCTGCTTATTTTCCAAAATGATTTATCACCTGGTTTTAAATTGGATAATAGTTGAATTTCTTATTGCGCTCCGAATTAATACTTTTATCGATCATGTTGCTTAGAAACTTAGTACATTGATTATAAAAAGTTTGCTCGGCTATATTTGAAGATCGTTGGCTTTTTCTTTTAAAGCTGCTTCTTAGTTTTATATATTTCACAGTACTTTCTGGTAATGTGTTATTATTTTGTTGAGTTATTTTAGGTGTAGACACATCCCTTGCTTCGAAAACTACATTTATAAATTTTTGGATATCCTGATCAATTACTGCCTTGGTATTGTATATATCAGAATATAACGTGATTTTATTGTCTAAAAAATTCATATAAATGTTCCAGTTGGTTGCACTATAATCATAAAAATTGAGGTCAACCTGCACCAAATAACACTTTGAAACTCTATATTTATTTCAAAAATACACATTTTTTCGGATAATATTCAAAAAAAAAATATTAAAATTATTTCTACAACATTTTTCTAAAGAAAAACTTAACACGAAGAGAGTCCAATACATGAAGTTGAAGCTTCCATTTAAAAAAAGTTTTGATTTTAGAACAAACTACCAAAAAAATATACTTGAAACTCGTAGTTTTTTACTTTTTACCACTTTGCACTTAATTGGAGAAAATTATTGAACTTTGAGAGAGTATAACAAGAAAAGTAAACAGCTATTGATAGCGAATTTTATCTGCTTTAACCCGGTACCAAAACTTATTACAATATATTAACATCAACTTTTGAATGATCATGTATCTAATTGGCGTGTTTAAAGACACAATGATCAGGCTTTGTTACAAATTTGTAGGTAAAAATAATCTAACCCATAAAAATAAAGTTTTTATTAAAACTCTTTCTTTTCTTATGCATGAGTTTTGAATATCTCCGTACTGTGCGTGACTGTGTGTGACTATCTTAAAACTAGTGGATTGTGTGGCGCCTAGGCGCCCGTTTATTTTGACTTTAACAAACAAATTTTTTTTCCATTTCAGAATTTTCTTATATTTTACATATTTAAAAAAAAAAATTAATTTTAATGTTTTTAAAATTTCTTCAAAAAAAAAAAAAGAAATCGAAAAACAGTTGTAAAACATCCACACCAAAAACTTCGATTTTCAAATGAAGTTTTGCAAAAGGTCCAGTAGCTAATCTTTGCCTTATACTTTCTGCTTCTATACATAAGGAGTTTTTAATATTATATAATTTTAAAAAAATATTTTATTTTGATAGAAACTCGGAAATTTAAGTCTTATTAAGACAAACTATTAATATGTATCTTTTTAATAATTTGATTTAATAATTTAATAATTTAATTTATGTTTTATAGAGGATTTTCAAGAGGATTTTGAATTATGATGTTCACGGACTTCGAACATTTATTTGCGAGAAAATCGGTTTAAAGTTTTTTAAAAACGGATTTATATACTATATAAATACCGTATGAGGCCGGTCGCTGGAAACGCTGTACCTTCTTAAGTTTGGCTCTAATTTACTTAAACTTTTGACACAACACTCTCGACATATTGTGCATTCAGGAAGAGAAATGTAAAAAAGGTTTTAAAACCTACCACCCCTTAAGGAAATGCATATTTCATCATATGTACATGTAAACTGAAAAAAGAGAACTACATTTTTTGCAAAGTTATCTATAAATCCAAAAAAGAAAAAATAAAAAATAAGTGCGTATTAGTTTTACTTAAAAGAAAAAAATCGCCTTTAATTCTTCCATGATAATTTCAATAAATTATTCAAATTAAAATCTTAAATATACCTATTTACGTAATTTATGTTTGTCTAAATTTTCTTAAAAGCAAGTTATGCAAAAATTAATATTATGAGTGAAAAAAAAATTATTTTCCCACCTCTCTCTAAAATTACAATGTAATTTAATTATGCAAAGTTACAATAATTTAGATTTTAAACTTAATATTGCATTATTTTTTCAAGGGTTTTTCAATACAGAGCTATAAACGAAATCATACGTTGGACAACAACAAAATCCACATTGAAGATCTCTTTTTTAAGTGCTGGCCATCAGAGAACCTGAGCGGAAGCACTCATAACAATACAAAACAATTTTGAGATGAAAAACAAAACAGACAAACGGATAAGTTTAGTCTGATAAAATTTCATTCATTACTTTTTTTTGCAGAATTTTTTCATTGACCAATAATGGGAATTTAAAGAAGAATTTGAATAGATATTAGTTTTTTTTGATGAATTTTTTGCGCTCAACTTACGAAATCTGCATACGTAGTGCTATTGTCGTTAGCAGTGTTGCCAATTTTGACAACTTATTGTAATTTCGACAATTTTTCAATTTGTTAAAATGATTTGTTAAATTTGTTAAAATGGTGATTGAAGATTTAAAATTTTCAGTAGTATAAAAATTACGATTTCAAGGGTTAACAATTAATGGGTTGTTTATCGAAAATTGATAGTTTTTGTTCAGTGTAAATGAAAATTACAAAATATGTATAGATTTAATTCTGGGTCAAGTCGTTTCAAAACGGAAATACCTTGAATAGCATCTCCATTTAAGATTTAAGTTTTAATTACGGCGATAATTTAAACCTATATTATATATTTCAGCTATAGATACATGCCAATAAAATTATTTAGTTGATTGCTGTGTTAAATTTTTTTCGTTGAAATTTCACCACTAATACATTTTTATATATAGAAATAACCAATGCTGTAATAATATTCGTAATATGAATTATATAAATAAATTTTATTGTTTCCTTTTGTAATATTTTGTCGAGTTCTATTTTTATTTTCTTGTTTTAAAAATGGTGATTTTGGCGATTTAGTTTCCAAAATTGTCGATTTTCAGAAGATTTTATTAGCAGCACTGGTGGGTAACATAGAAGAGAGAAAATTGTGTGTGGGTTTGTATAAAATGAGAAAGATTAAATTTTGTGTGTGTATTTCGCATAGCTTTGTAGGGAGTGCTATGTGTATTACTTCAGCGTTACAGAATCAGTCAGTGAGTCAGGGATCAGCGTAAATATATTTAAGATTAATCTTTGGCCACAACAAGTCTATAGACAAAGTTTCAGATCTATTGGTTGAGGGGAAGTGGGGTTTTAATCTCTCCTTGACTGTGCGTGACTATGCGTGACTGTGCGTGACTATGTCGAAGTTAATCTTTTTTAACAGCAAGACTATCGACCAAGTTTCTGATCGATCGGATATAGGGAAATGGGTTTTAAATCACTCCGTGACTGTGCGTGACTATGCGTGACTGTGCTTGACTATGTCGAAGTTGATCTTTCTTTGCAGTAAGTATAATGACCAAGTTTCAGATCGATCAGATGAGGAGAAATGACAATTAGATCACTCCGTGACTGTGCGTGACCATGCGAGACTGTGCTTGACTAAGTCAAAGTTAATCTTTTTTCACAGCAAATGTATGTACCAAGTTTTAGATCGATCGGATGAGGGGAAATGACAGATCACTCCGTGACCGTGCGTGACTACCCCAAAATTAATCTGTAGTCACAACAAGACTATGGGCCAAGTTTCAGATCAATTGATAAGGGGGAATGGGGTTGCCCCACGACAGACAGAGAGATTGAGTTAAAAGAAAGAGTTTAATTACAATAAATGAAATTCACTTCAAATATTTTTTATTTGCAATTTCAAATGTTTCTCGTAACACATTTACAAGACAGAGTGACTACCAAACATTATCAGCCCTGTTCTTGAAACGTTGTTATTTGAATAAGAGTGAATTTAAAATCACATGAAATTGAAATTTTGGGTTTCTTGAAACCACTTTTTTTTTATTTATTTAAGATCATTTGTTTTGATTTCACAAAGCCTTTTCTATGTGAATTAAAACGAGAAAAAATATTCTTATTGAAATTAGAGAACAGCAAAAAACTCGTAGATTTAAGAATTTTTTCATTTACGAGTTTTTTTTGTGATAGTGGTTTCAAGAACAGGGGTGTATATCAACCGGTTAAACCGAGTATTCGTTGTACTGGGCTTTGAGCGTATTCACAACTTTACATTAAGACTGGTTTGTTTTGGATTTGTTGTAGCTTTACTGTTCAGAACTATACCTTAACAATTAATATTTTGAAAAGAAAAAAATATATAATTTGAAAAAAGGAGCCTTTTTCCCCAGTCCCCAGCTCAATTTATGAGCCTTTAAAAATTTCTTGGTATGGATTAATTCGAAAATATGTAGATCATGGCAAACTGTTGCAACTAAATAGTCTTAACATTATTATAAATTCTGAATCATTCCTTAAAAAAATCATATCATAACCATATTAAATTTTTTTTTTAATATAAGTAAATTATATTCTACTACATCTTTAAGACCTGAAGTCTATTTAACATTTTTGTATTCTCTTTTACCCCACAAACATAAATACATCATATTCTATTGTAAATATTAATTTATTTAAATTTAAGTTTATGAACTAAAAATAAGATAAGCTTCAGAATGGTATATTTGACCAATAGTTTAATGGTTTACATAATGAAAAGGCAAATATTTACTTATCATTCAAAATAATTTCTTCAGCCGGCGTTTTTTTTTAAAGAGAAACGAATATAAAAAAAATCACACCTCATTAAAATGTTTTTTTTTTTTCTTATATCAAATTACTGAATATTACATGAAAAACAAAATTATGTAAATTTTTAAAAAATTAAAATAAAAATTTTTATTACAAAAATCTATTTTCGTATTTCTATAAATATTTGAAACTCATTAATCTTGTTATTCTTTTTACATGCAAATTGCATTTTTCCGAAATAAAAACTCATATGTTATTATTGTAGCTGCACACAAAGAAAATTATTTTTCAACAGAAAATGACAAATGTTTGTCATATGCAAATTAATGTTTTCTAAAAAAAGAAAAATTAAGGAAAAACCATTAAGAAACTTTAAAATTCCTTAAATGAAACTTTAAGGTAGAAAAACATTTTCCAACTGAAGATCATTAATAATGAACGCAATATTTACAAAACAAATGTGTCTTTTTGTTTTCTTCAAGAATTTTCTTAAAGAAAATATAATTTCTGTTATCTCGCAAGGAAAAAAGGTGTGACAATCCTTTGACTCTTGTAAATTGTATTTAAAATTGTTACAACGAAAAAAACATAAAGTGTCCCTTAGGAAAAGCAAAATTTAGTTGGGCCTTACAATGGAAAGTACTTGAAAAATGTTTACATTTGAACCCTTTCTTCATTGCTGCGAGTCAGTAAAAAAAAAAAGTGAATGAAAATATTAAAGGAAAACTGTCCAAAAAGAAACAATTATAATGATTACAACTTCATTGCATAGCATTGTAATGATATATAAAACGAGTTGAGTGCGAGTAGAGTACGAGCCTTTATATGCAAGCATGCAAAGAAAAAAGGGTTGGGGATTCCTTAAACAGGACACAAGACATGATTGTACCGTATGCATACAAATTATCATTTTTCGGACATTAATCTTATTTATTGCCTTTGTGCTTTTGTTGATTTCACTCAAGAGGAAAATCCTCTTAAATGACACAACACAAATACATTTAACTCTTTAAACGAACACAACCCATTTTTGTTTGACATCTTTAGAAAATGAAAATGAAAATAAAAATAAAGGAGCAAATATTGCTCCTTTATTTTGTTGGTGAATAACTGCTCGTAGAATATGGAATTTGAATATTCAGTTGTTCAACTTTGTTTCGAATCACTGCAGCTTTATTTACCCTTATTTTTGCTGTTTTTCTGATTCTTAAGGTGTTATTTGCTTGTTGTCGCAAGACTTTGCATTTATAAATGCCGGTGTTGTTGTTATTGTAAGGATTGTAAAGAGTTTTTTTCTTTTTTTTGTTATGAAGTTTTGACACTGCGGGTATATTTAACTTCTTGTCCTTTTGGTTCACACCTTTTCCTTTGATTTCTATGAGTTTGTAGATGTGTTGTGTTTGATGTTTATTAAGATTTCCTTTATGTTGTTGTTTTCTTATGGAAAATAATTTTACTTAAATATTTTACTAACTTTAAAGGTGGGATAACATCAAGGATTACAAGGATTAATAGTTGCATTGTTGTTTTTGTTTTTACTAATTTGAAAACTATCAGTTTTACGAAAAAAGACAAATTCGTTTTAAGTAAAAGAATATTTTCATTAAATATTTCCAGAATAAACAGAAAATTTCCACAAGAAATTCAGGTTACATACATACATATATATAAATTTTAGGTAAATTTAAAAAATTTAATATTTTTTCATTTAGATTTAAATTTGTTTTGTATAAAAACAATTTGAGATGAATTTCTAAAATTAAAAATTTTGTATAAAAATAATTTTTAGGTCAAATTTTTGCTCATTTTATAAATCGAAACTTGACAAAATGTTTGAAATTTTAATGTAAAAAAACTTTTTGATAAAAAAAACTTTTTTAATTTTTCTAAAAGCAAGTACATATTTTTAAGTACATATTTAAGAAAAAGTAAGCTGCTTTTTGAAGAAAAGGTACTATTTTAAGAAAAAGCACTTTTTTGACGTTAATTTTTTAAGAAATTTTACTTATTTAGGATAAGGTATTATTTTTGGAAAAAGTACTTTTTAAAAAGAAAATGTACTTTTTTAAGAAAATGTACTTTTTTCAAATTCACTTTTTAAAGACAATGTACTTAAAAAAATTCTTTTTTAGAAAAAAATATTTTTTCAAGAAAAAGTAGTATTTAAGAAAATTTAATTTTTAAAACGTACTTTTTTTATGAAAAAAAATTTTTTTTTCTAAAAAGTAATTATTTTTGCCAATTTATTAGAAAGTACATTTTCTTAAAAAATACCATTTTAAAGAAAATGTACTTAAAAAAATTCTTTTTTAGAAAAAAATATTTTTTCAAGAAAAAATAGTTATTTAAGAAAATTTACTTTTTAAAACGTACTTTTTTATGAAAAAAAAATTTTTTTTTTCTAAAAAAGAATTTTTTTAAGTACCTTTTCTTTAAAATAGTATTTTTTAAGAAAATGTACTTTTTAATAAATTGACTTTTATAAGAAAATTTACTTTTTTTAAAGAGTACAAGTAAAGTATTTTTTAAGAAATAGTATTTTTGAAGAAAATTTACTTTTTATAAAAAGTTAATTTTTGACGAAAATGTACTTTTTGAGTAAAACGTACTTTTGTTAAGAAAATGTACCATTGTTAAAAAATTTCCTTTTTTCCAAAAAGGTACTTTTTTCAAAAAAAAATGTGCTTTTTTACGAAAAAGTACTTTTTATAATTTACTTTTTAAGTAAAAGGTACTTAAAAAATTTCTTTATTAAGAAAAAAAATATATTATTTAAAAGAAAAAGTTGTATTTTAAGAAAAAGTAGTTTTTTAGGAAAAAGTACTTTTTAAGAATAAGTGCTTTATAAGAAAAAAAAATTTTGTGAGAAAAAGTAGTTTTTTTATGAAAAGGTTCTTTTAAGAAAGTGTACTTTTTAATAAATTGACTTTTTTAAGAAAGGCGCTTTTTTGAAAAATTTACTTTTTAAAGAATACGTATTTTTGAAAATGTACTTTTGTTAGGAAAATATACCTGTATTAAAAAAAAATTTTTTTTTTGAAAACGTACTTTTTTAAGAAAAGGTAATATTTTAAGAAAAAGAACTTTTTTCAAAAAAGGAAATTTTTTTAGAAAAGTAGTTTTTTAAGAAAATTTAATTTTTTTAAAAACTATTTTCTTAAAAAAATAATCTTTTTATAAGAGACACTTTTTTAAGATTAGGTACTATGTTAAGCAAAGATATTTCTTTAAGAAAAGGTGCTTATTAAAAAAAAGTTCCATTTTTAAAATGGTATTATTTAGATAAAATGAATTTTAATAAATTTTATAATTTTTAAGAATAAGTACTTTTTTAAGAAAATTTACTTTTTTAAGAAATGGTACTACTACCTTTAGAAAAAGTTCTTATTGTAAAAACCTCTGAAAAAAATACATATTAAAAAAGTTACTTTTTTTAAATGGGGGTTCTTTAAAAAAAATAATACCTTTTTAAAAAAATTCGAATAGTGCATTAAAATTTTTTTTTAATTATGCTTTAAGATGTATAAAAATTTATCCAAAGAATTATCTCATTGAATCATATATCCATCTCTTAAAAATTTTTGACAGTGATGTCAATTGGGTTCTAAATAGGGTTGTCAATTATTCGGGTTTTAACTGAAAAAAATATCAATCGATCAAGCGATCGAGTTTTAAAAATGCGTCGATTAATCGATCAAATAACACCTAAATTAAAATAAATTGAGATCAAATTTTATTTATTTATATAAAGAGAAATTTCTTAATATTAAGTAAAGTAAAATATTTTTATTTATAACATTAGGAAATAATTAAAATAAACTAAAAATAAAATCAGATCATAGTTTATACCATTTTTAAGCAATTAAAAATACAAATTGATAATATTTCAGGAGTAAAAAAAACATTTTTTTTTTTACTTTTTAATAAAGAGAGAGTCATTGTTGGATCCAGATTTACACCAAAACTAATGAGTTTAACATAAGCTTGTCATAGAATCCAAGTTGTGTCTTGTGACGGATGTTTTGTTCTACCGTTTTTTCCCAATTTCGACAAAACGTATATTATTTGAAAGGTACTTCTTTCTAGCCGTTTTGTAGATTTACAGATTTTAAAATTTTTTCTTTATTTTGAGTAAATTGCATTTAAAGTTGCTACTAACACATACATAATATTATGCAAAGCTATGTGTGTAGTAAATTTGTTAATGTGTTTGTAATAAAAATGAGTTTATTTTTTGTGTTGATTAGTGAATTGGCTATAATTGATTAGCATAATTTTAAGGTCTTTATTTAATTAATAAATAAAATTTCCTAGAATTTGCGCTCGAATTTCGAGGGCTGAAATGTGCTAGTTTTTATTAAAGCTTAGGAAGTCAAGATAAATCACTTCTGATGAGAAATTGGTTTAAATCATTTAAAATTTTAGTTTTCAATATAAATTTTTATTTTCTTTTAGCAATATAAACTTTTAACTCAAAATCCGTTCTTCCTACTTTAATATCAATTATCCTTTTTTACATTTTTATATATTATAATTTTTTATTTTTTTTTTTTTATTTCCCGATATCTTTTTATAATTTTTAATTTCTATGTATTATTGTTAAGATTTTAAAGTATGGTTTTTCATTACAGCTTTATATAAACATCTTGGAAAAATTCTTCTTTTGGAAGCAATGAAAATGTAATTCTTTTAGAATTACTTCACTTTTGCTGATAATTAATCACATTTTTTAAGTTGTGAGATCAAAAGTTATTTTTATAATCGAATAATTCTCAACCGCTTGACAACTAGCTCTCACTCAATTCGTTTCTATTTGGATCTTACAAATAAACCAATTTTTTTGTTACATTCTATCTTTGATACTCTCCACATGGGTTCTTATTATTTTACTAGTTAGTTGTAAGGAGCCAAATTCATCCCTTTTAAAATATTAAAATTCTGTTAAAAATAGTACTTTTTAAAGAACAGGTAGTTTTTGAAAAATATATTTTAAGAAAATGTACTTTTTTTAAAAAGGTATTTTTTTAAAGAGGTACTCTTTTAAGAAAAGTACTTTTTTAAGAAAATGTACTTTTTAAGAAAAGTACTTTTTTAGGAAAAGTTCTTTATTAAGGAAAGTACTTTTTTAAGAAAAGGTACTTGTTGAAGAAATATACTTTTTTAAGAAAATGTACTTTTCGAAAAAAAGGTACTTGTTGAAGAAAAGATACTTTTTTAAGAAAATATACTTTTTAAGAACATGTACTTTTTTAAGAAAAGGTACTTTAAAAAAAATAGTTTTTTAAAGAAAATTTACTTTTTTAAGACGGAAGGAAGAAAAGTACTTTTTGAAGAAAATGAACTTTTTTAAGAAAATGTACTTTTTTGTTAAAGGTACTTTTTTTTAAGAATAGGCACTTTTTATGAAAAGGTATTTTTTTAAGAAATGGTACTTTTTAAGAAAGTGCTTTTTTAACAAAAGGTAATTTTTTAAGAAAAGATAATATTTTAAGAAAATTTACTTTTAGACAAAAGGTAGTTTTTTGGCGAAAATGTACTTTTGTAAGAAAAGCTACTTTTTTAAGAAAATATACTTTTCGAAGAAGATTTACTTTTTGAGCAAAGGAACTATTTGAAGGAAAAGCACTTTTTGAATAAAGCGTACTTTTGTTAAAAAAAAAATTATTTATTTTAGTTAAGTAAAGCTATTTTTGATAATGAAAAGTGATTTTTAAGAAATGGGACTTTTTTAAGAAAAGTAATTTTATAAGAAAATAAACCTTTTTAGAAAACGGTAATTTTTTAAGAAACTAAAATTTTTTATGAAAAGGTACTTTTTTGTAAATATTTTGAGTACTTTTCTAAAAAAAATGTACTTTTTTAAGAAAAGAAATTTTGTTTTAAAAAGGTACTTTTTAAGTAATTTTTTTAAAAAGGTACTTTTTTAAGAAAAGTAATTTTGTTTTAAAGAGGTACTTTTTAAGTAATTTTTTCAACAATGGTACTTTTTTAAGAAAAGGTACTTTTTTGAGAAAAGTATTTTTTTTTTTAAATAGTACCTTTTTAAGAAAATAACTTTTTAGGAAAAGTTAATTTTGTAGGAAAAGTTACTTTTTAAGAAGGATACTTTATAAAAAGGTAAAGGACAAAAGGTACTTTTTTTATAAATATTTTGAGTACTTTTCTAAAAAAAGGTACTTGTTTAAGAAAAGTAATTTTTTAAGTACTTTTAAAAAAAATTAACTTTTTTAAGAAAAGTAATTTTGTTTTAAAATGGTACTTTTTAAGTAATTTTTTAATTAAAGGTACTTTTTTAAAAAAAGTAATTTTGTTTTACAAAGGTACGTTTTAAATAATTTTTTTCAAAAAAGGTACTTAAGACAAATTACTTTTTAAAGAAATAGTACTTTTTTAAGAAAATTACTTTTTTAGATAAGGTATTTTTTAAGAAAAAATACTTTTTTAGGAAAAGTTAATTTTTTAGGAAAAGTAACATTTGAAGAAATATACTTTTTAAGACAAGGTACTTTTAAAAAAGAAAAAGTACACACCAGACAAAAGGTACTTTTTTATAAGTATTTTAAGTACTTTTCAAAAAAAAATATACTTTTTTAAGAAAAGTAATTTTTTAATTACTTTTTAAGAAAGGTACTTTTTTAAGAAAAGTAATTTTGTTTTAAAAAGGTACTTTTTAAGTAATTTTTTCAAAAAAGGTACTTTTTCAAGAAAAATGTACTTTTTAAGTAATTTTTTCAAAAAACGTACTTTTTAAGAAAAGGTACTTTTTTGAGAAAAATACTTTTTAAGAAAAAGAACTTTTTTGAGAAAAGTACTTTTTAAGAAAAAGAACTTTTTAAAAAAATAGTACTTTTTTAAGAAAATTACTTTTTTAAGATAAGGTTTTTTTAAAAAAAATACTTTTTTATGAAAAGTAACCTTTTGAGATAGATACTTTTTAAGACAAGGTACTTTTTAAAAAGGAAAAGTATACAACTGACAAAGGGTACTTTTTTCATATATATTTTGAGTACTTTTCTAAAAAAAAAGGTACTTTTTTAAGAAAAGTAATTTTTTAAGTACTTTTAAAAAAATTAACTTTTTTAAGAAAAGTAATTTTGTTTTAAAATGGTACTTTTTAAGTAATTTTTTAAATAAAGGTACTTTTTTAAGAAAAGTAATTTTGTTTTAAAAAGGTACTTTTTAAGTAATTTTTTAAAAAAAGGTACTTTTTTAAAAAAAGTAATTTTGTTTTAAAAAGGTACGTTTTAAATAATTTTTTCAAAAAAGGTACTTAAGAAAAATTACTTTTTAAAGAAATAGTACTTTTTTAAGAAAATTAGTTTTTTAGATAAGGTATTTTTTAAGAAAAAATACTTTTTTAGGAAAAGTAACATTTTAAGAAATATACTTTTTAAGACAAGTTACTTTTTAAAAAGAAAAAGTACACACCAGACAAAAGGTACTTTTTTATAAATATTTTGAGTACTTTTCTAAAAAAAATATACTTTTTTAAGAAAAGTAATTTTTTAATAACTTTTTAAAAAAGGTGCTTTTTTAAGGAATGAAATTTTGTAATTTTTTCAAAAAAGGTACTTTTTCAAGAAAAGTAATTTTGTATTAAAAAGGTACTTTAGTAATTTTTTCAAAAAACATACTTTTTTAAGAAAATGTACTTTTAAAAAAATAGTACTTTTTTAAAAAAAATTACTTTTTTAAGATAAGGTTTTTTTTAAGAGAAAATACTTTTTAGGAAAAGTTAATTTTTTAGGAAAAGTTATTTTTTGAGAAAGATACTTTTTAAAACAAGGTACTTTAAAAAAAAGTGAACACCTAACAAAAGGCACTTTTTTATAAATATTTTAAGTCCTTTTCTAAAAAAGGTACTTTTATAAGAAAAGTAATTTCTTAAGTACTTTTTAAAAATATGTACTTTTCTAAGAAAAGTAATTTTGTTTTAAAAGGGTACTTTTTAAGTAATTTTATCAAAAAAGTTACTTTTTTAAGAAAATTAATTTTTTAATTACTTTTTAAAATATGTACTTTTTTAAGAAAAGTAATTTTGTTTTAAAAAGGTACTTTTTAAGTAATTTTTTCAAAAAAGGTACCTTTTCAAGTTAAGTAATTTTTTTTAAAAAGGTACTTTTTAAGTAATTTTTTCAAAAAACGTACTTTTTTAAGAAAAGGTACTTTTAAAAAAATAATACTTTTTTAAGAAAATTTCTTTTTTAAGATAAGGTTTTTTTTTAAGAGAAAATACTTTTTTATGAAAAGTTAATTTTTTAGGACAAATTACTTTTTGAGAAAGATACTTTTTAAGACAAGGTGCTTTTAAAAAAGAAAAAGTACACACCTGACAAAAGGTACTTTTTTATAAATATTTTAAGTCGTTTTCTAAAAAGATAATTTTTAAGAAGAGTAATTTTTTAAGTACTTTTTAAAAATAGGTACTTTTCTAAGAAAAGTAATTTTGTTTTAAAATTGTACTTTTTAAGTAATTTTATCAAAAAAGGTACTTTTTAAAGAAAAGGTCCTTTTGTGAGAAAAGTACTTTTTAAGAAAAGGCACTTTTTTAAGAAAAGGTCCTTTTTTGAGAAAAGTACTTTTTAAAACAAAGTTCTTTTGTAAGAAAAGATACTTTTTTAAGAAAACGAATTCTTTAAGACATGGTACTTTTTTAAAAAAACATATTATTTAAACAAAAAAAATTATTTTTTAAGTAAAGTAATTTTTTAAGAAAAATAACTTTTTTTTAAGAAAATGTACTTTATATTATTAAAAATAACAATTTCATAACAATTTCCTTATGGGAGAACATTTCATAAAACATCTTTCAACACTCGTAGCGTTTTAGTCTGTAAACATTTAATTCCCCCTGAAATGAGTTTTAAGAAGAATTTTCCCAAAATAAACCAAATTCTTTCCTGTTACATTCTACGAGTAAAATAAAAATAGATTAATTGTTTAGAACTAAAATCATATGTTTCCGTTACTCATCAATTATCCTAAAACGATGATTTTAAAAGTGGCATATGATTATTTAAGGTTTGTGTTTTATATTTTAGTGAAAGACATGCGCAATATGGCACGAGCTCTCTTAACATGCAGGACTACTATATACAACATCAATGATCCTGGCAGCGTTCAAGGATGAAGTAATAAACAGATGTTGGACTAGGAAACTGGCAGACAAACAGACAGACAGACAGCCAAATAGTAATAAATAAAATGTGAAAATTGAAATGCGCAAAATAAACCTCCCTCACAAAAGCAAAAGAAGGCTGCTGCTTGACTAAGTAAGTAAAATGAAAAAAAAAATTTTTTTTTTTTTGAAATGAAAATTATTATGAATGGAAGAACAAACAATTTGAATGATGAAGAGATCCTGTATTATAGATTTTTCCTTTATTCGGTTTCAAAATAAATGAAATGCATATGTTGCCCGTATCTGCTGCTGGTGGTACGTGCTGGCCGAATTTTTCATTAAAGGTGTTTTTTGTGTATAGGAAATTTTTAAAAATGGGTTAAATTTATGGAAGTTTTCAAAACTCTTAGTAGGAGTAAAATAAACCAGCTGGTTTTTTTTGGGAGGTTTTAGTAGTGACATTTTACAGTTTTTGTTGGTGGTTTGGTTTGGCACGGGGTTGATATGCTAATTTTTGTCTGGTTATTCATTAAATACCACGCAATGTCATTAATAGTTTTCATTTATGATCATGTTTTTGAACATGCCACAATGTGCCACCTTAGGTTTGTTAAGCTATGGAATTCAAGGCTGTTAATCAATGGCACTTTTTTTTTTTTTTTTTTTTGAAAAACTATAACTTATCGCATATTTGAGATCTAGACACGAGTCATGAATACATTTAATTTTTTTTTTTCTTGTTGTAAATTAAAATGCATTTTACGCATATGCCACTTTGAAACCCAAACCCACTTCACTAAAAAGGAACTGTTGTTGTAAAATTGTGTAAAATATTTGTAAAATTTTTCATGGCCACTCGTCACTTTATTATTAGCTGGATCGTTTATTTTAAGCTGAGCAGCTGTTCTAATACAAGTATTATTTACACTTACACCCTCTAACTCCTCCACCACCACTATGACTTGAACAGCCAACACTTTAACGTTCTGATCCTAATGCGCTGTTAGAATTTCCATCTACGAGCATGTTACATATGTTTACCCTCTTCAGAGGATTTATCTAATATTTTTGTTACAAAATTGTGTATTTTAATGCTCGACTACTTCCTTTAGAACATCCTTAATACTCGTACACGTACGAGTTTATAGTAAATATAGACTGCAAAGGATAATGAACTCTAGTTTCTAGTTGTATGTTACATGTTTACTAGTTCCTCGAATTAACAGCATGTCCTTTCGTTTTCATTTGTTAATAGTTTCCTATATATTTTTTGTTAATTTTTCTCGCGTGCCTTTTGTAATTCTTGCTTTCTTTACCGACCTTTTGTTTTTCCTTCTCAAAAATTGTTCTTTTTCTCAAGCAAATTAAGAAAAAAAAATAGTTTATTTGTTTTTATTAACCACAGGATATCGATTATACATTGTTTATTGATCTTTCAAATAACTTCCGTTTCTTTTCGTTAATTTCGTTTAAAGGAAGTTTTATAATTAAAGGTGTTAATTTCATTTTTTTTTTCATTTAATAAAGATATTATTTTTCATTTGGTAAATTGAATTTTTGCTTTGATTTCTTTTTACGATTTAATGATATTTTTTTTCCTTTGAGACTTCCGATTTTATGTTAAAGTTGAAATCGATGCAAGACATGGTTTAAGGCTAGGGCGTAATAAGTAAGACAGTTAAGGTCGATATTCCCTAATTGTTTTATAACCTTAATCATGCAATTCGGTAGGCCTTGGTGTCAAAATTATTAGATCTCACCTAAGGTTTGAAAAACTTCATATCTGATGTTATTTATACCCTCCACTCCAGTGTGCAGTGTGTGTCATTCCGTTTGTAATAATTAGAAAAAAATTTTTGGACCCCATAAAATATATATATTTGTGATCCTTATAACAACCGGAGTTGATATAGCGATGTCCGTCTGTCCGTCTGTGGAAATCACGATGACGGCATCAAACGGGCAACTTGGGTGCTCGTTGATATAAAAAATGATTCATTAACATCCTGAGAAGTTTGCTGTTTAAAATCGTCCAAATTGGTTGATCAGGGCCCGAGAATTGAATGAAGAACTAAAAAAAGTCTTGAAAAAATATAATTTTCTATGTTGTTCTTGTCACAATCACGCCCTCAATAGGATAGCTAGGGTCATCAGAATGATTCACCAAACTCGTGGGAAGATTTTTATTTCAAAAATCATTAAAATCGTTGGAACAGGTCCAGGGAAATCTCTGAAAAAGTAAAAAAAAAAAAAATTAAAACATGATGTTTCTATATTGTTCTTGTTGTTATTCTAAATGTTGTATTGTTGTCGTAGCTGGACTTGTTGTTTTTGTGGTAATAGTATAATTAAAACTAACTCTTTGTACATTTTGTTTATCAACTCTGGTAGAAAAATTTCCAGTTTCCATTGTTTTGGCATCACTAAAAAACTTTTTTATAAGATCATTTCTGTCATTGCCACGAGCCTGCCTGCAAAGTTTCAGATTGATTGGGTCACGGGAAAGGGGTTAAAATCGACCCAAAATTTTTTCGACAAGCAGACACTACGAGTTAATATAAAGGGAGTAAAAATTCACCAGCATCTAAAGCAAATAGTGCTAAAATACGTAGTTGTTATTAAAAAAAAAAACAATGTAAATTTAGCAAAAAAAAAAAAATATGTATTAATTTATTTAAAGAGAAAAACATAAAAATAACGTTTGATGTTGTATTTTTTGTGTGTAATATTTACAATACATACATACACATATTAAATAATACAAATAATATACATATATTCTATATATGTATGTATATCCATAATAACTGCATGTTAGAAATAAATCGGTATATTATTTTATTTACATAAAATTCTGCAATATTTTGTTGTGGGGAAAATACATTTCTTTTGCATTAACAGAGTGTCACTTCATTTTGCTCAGCGTGACTATGCCACACTAGATGGCGCCATAATTTTTGTTCTAATTAGCTTTGCAATAGTTATTTCTATTTTAACATGAATGTCAATATTTTCAAATAGATATCATACAGCACAATGTTAAGAGTATACACGGACTGGTCTTTTATTTCATACGTTTTTTCATTATTCTTTTACAAATATGAACATAAGTTTGGCATATTGACTTTTTGTTGTCTTCACAAAATAGAGTTACCGAGTTCATCAATGAGTTTTTTGCTTTCAAAACAGTTCTACATAGTTATATAGAATTATTATTCTGCTTTACCTACAAAATATCTGATTTTTAAAAGTTGTTTATAATTACTAAAGCATTATCATTCACAAAAATACAAAATTGCACTTTTTGAATTTTCCATTCAAATTTAAGAAAATATCAATTCTAAAAATTGGAATTAATATTTCCAATTATAAATTAGAAAATATTAATTGAATTTCAGAAAATCATATCAAAACGTCGGAAATAATAATTTTAAATTTAGAAGACATCAATTGCATCTTTAATATATAAATTTTATTCGTTAAACACAAATTGAAATTCCAAAAAAAAAACACCAAATATGTTTACATTTAAAAAAAAATATTGCCATTCAGGAGAAATTAATAGCTTTTCAGTACCGCGATTCAGTAACTTCTTTTAACGATAGTCGAAGCGTTAAAAAAATAAAATAGCAAAATTATCAGTAAAATTTTTAAACGATATTCGCTATTGTTAAAGTCAGCTGTTGTTGTTATCTAAACGACAACCATTTTTGTGTTGTTTATTCAATCGATAAAAACTTAAATTTTTAGGTTGAAATGTCGTCATACATAAATAAAAATCATAAAATAGTGAAAATATTTTGCTTTTATAAAAAAGTTTTTTATATAAATAAAAAAAATTAAATAGCATATTCAATTCATTATTTCATTTTCAAATAAATAAACAGAAATATTAGTAAACAAAATAAAGATATTAAACATAAACATAAAATCATCCTGTCAAACACGAAATAATTTGTTCTTTTTTTCTATTCTTTTGTGTTTTTCGCTTATTTTGACAGAGATGCCACTCGTTTACAATTTAAATAAATAGAAAAATAGATTTGTCGACTGTCGTTAAGATGTATGTACTTAGTGAATTACTTAATCCTTAGTGCAAACAACAATAGCTGTCGATATATTTTGCGATTGTCGGATCGTTGAAATTTACAGAATCGCATACAGAAAACATTAATTTAAATTCAATGAATTTTATAAAACCCCAAATGATATTTAAGAATTGCGAACATAAAAACTGTTACATAAATAAACGCAATTTGATGAGAATGTTATTTTTTATATTGAAATTTTCACAATTTTTTTTGGATGAAAATTTAAATTTTTTCAGAAAATAGAGATAACAAATTATTTTATTTAAAATGTTTGGGACATTTGGTTTTTTGCGTTTGGCATCCGTAATTTGCTTAATTATTATTACAAATCAATTCTCTATGTTTTAAAATATGGCAATGTTTTAATAAAAAAGTTGAGAGAGTCATCTCCAATTTGAACGATTTAATACATATAGCCACCCTACACAACCATTACCTTTGCATTGGAGGTTAGGGCGAGCTATTTAATTAGGAAAAACTAAATTAAACGAGAAGTTATGTCATATAACCGGAAACGCATGCATATAGGTATATAACCTAAATGCATGCCGATCAGCAACCACGATAACCAAACAGCAAACACCGAAATAAATCCGAAATAATAGAAAAGATGAAAACCAACCCAAAGAATTTTCTGAAATAATTTTTTTTAGTATTAAGTTTAACAAATTGTTTACTTTTTCCAATATTTTGTTTACATTTATTATCAATATTCAAACCGATGTGGAGGGTATCAAAGATTCGGCACAGCCGAATTTAACACTCTTACTTGTTTTTATATAGGCATTAGGTCGAAATATGGACTGATGGATGGTCCATGTTTGATAGTAGCAACTATTTTATGCAAAAGGATATAAAGCAAGGTTCAGAAAATACACACATGAAACACAATGTTCTGTTCAAAAGCAGCCAACACATATCTTTTTTTTCATATCAATTATGTGCGTTTCTAAATTTTCTACGGTGCCCAACACAACCATGACTGTGTTCGTTTTAATATTTCGTTATTTACACGAACATTTTTGTATCACATACTTTTTGTTTCAATCACACATAAAGCACACATTTTTGAGTGTTGCTTTATTTGAAGTTCATGTTCTGGTACGTGTACTGAAAAAAAAACACAGAACATGTACAATAAACAGGTTCGAGTTCAGTTATATTTTAAGTCGTGTTGTGGCTCGTGTAGTAAGAAAAAACAGAACATGTACAATAAACAGGTTCGAGTTCAGTTATATTTTAAGTCGTGTTTAAAATATAACTGAACTCGAACCTGTTTATTGTACATGTTCTGTTTTTTCTTACTACACGTTTAAGTCGTGTTTAAAATATAACTGAACTCGAACCTGTTTATTGTACATGTTCTGTTTTTTCTTACTACACGTTTAAGTCGTGTTTAAAATATAACTGAACTCGAACCTGTTTATTGTACATGTTCTGTTTTTTCTTACTACACGAGCCACAACACGACTTAAAATATAACTGAACTCGAACCTGTTTATTGTACATGTTCTGTGTTTTTTTTTCAGTACACGTACCAGAACATGAACTTCAAATAAAGCAACACTCAAAAATGTGTGCTTTATGTGTGATTGAAACAAAAAGTACGTGATAGAAAAATGTTCGTGTAAATAACGAAATATTAAAACGAACACAGTCATGGTTGTGTTGGGCACCGAAGAAAATTTAAAAACAAACATAATTGATATGAAAATAAAAATATGTGTGTGTTGGTCTAAGTTATGTTTGTTTACATATATGTACGAGTTTTTTATTCAGTGTGTGTTTTTTTCTGAACTCTGATATAAAGGGTAATTTTTTAGCAACTTTCTTTTTGGCAACACTGTTTTTGGCAGCTCAGCTGATTTCGTGTAACAAGTTTGGTCTATAACACAAGGGAACAAGGTTTTTGTTGATTAAGAACTGACTATTGTTTTTAAGGTTATTTGGGATGCTGAATCCAAATCTGCACTTGGTTTTTTTCTATCCGCTCGACTTTTCGCGATATACCGTTATATCCAAAATTAAGGCACTTCCACCACATATATTGGAATCACTTGAAAACAGTTCACCATATTCAGTTTAAAAAAATTCAAAATTCGCCAACAATATTATCTTTAAGGCGTGCTTACATTGGTTTTAAAATTTCTAGGTAGTTTCAGAGATATCGTTGAAGTTTTGAAGAAAAAATAACGATTTAAAAAAAAAAATTTTTTTTTTGTTTTTTAAAAATTCATAAAAAAATAAAACTGCGACAAAAATCACAGTTTTGGTCTAAAAACATTTATGCCGGTTTTCTCAATGTATCGTCAAACTGCCTGTTACTTAACCAGGACATAAATTTATTGGACCGATAAACTGCCGGTTAACAATTTTGGTTATCTCAATGTACCGACAAAAAGATTATTTTCAGTTGGCAATGCCTCTCAAAATACGTATGAAAGTTGGGAGAATTATTTTCAGTTGGCAATGCCTTTCAAAATTGATATGAAAGTTGGGAAAATCCTTTATCTGTACCATAAATAAATAACTGGCAGATGAGTGCCGGTTAGCTTTGCGACAAAATAGAAGCAAACCAGGCATTGAGAAAACCAATTTTCTTTAATCGGCAGTTTCTCGTTAGGATAGAAGATAATCGCCTATTGAGAAAACGGGCATTAGATAAGCAAAAAACATTTTTTTCATCCAAGTATTAGAAAATACAACCAATAGTTTTGTTTGTTTATTTTTCGTTTTCTGTCGATAGGGAAATAACTCAATTAACTGTTGTTAATTTAACATCAAATTTTACTATTTTTAAAGTATTAAAATTCGTTATAAAAAATCTTCATTTATGAATGATTTACTTGATTTACTCATGTTACTTAAAATTTCCATCAGAAAGCACACAACTAATATTTAAAGCCGTTGGCTTTTCTTCTTCTTCTAGATATCTTCTTTTATAGATATTCTACAAATTGTAGAATATCTACAAATTTTCTTCTTCTTCTTATTTGTCTCTTGGAGACTCGCACGCGGCGACCCCCAAATTGCAGTGACTCTTAGAGCTGCAAGAGTACATCTATGTTATCTCTTGCTTGTTATGTTATCGCTTTTTCACAAAAAAAAAAAGTTGCGTAATTATTGCAGATATATAAAGATTAGCTAAATGTCGAGACCAACCTAGCTGCGTTTGTGTGGTGAGTAGCAGAATCATATATCTATATTGACAGTATTAAATAATTTGTTAACTTGGCACTACTTCGGTTTTAACATTAGCTCAATGGTAATATTGCACAAAAATGCTTTGTCTACACTGTTTTGGAGTTTTTCTACTTGCTACTCGCAGCTCTTGCATAAAATAAAAGAAAATAAAAGTAAACAAAGAGAGATTACTATTTTGACAGCTGTCTTAGTTGTCACAACTGGCCCAATTTATCCACGTCGTGGCCACCCTGTTGTTGTTGCTTTCAACAAACAGGTTCAGTTTGCTTGTTAGTTACGTGGTTTTTATAGGGGAGAATACAAATTGAGTTAATTTTCAGTAATTTTAATAGAATATCATAATTTTAATTAATAAGTGACAAATAAAACTAAAGTAATTATTAATGTTTGCCATAAAAAGTGTTAATTAAGTGAAATTTATATAAGAAAATATTAGAAAAGTAGAAACGACGGGCCATTAAATGAAAAGTGAAATTTTTTTCATCTGCCGCACAGAAATAAAACATTCTAGAGATTTTTTTCATAATGGCATCTTAAAAATGCCGTCCAACAATTTTTTTTTTATTTTATATGAAAAATATTTGCAAAAAGTGTAAAAACGAAGAAAAAAAATAGATTTCATAATTAAGCTGTAGCTGATTTTTGGCTTAATTCAAATCTTTTTGTTACATTTTTTAGTTTACATACAGTTCGTTGCACCTTTTTTCCCATTTCTTTCCACTTCTGCTTCTTGCTGCTGCTGCTCTTCATTTCACATAGTGTGTAATTGTTGTTGTAGTTGGTAGTTGTTGCAATCAGACTAGGCAGGCCCTTTAGCAACAAGAGGGAATTCAAAAAAAAAACAGCAAAAACAAAATAGTAATAGAAAAAAATTTTAGTGAGCAAGTTGCACCCAGCAACGTCAAAAATTTTTGCTTGTGTCTGTCATAGTACAATTTAAAGGAAAAAAATAAAACAAGTTTTCCAGTATCTTGAATTTTTTTTTCAATCATCGTTATTAACATCATCAGCTGCACCACAACCACCACCACCGTCAGGCAGTCAATCAGTAATTTCAATAAATCTCAATTGAATGAATCTTTCTTTATAAAAAGATTTAATTTCTTTTCTCATTCACGTTGTTTTTCCTATATTTAAGTGCATTTTTGTTGTTAATTTTCCACCACCAAACTCCACCACAAATCACATTGACACCGCCTTTTCTTTGAACACACACACGCACACACTCAAACGCATATAATATCTAACAAATTGAAGTGGATAAACAAATCTAATCATCTCTGTTAAGAACTGTAATGTATCATTTTTTTACAAAAATTTTACAGATTTTTCTATTTGAATGCGAGACATAATAATTTCAAATTTTCCACAAAAAAAGTTTAAAATTGTTCTGAAATTTATCATTAAATTTCTTAAATATCAAGTAAACGCTTTATATTTAAACCTAATTATCTTTAGGTGATAATCATGGTTGTTATCATAATAATCAACAAAAGTGTGTAAAGAGAGTAAGTTGTTTGTGTGAAAAGAAGCAGGATAAAGAAACAAAAACCAACAAATAAAATTTGTTCGAGAACAAAAAAAACAACCTTATTTTGAGTAATGTATACACCAACAGCAACTAAAATATCAACAACATGCACATCAATTTCGACGAATTATGCCGACATCATGACCAAAAACCAACAACAGGAACAATAGTCATCCTAACGAATGTCGTGGGGGGAAAATACTATAAGAATACAGCAACAGCAAACAGTGAAATATAACAACGACGTCAGAATAGCATTGCCAGATCCAAAATATTAATTTGAAGATGAAAAGTGACATTTATTATTAGTAGAGATTTTTGTTCAAAATCTGATAGTCTGGATTCACACAAGGCAATTTTTGTTGCGCAACTTTTTTTCAATTCTCTTTTAAAGTTGCCTTAATGTTCACACAGAGAAATTTATTGCCGCAACTTTTCATTTTCTTTTACTTTCAAATTCTTACATTTTTGACAGTTCACTTTATTAGCTTGTGTAAAAAGAATTTATTATTGGTCCAAAGTGAAAAATCTATTTGTGTGAAAAAATGGAAGTCAAAGAAAAAATGAAATAATAAAAAAAATAAAATAAATGAAATAATAATAATTTTTCACAGCGAAGCAAAGAATAAAAATAAATGTCAAATAATAAGCTGCAGCTAACTTCGTGTTTATAATTACGAATTGCACAACAAAACGAGTTGCCGAGTACAAGCAACTCCGTACCAAATACCACTCTTCTTTCCCCTCTCTCCTACAAACTCAAGAATTGCGTAAGTCTGGGTTCAGACAAGGCAATTTTTGTTGCGGCAATTTTTTGCCATTCCTTTTTAAAGTTGCCTTAATGTTCACACAGAGAAATTTGTTGCCGCAACTTTTTGTTTTCTTTTGCTTTCAAATTCTTACATTTTTGACAGTTTCTTTTATTTAGTTTGTGTAAAAAGAATTTATTATTGGTTCAATGTGAAAAATCATTTTTGTTTGAAAAAATGGAAGTCAAAGAAAAAAATTAAATAATCGAATCTATAATTGACTGCATTGAAGTGGCTATAGATTTTTGGATTGTTCCATATGTCGTACTTCTTTCATATATTGTGTCCGCAAATTTTTACATTTTCTTTTTACTTCATCAACATTAATTGTGCTATCTATTTTTTGCATTTCTTCCGTAATGGAATTGAATGCTTCAGCTCTCTTGTCTCTGTTTAAATATTCTTCTGATCTTATGTTGTAAATACAAGTATTTTCTTCCACACATTATTAATTTTTCTGTAAGCTGCCGATTCCATATAAATGACATTTTTATTTAATTATTATTAATTGCACTACTTTGCTTATAAAATAAACACTTATTTAATTTTATGTATCTTTATTATCTAGAAAAATTGTGTAAAATATAAATAAAATCTGTTTTTAAATTATTTTAAATTGAGCGCAAATTCAAACAAGGAAGCACAGAATGAAAAGAAATGTCAAATAATAACCTGCAGCTAACTTCGTGTTTATAATTACGAATTGCAGAACAAAACGAGTTGCCGAGTACAAGCAACTCCGTACCAATTACCAATCTTCTTTCCCCTCTCTCCTACAAACTCAAGAATTGCGCAACAAAAGTTGCCTAGTGTGAACTCGGACTAACAAAAGTTGCCTTGTGTGAATTCGGACATACTCTAAAATAATACGTGTACATTTGGCTTGAAATCTCGAAATTTCTCATACAAATTAAAATCTCCATAATTACCGAGATTTGCACGAAATGGTCACTTGAACGAAAATTAAACAAAATGAAAAAAGTTAAAGAAAAAATAAAGCTTATAAGTACAACCAGACCGGTGCGGGACATTTTTCGTTGCTTAAAAAATTACCCAATGCATCGGACAACGTCGATGGCGAAAATTGTCTATATAATTATATTCATTATGTGTATCTCTTCTCTTTTTGTTAATATCTATTTGGTGTAGTGAATGAATAACATTAAATTTACTTTTAATTTTCTAGATAATTTATTTTTTAAAATTTTCTGTAAACACCAAAAAACATGTTTTTGTTTACAAAATTGGTATTCACCACTGCAAAAATCAAAAAAAAAAAAAATGGCAACATTAGAGAGAATGAGATTTGAAAACTGCGAATATGAGAAATTCCACAATGAAAATAAAATAAATAAATAATGTTCTCTAAATGTTTCGTTATTTTTTTTTAAATAATAAATGCTATTAGAACTAAAAACTTATACTTTCTCTTCCAATGTGCATAATATATCAACAGAACATATGCTTGTTTAAATAATATTTACATTTTTTAAATACTTTGAATATTAATGTAGATTTTCAAGAACACTGAACACTAATACAAATAACGAAATTGTTTGTCTAGAAAAAAATATGGTAATAGCTAACTTTTTTAGCACAAGCATAGAGAGGGTGACAATACATTGGAAACTTTTACAAAATTCTAAACCTGCCTATTTTGTTTTTCAATAATTTCACATTAAGTTTTGTAATTATGATTTTTATATATTTTTTTTTTTTTTTTTTTTTTGCGAAATCTCTGGTATGTTATCTATCGAAAGATAACAAATATGTTTAAAAAATACAATAAAAAAAATGAATAAAAAATTAAAAAAAAAAATTTTTTTTGTGATGATAAAACAATGGAAACTTAAACTGCTGTACCAGAGTTGATTAAAACAATAAAAATGGAGGATGGAATTGAAAGAAAATGTATAAAGTCTTAACCGTTACTTAAATATTTATAGTTTCTAACGTTTTTTAAATACAATTGTAATCATGAATGTTTTAATCTTATAATTAATTTTTATAAAATAATGGCAAGCCTAAAGTTTTGTGAAGAGTTAAAAATCAGAAAAATAGATGATTTTACTGCTGATATTAAGAAAAAGAAAATTTGGATAAATATTCCATGAATGAATACATAATTTCAAAAACTGTAAAGAAATATCGTGAACGAGGTACAGTGACTACCAAACATTTAGGCGCAGGCCCGTAAAACGCGTCAAAGCCAGAATAATTTAATAGTAAAAGAATTTGAAAATTGCTACCGAAAGAGGTCATTAACAATATGGAATTAAAAACATATGCTCTAACTGCTCTAACCCCAGTTTAATTTAAGAGGCCATGATGGAGGAACGTTTGTACGACGACCAAAGGGAAAAGACTAGATCCAAAATATACAAATAACACAAATAAAAGTTTGGCGATGGCAATATTATGGTATGGGCCAAGGAATGGATCCAATTCATGTCATAAAAGATAATCTTACTGGAATTGGATACACGTCAATTCTAAATGACTTAATAATATCCCTACGGTGGAAAATATGCCGCTGGTCGGAAAATTCCTACAAGACAATGACCCAAAACATACCTCCAAAATTGAAACAGAATGACTACAATCTAATGCTGGTAGTGTTTTTCAATGGCCAGCCCAATCACCAGATTTCGATACCATAGAAAATCTATGGGTAATTTGAACTCGAAAAATACGGACACGAAATAACACAAATAACACAGATCTCATAGCTTATACAGAGTGGCAAAAAGTTTCAATGGATATCATCAACTATTTAATTGACTTCATGCCTCGGAGTTGTGAAGCAGTACTAGAAAATAATGGATACCCAACAAAAATTTTAAGTTATTGTTTTGTCAACAGCATAAAAATTAATACTTTTAAAATTTATTTTTTATAATTTTTATTTTTTTTTTTTAAATTTATAAAAAAAAAACAAATATACAAATTTTTTAATTAAAAGAATTTTATTTTATGATCCAACTTTTGGGTTGTCAATATTATAGTTCGTTAAAAGTTTCCATTGTATTGTCACTCACTGCATACACATACAACAAATAAATGAATCTCATCTTACATTTGAACAAAGTCTCTTTCCCGATACTCATAGCATACGGTATCGAATAATCGGCCTAGCCCGACTATAATTTTCTTACTTATTTTATATTATATCATTCACACTTTTTAATGACGATGATAGCATGTTAAAACACTTTATTGACTGGCCAGTTTTGGAGTTTCTTTTGTTTTTGTTCTAGCTTATTCATACTTTAATTGCTTCATATAAAAAAAAAACTGCATTAAAACAAAACAGAAGTATTGCTATTGACAACGCAAGAACAAACTACTTTCTTCAAAATTATATTTCTTTATTTTATTTTTTTCAACTTCTTCCAATCCATAAATTTCCTCTGAATCTTAAAACAATTTAAAATCTATCTGGCAATATTTTGCCGGTATGTGTGCACGATTTTTTCAATAATCGCCGTCATATGCATACTCTCTAGCTGTTCTGCTGTATGAGGCCATACCACAGGCATCCAGTCAGCCAGACTCATTGCTCGCTAAACTCGTACAACAAGATGCCGATTATTTTATACTCAGACATATAGCACGTAACTTAGCTGGTGGTAGTCGGTGGATTTGCTTTATATTTTTTTGTGTTTCTAAATTTCGTATAGTAAATTAAAATTATTTTGTGTTGTTTCAATGTCTGTCGTTTAGTGCGGTGGTACACAAAATTTTATTATAACATTTCGATATTTATTTACATACGCACACAGCGACAACTAAACTAAGAAATAATAAAGAAAAAATCCTTAAATAGCACGCACACACACATTTTCCATAAAAAAATAAAACAAAACATAAAAAAAAATATTTAAGCAAAAATATTCAATAAAAAAGTGATGTTATTTGTACAAACAACAATATTTTTGAAATGTAACACTTTTAACAATAAATAATTCTTTTTAATTTTTTTTTTTTGTAAATACAGATAGTAGAAGTAATAAAGTTTTATAATTTATGATTGTGTTAAGAAAAAAAGAATATTTAAAAATAAATAATTAAAAAATAAAATAAAAATATAAAACAACACAAGTTGATAACACAAAATAGAGAGAATATATAAAAAAAAAGAAGAAAAAAAATATTTAAAAGCATACAGAGGTTCTACATTACTCAGTTTTGTTAACTAAGGATTACGGCACAACAACAAGAACAACAGCAACAATATTTACAATAAATATACAAATCATAAAACACAACAATGGAAGCAGTTGCCAAACACGATTTTTCAGCGACAGCCGATGATGAGCTTAGTTTTCGTAAAAATCAAATTTTAAAGGTAAATATAAATTATTTAATATTAAGAAAAAATAGTTATTTACATCACATGAAATAAAAAAATTATTAAAATTAAAAAAAAATAAAATAATCATTTACATAAAACTGCAATTACAATGAAATAATGAGGCCAAATTTATTTAAAATAATTCTAATTAAGTTGATTTATTTATAAATCATGACCCTGTTACCCTCAACTATGACACACGATAGTAAATGTATATGTATATATACCGTTTATCATTCCGTTTGTAACTCAAGGACATATAAGTATATACGTCGATGGACGCCCCTAATGTATAATATATGGAACCCTTAGTCATTCGTAGCTTTGTCCATCTCTCTGTCTGTTGAAAATACCAACCACGTCATGGAGCCTTCCTTCCGATAACTCAAGTCAAAGAATTAATGTTTGAAGGATCTTAGTAAAGAAAATTAGCAAAATCTGTTAAGTGAATAATAAACCTATAATTTTGCATTTGATTAGATTTTGATTTTATAACCTCAAAAAATGTATACTTATATCAGTTCTTTTATATTAATTTAAGTATACTGTTGAATTTGTTCACAATTGAAACATGTTAAGAAATATATCTCGAACAAATGTCGCTTATGATTTTGAGCAAATTTTGTGTTTAGAAAATAGTCCAAAAATACATAGTATAGGACCAGTTTCAGTAATAGGCGCTTTTATAGAACCCTCTTGATATTCCCTAAGTTTTACAAATATGATAGATGTACTGTTTTTTAAGGTACATTTTGTAAGAAAAGGTACTTTTTGTAAGAAAAGGTACTTTTTGTAAGAAAAGGTACTTTTTGTAAGAAAAGGTACTTTTTGTAAGAAAAGGTACTTTTTGTAAGAAAAGGTACTTTTTGTAAGAAAATGTACTCTTTGTAAGAAAAGGTTCTTTTTAGTAAGAAAATTTACTTATTTTAAAAAAGAAGACTTTTTAAGAAGAATAATTTTTTAAGAAAGTGTACATTTTTAAGAATATTTACTTTTTACGAAGGGGTAATTTTGAAAGAAAATTTAATTTTTTAAGAAAGGGAACTTCTTTCAGAATAGTTACTTTTTTAAGAAAATATAGTTTTTAAGAAAAGGTACTTTTTAAGAAAAGAATCAGAATATTTTTTTTTAATAAAATGTACATTTTTAAAAAAGTTATTATTTTTTTTAAAGCGTTGCTTTTTTATAAAATGTACATTTTTAAGAATATTAATTAATTAATTTTTTAATAAAAGGTAGTTTTTAAGAAGAGAATATTTTTTAAGAAAAGCTTTTTTTTTCAAGAAATAAAAAAGTTTTGAAATAGAAAATAATCCGAATAGCTTAATCTGGCGAATAAGGTTCGTTTTATTTTTATTTTTCACAATTGGGTTTTTTAAAAAATATTTATTTTACGTTTTTCTTCGAAGTCTGGGACAAAACTAAACTTTTACAATTATTGTATCTATTATTTAAATTTAACTTTTGCCTTGTTGACAATCTTAACTTAATTTAGAATGCTTGTAAGCATTTATTAATTTCACAATATTAACCTTTTTTATTTATTTTACATTTTAAGCATATTTCACAATTCTGTTTTGTTCTCATTTAATTATTTCAATGAAGCAATTCGAATTGATGGATTTTGGCCAACGCAATAGTGGATGTGTTAACTGGTGCTTTGTCGTTATGGTCGTAAAGGTCGCCAAATGCGGCCTTGTTTCCTTAATTTCATCACTTAAACGCTGCATTAAGTTAGAAAAATTCTCGCCGTTAATTGTTTTCCTTTTTGAAGATAATCAGTAAAAATTATTACACGGCATTCCAAAAAAAGACGCCGTAACCTTAGCTGCAGATGGAACTGTAGTCGCCTTCTTTTGACACGATTCTCCTATTTCAGTTCATTGTTTTGACTGCTCCTTTGGTTCAGGTGTGAAGTGGTGAACCCATGTCTTATCCTTGGTTACGAATCGACGCAAAAACTCGGCTTTATAGCGGTGAAACATCGCCAAACACTATTGAAACAGCTTCACGACGCTGTTTTTGTTCTATTGTGAGCAAACGCGCTCAATATGCGATATTTAGGGCTTTTTGCCTATAACTTCAGCTAATTCCCTCAGCCGACGATTATCCATTTTCTTAACCATTTCTCGTTTTAACTCTGCCACCCAATATTTTATAGTCGTAAACGGAGGAGCAGACTCACCCAAAGTAGAATCTAGCTCGGCTAGCTGAGACCTTTCAAATTAAAGTATTTGATTACATAACGGTGACCAATTTTTTTCCATATTTACAAATTCTCTAAGATCGTTTACTTTTGATGGCTCCAAAAAATATTACTGAACAACTTGGCGCCTTGAAACTTAAAACATATGTGTTGGAAGGTTGTCACTTTTCACAAAAGTAATTTTTGCAAACTACTGCCTCCATCTATACGCAAGTCGGGTTGTTCTGAGACCCCCTCGTTGCAGATTATTTCTATAGAAAATTTTTAAAATGAGTTGTCACTAGATTTGAACTTGCCACCATTCAATATGCACTTGTACTTTTACTTTATTTATGGATTCCATTTCTGATATGGTTTGCTATTAAAAAATTTGAAAATGATAAATTTTAGTTATTAGCTGGAACAACATTTTCAGAAGACAAATTGTTTCATGCTCTTAAAGTGTTATGTTTATTTATTTATTTTTTAAATTTTTTTTAACTGTGAAAACACATTTCGTTAGAGATAATACTTAAAAATCTGATATGTATAGCTCATTATTAAACACACGAATAGTTTTGTTTTCAATTTGATTATTGTTTAGTTTTTTAAAACCGCAACCTTAACCCTTGTCATACACACTGTTCAATAACATTCAATATCGAGTTTAAAGATTAATGTGGCTATAAATATAATGTAAAATCATGGAGAGTTTTTAAGACAAGATTTTCAATACAATCAGCAAGACTGAGACTTATTTGCGAATAAAATGTGGACTACAAAAACTTAACTCTAAATATACTTTTATTAAAGCCTCAGAAATAAGTATCTCATACTTTTTTGAATGAAAGCAATATACTTCATTTGAAATCAATAATTAAGCTTTACGTTATAGAGTGATAAAAAGATTTCTGGCCGACTCGAATGAAAAATTCAGTTTTAATTTTGAACTGAATTCTTTTACTTTTAATGTTTTATTATAGATGAGCATAGACGTAGTGAAATTTTGAGCTTTATGGGTTAATATACCCTTTGTAAGCAAACGCAGTTAAATAAATTTATTTATTTCATTTTTATCATAGTCATATATCTTTCAACAATAACAACATTGTTTATTATATTTCTTGTTGCTTATACAAAACAAAAATTTTCGCATATATGATAAATGTATGTGTAGAATAATGACTCACAGTCATTTGTTTAATTGTTTCATACTCGTAGCAGGAAATTTCGCAAGAAAAACCCCTCTAAAGACCAGAAAAGTATGTTATGTGACCTCTTTTCCAATGAATTTAAGCAACCCAACCTAAGAAGAGAATGGAGAGTTTTATAAAAAAAAATATTTTGCAAATAAACAGTAAAGGGGTACACTCTACTCGTAACCACTGACAAGTAGAACTAGTTAAATAAAGTTCAAAGTAATATTTTATATAAAATAAGTAATTTAATGTTAAATAATCAAACTACCTGATAACAAGGCATTTTATATATATGTACATACATAATATATCCTCGAATCTTCTTTAAATCGATTTTCAAATTAAAATTTTGAAATTGAAGTCAATTTAATAAACAGTTCTTAAAAGCTTTTCTGTAAAATATTTATTTTTATAAAAATGTCAATTTAATAAACAGTTCTTAAAAGCTTTTCTGTAAAATATTTATTTTAATAAAAATGTCATAAAAAAATAATCAAAACATTTTACTTAAAAATAAATATTAGATCATAATTATTAACTATTTTGAGGAAATTTATTTATAAATAAAATTTTATAGACAAAAACTACACAGCCACAAATTGAAATGTCTATTCAAATATTATGTAGGTTATTTAGCGAGCCAATTTTATAAACAAATCCAAAAAAAAAGAAAACAAACATTATGATCAAAAGTCTATTTAAAAAAATAGAAATTACTGTTGATAAGACACGACTTGAACTGACCCATTTTTTTCGCTCTCTTGTAACGAATTATTTATACAACCTAAAAAATAATATGATTTTGTTATAAAAATATTTACTAACTGCTAACATTGTCTTTATTGTTTTATTGTTAACTTGAGGAAGGTTACTACAAGTATGTTTTGACAAGTTAAAAAAATGCAAACAATTGCAAGACCCATACACGTTTTGTGGTTTTAAGTTATATTTTTTTTGTTTATTTTATTTTTTTAATTTATGATTAAAACTTGTTGAGAATATAAATTTTTTTCTTCAAATTTTTGCATAATACTTGACACTAAAATTTAACTTTTTGCCGTACTCATTTAACAATATATCTACGTAATTGATTTGAACATGTTTTACAATTATATTTTATTTTTATTACCATTTATTTTCGCTTTCATTGGTTAACGGGTTTTGTGTTAAAGGGGGGAACAATAATATCAATCAAGAAAGTTTAAGTGTAAAAAAAAAAAATTACACACAAACACAAGATTGACAAATAATTGTTAGGTTTTCTGTTTTATGTTAGCAACAGATTCTTAAAGTAAATATACATTTTGTATTTTAATTGTGTTATTTTAATTGTTCAGGGAATATATACACTCAGATTGATAGTTAAATTCAACAAAAACAACGTGCAAAAATTTCAGAACCAAATTGCGTAAATTCTAAAGTAATAGGTCATCGTACCCAGTCATATCGCCAAATTTTGTTAGCTTGTTAACATTTTAAACACGTTTTTTTCAACAGTGATTTTTCGAAAGTGTGTACTCGTTTACGGGATTATTTTTTTTTGATAGATTTTTTATGTTTGCAGGCTGAAAAAATACTCTTATATACGAATTCAAAAAATCTGTAATTTTATTATAGCCTATAATACTCTGTGGTCAGGTTATAATGAGTTGGTGCTGAAACTAACATAAAATATTAGACCTGCTTTTATTATACGGATGGAATCTGAATAACTTTCTGAGTCGATTTAGCGATGTCCGTCCGTCCGTCTGTCTGTACGTCCATGTAAACATTTTAATCAAACTACAGGTCGCAGATATATGTACCTATGTAAATACATTTGATATACAAGCTTTTGTTGGCCGTAGGACGATCGCTAGTGAAATTGGTGAAAAATGGTGCATGTATCCCATATGAGATCGACTTAAATTGACGTAAGATCCAGATTATCGTATACAAATCGGACAGATTTCATTTATGTGCGTTTATTACACCAAAAATTAACCCTGTAGTACCATTCCAATCTTCACTTAAATCTATAAAAAAAAAATACAAAAAATTCCCTAAATTTTTCACAAATTTAGTGATATACAGTGGTGGAAAAATTAATAGGAACCAAAAATTTTTAATAAATAAATAGTTGTAGAAATTTTTATAGACTATTTGTTTGGCGAAGACTGTGAAACGGAGCACATTTTATTTTTTATGATTCTCTTTACAAATCAAAATTTATTTGATAGAGAGTGCGAAAAGGTAAGAAAACGAATGGAAAAGTAATAAGAACGATTGTACGAACACAATCCTGAATTCAGTATGAATTATATTGAAGTTGGAATATTTCCTCAAATGAGTCTCAAATAACAAAAATTAACTGAAAATATTAATTCTAAAGGGTCCGCCAAATAACTTTTTTTTTTTTTTTTATTTTTTTGATATAATGCATATTATCTCAAATTTCTTTTTTTATTTGAAAGTACAATCCTTCCGGTTAATAATGGAAAATAATTTCATTCAAATGGCTGCCTCGGCTGGCCATGCAGTAGCCTACACGATCGGTCCAATTTTTAAACACATCGATTGTGTGCAGCTTTATTTCACTAATGGCTTCACGAAGACTGTCCTTTAAAGCGTCAATTGTCTCTGGCGTGTTGGCGTAACACTTATCTTTGAGGGCACCCCACAAATAATAGTCCAACGGTGTCAAATCGCAGCTCCGAGGTGGCCAAACGACATCAGCTCTGCGGCTGATAATGCGATCTTCAAAAACAGGGCGCAAAACATCGAGTGTAGCTTCGGCTGTGTGGCACGTAGCGCCGTCCTGTTGAAACCAAATGTTGCCAATATCCTCCTCTTCAATTTTTGTGAACAAAAATTCGATCAACATGGCCCGATAACGATCGCCATTGACTGTAACGGCCACTCCTTGCTCATTTTCGAAGAAAAATGGCCCAATTATGCCTCTGGACCAAAATCCGCACAAAACAGTGACTCGTTTTGGGTGTATCGGCTTTTCAATGTATGCGTGCGGGTTTTCTGTGCCCCAAATGCGACAATTTTGCTTGTTTACATACCCGCCAAGATCAAAATGAGCTTCATCGAAAAGATGATTTTTTTTGGCAAAATCGGCATCTTCTGTAGTAGATCGCAGGCCCACTTAGCGAAGCGAAAACGCATTGGATGATCAGTTGGCTTCAGCTCCTGAACCAATTGGACTTTGTATGGCGTCATACCAAGGTCTTTATGCAAAATTCGTCTCAATGATGTCTCCGAAATGTTCAATTCTTGAGAATGACGGTGAATTGATGTTGATGGCGCTTCACGCACACTTTCTGCCACAGCAGCAATATTCTCGGGTATACGCACTGTTTTTGGCTTTTCACGCTTTGGTTTATCGATGAGGATGCCAGTTTCTTTCACTTTTTTCACAAGATAACGAACCTACGGAGCTGACGGTGCTTCTCTTCTTCCAAAATCCGTACGCAATTTTCGCACACATTCTGCAACATTACCATGATTTTCAAAGTAATGTCGCAATATTTCCCAGCGTTGTTCAAGCGTATACACAACCATATTCGTTCAGCGGAAGGATAAAACTAATTATCTGTCAAATCAGACATGAGCTAAGTGTTACCATTCACGAAATAAGCACTAGCTGAAAAAAAAACGTTAAATGGCGGACCCTTTATCATATTTAGTAAACTTTTACATAGTGTTTGTTCGGTATTTGCAGTCGAAAATGGATCGCGGAATTCATTGCACTTTGGCTGAAAAAATATTATTTTAAAATTAAAAAATTATGGAAAATCTATGAAAAAATTTTTGAATTAATGTTGCAAAACATAGTGTTCGTTTTGGCAAACTCTTAGTCCGGTTATCCAAAAAGAATCCTTTTCGATCATCAAATGACCTTAAAAATGAACTGCGTGATCCTGTTAGTAGGTGCACGTTTAGAAACAGACTACAAAAAATAGTTGGATTGATGGGTACAAGTGCGAGAAAGGTAGAATTTCTGAGCAATATATTATGAATCGGTTAGTATTTGCCACGCAACACCAACAGCGGAAAAATTGGAAAAATGTTCTATGGTCAGATGAAACAAAGATAAATATGTTTGGTTCTGATTGATATGTAAGAAGACCAAAAAATCAAGAATTCGATCCCAAATGTACAAAGATCATCAGGAGGATAGCTGATGATATGGGGCTGTTTTTTATAATTTGGTGTCGGTCCAATATTTTGGAGTAAAGAAAGAATGTGCGCTCCGGATTACGTTAACATTCTGCAAAATGAAATTTTATAATTTTCAGAAGATGAAATGCCACTGAAGTGGGAATTCATGCAGAATAACGACCCAAAACATGTATCCAAACTAGTAAAAACGTGGCTTCGGGTGAATGAAGTACCTGTTATGGAATGGCCTTCTCAGTCTCTGGACCTAAATCCGATAGAGCACCTTTGGGGAGTCTTAAAAATAAAATAGGAATGTTTAAATCCAAGAATAACAAGTAAGAAAATTATAGTCGGTCTAGACCGACTATACGATACCCTATACCATGCGTTTAGAAACCCTATCTCTTAGGCCCAACTAACTGGACATTGAAAATAAGCAAAAACCAAATTTGAGTGGGATTTTTATTAATTTTTTTGGCTGCAGATATGAAAAAGTTCATATCGGATGCTATATCTATAAAGGGACTACGTCCAAAAATGGACCGATCCTGATCATGTTTGGTAAAGTCTCTTGTATTTTGCAAAAATATGTACAAACAAAATTTGAGAAGAATCAGTGCAATATTTTTGTTTTTTAATAGATTTAAGTGAAGATCGGGAAGCAGCTCTATATGGGGTCAAAGGTATCATTTTTGAACTACTCATTAGTGGATGTAATGAACGCATACAAACCTAATTTGAGTAAGATCTATATGACAATTTGGATCTTATGGCAATTTATGTCGATTTCATATGGGTAATTTGTATGGGGGCTAGGTCTGAACATGGACCGATTCTCACGAATTTCAATAGCGTTCATCCCATGGCCGATAAAAGCTTATATACCAAATTTCATCAAAATATATTCATATTTGCGACCTGCAGTTTGATTACAAGCTTTACATGGACACACAGACGGACGGACGGACGGACGGACGGACATTGTTAAATCAACTCAGAAAGTGATTCTGATTCGATCGGTATAATTAAAGATGGGTCTAGGTCAAATATTTTTGGTTGTTATAAACAGCAGCACAAAGTCATTATACCCAAACCACATAGTGGTATAGGGTATAAAAATGATATGTAGGAAAAAATCCAGCAAACCTGGTACTCCATACCCCCGGAAGTTTGTGAAAAACTTGTAGAATCTATGCAACGCAGATGTGAGGAGGTTATTAAAATTAATGGAGCAACTACCAAATATTAATATAATATTTAGATATGATAGTAATTATTATAAAAATTAAAAAAAAAAATTAAAAACGCATCGTTTTTACTTTATTTTCCAGGACCATTTTTCAAACATTACAGTTTTTCTTTACTTATAGATGGAGTAATATATAATATATTATATTTTTAAACACATTGAAGTGCTTTAAGTTTATACATATGTATACTTAATTTTATGTATTTACATGTAAATAAAAAATTGAAGAAAAATCTGAAAATTTTGGTCGTTCCTATTAATTTTTCCACCACTGTATGTTTTTCGGAAAAATATGTAACTTTATTGAATAAGGCTATGATTGGTCCATTTTTTGTCGTAGTCCCCATCTGTAGACGACTCAAATTTGGTTTATGCTAATTTTCTATACACTTAAAATATTATGTCGTTAAAATTAACTTACCGTTAAAGCAAATGAATATACAGTGGGTGGGGCATATACGTATGTCCCATGGATTTTTTTTTATATTAGGAATTAGAAAAAAAAATTTTTTTGACGCCACTTTTATTTAGAAATGTTGGGTTAACAGGCACGAATCCGACAAAAAGAAATATCTCTAATTTTTCAGCAGTTTTATTGTAGTCGTCAAAGGGTTAAATATTTAGCATAATAGAATTAATAAAAATCATTTAAAAAAATAAGGCATTCTGAACCACTTGCCCGCTGGATTTTTTTTACAAAACTTTCAGCGTTTGCTTCTTTTAGTCCCATTAAGTAAATTTGAGTTTCAGAAAAGTTGAACAAATTCCTCAAAGTAGAAGAATTTTTATGAAAAGTATTAATATAAAAACACATGTAATTATAGTCGCTCTAGGCCGACTATACGATACCCTATACCATGGCTTAGAGACCCTATCTCTTCGGTCCAACTAAGTGGATATAGAAAATAAGCATAAACCAAATTTGAGTGGCATTGTTATTAATTTTTTTGGTTGCAGATATGAAAAAGTTCATATCGGAAGCTATATTTATATAGGGACTAGGTCGCAAAATAGACCGATCCTGACCCTACTTGGTAAAGTCACTTATATTTTGAAAAAATATACACAAACCAAATTTGAGAAAAAACTGTGCAATATTTTTGTTTTTTGATAGCTTTAAGTGAAAATCGGGAAGCATCTTTATATGGTGGCTAAGACAAAGAATTGCCATATGGGGTTTATTTTTGGACAACTTATAAACGGATGTAATAAACACACACAAACGCAATTTGGCCGAGATCTTTATGATAATTTGGATCTTATGGCAATTTAAGTCGATTTCATAGGGGTCATTCGTATGGGGACCAGGTTTGAACATAGATCGAATTTCACCAATTTCAATAGCGTTAATCCTATGCCCGATAAAAGCTTATATACCAAATTTCATTAAAATATATTCATTAAGCGCCCTGGTAGGTGAGTAGGTAACGTGCTCACCTATCTTGCGGGGGTCGTGGGTTTGATTCCCACCAGACGCTTTGGTCTGTCGCTGCAAAAACCAGCCAAATGGTCTTTGTCACCCGGCTTATCCCTGGACCCAAATTAGAGTACAAATTTACTTTGCATTGTAATTAATCTATAATATTAATAGGCTACGCGATTTCTTGTGACTGATGTTTTGTTCTACCATTTTATCCAGATTTTGACCAAACGTATATTATTTGAAAGGTATTTCTTTTTAGCCGATTTGCAGATTTACAGATTTTTAAATTTTTTCCTTAATTTTGAGTAAATTGCATTTAAAGTTGCTACTCACACATACATAAAATTATACAATGCTATGTGTGTGTTTATTAAATTTGTTAGTGTGTTTGTAATATAAATGAGTTTTTTTTTATTTGTGAATTGGCTATAATTGATTAGCATACTTGTCTTTATTTAATGAAAAAATAAAATTTCCTAGAATTTGCGCTCGAATTTCGAGGGCTGGAATCCGCTAGTATAAATAAATAAATAAATATTCATATTTGCGACCTGTAGTTTGATTACAAAGTTTACATGGACACACAGACGGACGGACGGACGAACATCGCTAAATCGACTCAGAAAGTAATTCTGAGTAATTCTGAGTCGATCGGTATAATAAAAGATAGGTCAAGGTCAAATATTATTGGTAGTTACAAACAGCAGCACAAAGTCATTATACCCAACCCATAGTGGTATAGGGTATAATTATAAAAATTACTAATTGCTGCCATTTATTAATTCCAATTTTCGCAATAAATATGGCAGCCGAATTTTCTAACACTTAAAAGTAGGTGTACGAGTATCAAACAGAAGCCTAAAGCAACATCGTTTCTTAGAATTGGGACTTGAATAAATTTGCTATTCATATTTTATACCCTATACCACTATGTGGTTTGGGTATAATGACTTTGTGCTGCTGTTTGTAACTACCAATAATATTTGACCTAGATCCATCTTTTATTATACCGATCGACTCAGAATCACTTTCTGAGTCAATTTAGCGATGTCCGTCCGTCCGTCTTTCCGTTTGTGCTACCATGTAAACCTTGTAATCAAACTACAGGTCGCAAATATGTATGCATATATTTTGATAAAATTTGGTATATAAGCTTTCATCGGCCATAGGATGAACGCTACTGAAATTGGTGAAATCCGATACATGTTCAGACCTAGCCTCCATACAAATGACCCCTATGAAATCGACATAAATTGCCATAAGATCTAAATTAGAATATATCTCAGTCAAATTTGTATGTATTTATTATATCCATTATTCAGTAGTACAAAAATAATCCCTATAGGACTATTCTTAGTCATAGGCCCCAAATAGAGCTGCTTCCCGATCTTCACTTAAATCTATCAAAAAACATAAATATTGCACAGATTTTTCTCAAATTTGGTTTGTATATATTTTTTCAAAATATAAGTGACTTTACGAAATATGGTCAGAATCAGTCCATTTTTTTATATCTGCTTATGATTATTTTCTATATCCAATTAGTTGGACCGAAGAGATAGGGCCACTAAACCATGGTATAGGGCATCGTATAGTCGGTCTAGACCGACTATAATTTTCTTACTTGTTTAATATCTAATTTTCTTTCAAATGGTCGAAAATAAAATCTGAACCTCATGGATTAATTTTAAATTTCGTTCATTTATTAAAATTTTCACATTTTCTTTAACGTTTGTTATGCAAATTAACAGTGATAGAACTTTTTTTCCAGAATAACAAAATATTTTGCAACCTAAATTCTAAAAAAACTAATGAATTGCTAAGATTTTTTTATTTTTTATTTAAAAACATTTTAGTATTTGTGCACTAGTATAATTTACAGTAAATAGCCTAGACTTTTTTACTCGTATTTTTTATTATTAAGGGTACCAAAAAAAATTGGTCACCCTCAACGAGCATATTATGAGTGATACAGTTTTTGTGGTTAAAACACATTGTATGTACATACTATTATTACATCATTTACAAAATTTACTGGTAGTGGCCGCTATACTCAAACCAGAAAAAAAGAAAATTTAAAATCAAATAATGACGGCAAAATATTTGTCTATTTAATAAACAAAATCTTTCAAAAATTTTAACCGAAGAAACGCAAAATCAAAAAATGTGCCGAATGCGTGTTGGCGTTTGAATATTTTAAAAATATAACAAAATATAAACAAGTATAAAAAGAAAATATGCTGTGCTATAAACAAAAAATTATATACATATATACATATATATCATCATAAATTGATAATATTTGGTACCAAATAGTTTTTCAGTGACATATACAAAGTAATATGACAACATTATTTCCTTTTATATTTAACTCTATATTGAAATATTTTTATTTAGAATCCAAAAGGGGTATTTATTCTTTTATAATACTGCTAATTGCCTTGAGTTATTTTGGTTTTCTATATACATAATAGTTTTTTTTATGTTTCTATATTTATTTTGCAATATGATTTGATTGATTGTTTAACTTAAGACAAAGTAGCAAGGTTTATGATGCAAAAAGGGCTTAAAAACAAACTTGATTTCTCCAATAAATAATCCTTTAATAATATAAGTACCTTACTGTCTTTGTAATTTCAATTTTTCAAAAAATTTTCGTAAACGGCACAGTCGTTATCTGACTCGTGTGGCGTCAAATTGTCTAAATTTAAGCCTCTTATAAAAAAGTAAATTTTTATAAAAATATTACCTTTTTTAAAAAATACATTTTAAAAAATAAATTATAAAAAAAATACCTTTAAAAAAAGTAAATTTTTACTTTAAAAAAAGTACCTTTTAAAAATAATACTTTTGAAAAGAGTACCTTTTAAAAAAGCACCTTTTAAAAAAATAAACTTTTATAATACTTTTAAAAATAGTATCTTTTAAAAAAGCACCTTTTAAAAAAGCACATTTTAAAAAAGCACTTTTTAAAAAAGCACCTTTTAAAAAAAGTATCTTCATTAACAAATATGTTTTTAAAAAATTGCTTTTTCGATAACTCACGATCATTCGTATCATCTTTCAAAATATCACAACCGTTAAAATTTGTGTAAGCAAAAAACTCTTGATAATTTTTGAAAATCGATTTTTGATAACAAATAAAACAGATACAATTGGAAGAAAAGCCTTAAATCAAAGAAAATTAAAAAAAAACATTAAAAATTTAAAGTTGATTATGAAAAATCATTCTTAAAATATTCTTGTATAAAATTATATTTGTTGTTAAACTCCAAACATTTCAGTTTTTTTTTTATATCAAAATTCTTAACGTAACAAATTGAAAATAATTATTTTCACAGTCATGCTTTGAAAATAGCAACAATGATTTATTCTGATTTAAGCATCTGTGCTAGTAGATAAACACCATGATACTCGTACGAAGTCTAGTCAAAAACTCTTATTTACTATTTTTAAACTATTGAGAGGTTTAGTGAACCTTGTACACGTACGTTTGTATTACTTTTTCGCATGACTCATGGGAAAAATACGTAAATAATTTACAGTAAACAGTTATCATTTACACTTAATGAGTATGAAATCTATTTGGAAGAGACACCATGTTTGGCTTTCTATTTACATAAATAATTGTTATAAGTACATGTATTGCTAATCAAATAAAAAATAAACCAAAATGATTAATATTATTTAACAAATATAGACTGGAACATATACAAACAGTTATTAAGGGAGAATTATTAATATCGAGCAGATAAAAAAATATGGTTTCTAAATTGAATCTTTAATAAATAAATTATAAATTCTTAAAATAAAAATTCTTTGCTAGCTTGGAGAAACGTGTAGATTCAACGTTTAAAATAACTTTTTTTTTTGTTTAACAAAATGCAATAATATTTCAATATGCAAGTTTTTCATTAGTTTTTTATGACAGAATTTCAAAATGGCTTGAAATGCAAATTTAAGCACGATTTAATTATTCTCTAAATGGTTGATGCGCGAACTTGAAACTTTTTTGTACTTTCTTTATTGTGTTGGCGATGATGTACTGATAAACACACTATTTCTGTGTTCTCGAGGCGTATTGAGTTATTAGTACCATTGTATTCGCCGTATCCGAATTCTAATTTTGGTGATAATGCCATATTTAGTTAAAAAGATGACTTAATAAACACATCATTGCCTGACATTGCATTACATATGGAATAATAGCACATCTCTCACCATTAAAATGCTCTCCTGAAAAGTTGCAAAAATAGACATATGCTGTTATGACTTGATAACAATGATTTATTTTTTAAATCAATTTCCCAGATTTATTACTGCCTTTCGCTTTTACATGTTACCATGTCAGTTCTCCTTCCAAATGACACATATCAAACATTTAGATTTGTAAACTATTTTATGTTACTTGCAAGCCATCTGGAGAAATTAAAAAAAAAATGTATTTACTGAAATTTACAAGAGTGTTAAAAGATTTCTAGCATTACCTTTTAATCCTCTTATGCCTTAATTTTTTTATTGCATACATTTTTTTCTGTAGCTGCTTTTGGGACGACCCAAAACATATAGCAAAAATTTATAAGCAGTATTTAGAAACCCGAGAACCCTGGAACCTGAAAAGTTATGGAATAAATGACCACAGTAACCTAACCTCAATCCAATAGAGTTGCTGTGTGTTACTTTCAAAAAAATATTAATGTAAATGGTAAAAGTAAATAATAAAGAATATGTTTTAAATTTGAAGAGTTTTCTGAAAAATAAAGGAGATATGGACATTTGAAATTTAAGGAGGAGGGTTGGCAAATATTTTTGGACGGTAGTGTATATGAGGCTCTTTATTGGACAACAGTGATTTTACCGGTTATTTCTGAAGCTCCATATTACCAACATCTACAATGCACATTTGGAAACTGTTATTACTTTCACCCTAACTTCTTAAGCTTTCGAGATATTCAGCCCTGTTCTTGAAACATTGTTATTTGAATAAGAGTGAATTTAAAATCACATGAAATTGAAATTTTGGGTTTCTTGAAATCACTTTTTTATTTATTTAATGGAAACATATGTTTGAGTTAAGAACATATGTTATCTAGAAACCGAGGTGCCATATGGTTCTTTATTCAGTTTCACCAAAAACTTTAAAGTATTTTGTGCATGTTTTTTCTTAAGTTTATAGAAAAAGTATAAAGAAAAATATTTTCTTTTAAAATAACAACTTATTTGTTCATTTAATTGTTTTTGTTCTTTAATTTCGTTCAATTAAAAATGACTTTTCTACTTTTAAAAAGTTGGGCATCACCAAAAAAAATTTCGATATTCAAATAAATTGGATTTGACTGGCGTCACTACTGTTTCGAACATATGCAAAAAAATAAAAATATGTGATTTGATGAAAAAATTTTTTTTAATTCCTTTATTTGCAATAATTAGTGCATAAAGAATCTATGTTATAATTGAAAAAATTATAATGGAAAATAGATTGTGTAAATAAAAAGTTTTTATTATAGTTATAGAACAGCATCATCGCAAAAAGTGTGTTTGATTAACATCGTTTTTTAAAATCGTTTTTTTTTTTTCATAAAATTAATGACTAATTTTTAAAAAAAAATGACAAGGTTCAATAAAAAACATGTTAGAGTTTAAATATCAATGAGTTTTTTTTATCTCTTAAGACTTGCTTAGTAGAAAAAAAGGGCATTTGTTTTGATTTCACAAAGCCTTTTCTATGTGAATTAAAACGAGAAAAAATATTCTTATTGAAATTAGAGAACAGCAAAAAACTCGTAGATTTAAGAATTTTTTCATTTACCAGTTTTTTTTTGTAATAGTGGTTTCAAGAACAGGGGTGATTGTGTACACAAATTTATGAAATTTTTGAAATAAATAAAAAATATTCCAGATATTTTTCAGTGTAGATATGTTATCTATCTATAACATAAATAGGTAAGGCGATTTCTTGTGACCGATGTTAGTGTGTCAGTTTTAATCTTATTTTGACCAAACATCTCTCATTTGAAAGGTATTCCTTTTTAGCTGTCCACCAGATTTACGGATTTTTACATTTTTAATTATTTTTTGGAGTTATGTTCATTTAAGGTTGCTACTAACACTTACATAAAATTATACAATGCTATGTGTGTGTTTATTAAATTTGTTAATGTGTTTGCAAAAAAATATGAGTTTGTTTTCTTCATTCACAATAATAATTGTTTTGAATTAAAAATAATTTTGGACATTAACCAATAACTGGACATAAACCAATAACGACAATAACGCAATCGACGTTTAAAAAGTGTTGAAGTGTGAATTGGCTTAAATTGATTAGCATACCTTTAGGGTCTTATAAAATAATTTATTAAATGAAAAAATAAAATTTCCTAGGATTTGCACTCTCTAGCTAGTTTAAATTAATATTTGTTCAGGCATTCAATACAGTGGTCGAAAATATTATAAAGACGATAACTAAAACAATAAAAATTCTGTTAGAACGAATCATTAAACAGTATTTAAAATAAGACTAAGGCCCTTATTATGAGTTGCATTCGATCTTCGCTCTTCGCTGGCTATCGAACATCGACTATCGAATGTCAAATTCGAAAATTTCGTTGTACAACGAATTTTCAATTGAACACAATTTTGCTTTCGATGCTGGATGGCAGTTTGTAAAACTTATTGAAAATATAAGTTGTAAGTTATTTTAAGATCATTAGATTGATCTGCCTTGTGTGCATTGCCGCAGTAATTCATCTGTAGTAGACAGCAATTTCATAAGCGCCTCCTTACAGTCGAAAATATATAAATATGTAAACAAATTGTACCCTTGTTAAAACCTCGCATACTTACGGAAGCATCCCTCATGACGAAGCATTCATCTTCATAATTCCATGTTAATAATTATTTTTTTTCTTTAATAAATTTGTAAACAAACAATATTTATAGTGGCAGCTGATAAATATGTACTATTGTGAATAATCCAATTGAGTGAAATTCACAATAGCGCTATTTTATCGAATGTGCGCCATAATACCAAATGAAAATTCGTTCGGTCAGTTAATTCGACCACAATCGAAAATCGAAAGTTGCTCATAATAGGCACCTAAATCTGTAGATATAGAAACATTTAAAATATTTTATTAAAATTTTTTTTTAATATTTACCTAATATGTACGGATACTTTTTAAGTGTACAAAAAAAAATGATTACTTTTACTACTTATCACAGAAATATTTATTATGTATTAAATTCTGTCACTCCTATGAGGAGCATAGGGCCGCAAAATAGTGTAGAGAATCGATGCCTACAGTTACTTCAAGCCGCACCCGGATACCATTGTAAAATATATATGTTCCTTATAAATCTGACCTACATTTGCTAAAAAAAAGTATCCGTACACCTCAAATTAAAAGTATTATACTTACTGCGAAAAGAAAGAAAAAATAGCTAAGTTCAATTTTTTGTCTAATACATTAATAAGTTTTTTTTTTTTTCTAATTTAGAATTTTTTGATTTTATGAAGGTAAAAAATTACATTAAATATGGCTAAGTTAGTAAATTGTAGGATATCCTTTTCGCTGTGACACGATTTGGCATCGACAAAAAGAAGGCAATCCGACTCAAATTATTGCAACTCTGTTTCATTTTTGCAACCAACTTTCCTAAGTACATTTAAAATATCTAGGGGAAACCCCGAATTGTTTTTTTGTTCATTAAACAGGCAAAAAGCAAATCAAATCAAAATGTCTAGACAAAGAGCACAAACTAGTATTGAAGTAAGAAAATTAATTATTAAACATACCAAAGAGAAAAAAGTGTGAATGAAACTCCGAAGGCGGTTGACAGGAGCAATTCAACTGTACAAGCGGATCTAAATGGTAGGAAAACAAAGCAAAAGCCCTTTAATCAAACAATATGATTGAAGTTTGCAAAATAACATAAACACAAGGATTTTTCGTTTTGGAGAATCGTTTGTTTACCGACGAAAGCAAGTTCAACGTATTTGGTTCGCTTGCAGAAACTGGCTGTAAAACATGGGGGGATCAGTGATGGTCTGGGGCTCATTTTCCTCAGCATGACCAGGATCTTTGCACTTCATTGTTGTAACAATGGACCAAAACTTATATCTAGAAATTTAAAAGTAAAATTTGCCAAAAAGTGTAAATAAACTAGTTCATAACGACGGCTGGTACTTTTATCTGGACAATGATCCAAACTATGAAACCCATAAAGTATGATCTTGGTTGTTTTACAACTTCCCCCACGCCATGGAAACACCACTCCCAACAAAACCCTTACATAAATCGTATAAAAAAATTTGTGATATCTCAACTAAAGGTTGTTGAATACTTGGTTTCGAGGAAAGCCAAGTTAATAAGGATCCTACTGCCAAAAATTAGTCGGATCCATCTCCAAGAAACTCAAAATAATTATAAAGAACAAGGGATTTGCATACAAAATATTAATATTTGCAGATAATAACTAGAATTACAAATCTTTGAAGACGTTCTAGTTTGGCTTGTGCACTTTTTTGTTTACTAGTTGAAGTTATTTTTCGCTTATTTCATGAATTTTAATTTTGTTTTTTGCTTAATATATATTCAAGCAAAAACCAAATGAGAAGTTTTTTTATTATTTAATTTTCAATGGAATTAGTGCCCGAGTTTCCCTTGGAGTAAGTGCATAAATATTTTTATTTATTTTTTAAAATATTAAATTATTACAAAAAAATAGAATTCACCACGTTTTTACATATAATGAGTTCACTCTTGAATAACTATGAAACGAAAAAGGCCAAAGCAGAAAGACGAACTAGCTCTAGCTTCTACTCCCTGTTATGACAGCTTTCAAAAGCTACCACTCTCATTAGTCTAGGATATTCTGGTAAGAACTTTTATCAACAAATTTAGACAGTGACATTTGTCAAACATTTGTCTCAAACATTTGAGTGCTAGTAATACTGAAAGGAAATACAGAATTAGTCATCAGTTTTAGAACTGGTACTTTCACAACCGATTTGTTTTTTATAAGTAGGTTCGAAACTTACTTGCGAACTAAATACATGCTCGTAGTTCAAATGACCTATAACTTGTTTAGAATATTTCTAGTTTGAAGCAAAAAAATAAACCGGATGGTAATGCCATAATTGCCAACTGCAAACATGTGATATATGATCATCTGTAAAATTCACCAAATAAAAAAAAAAACGCAGAAATAATCAACCAATATCATTTACTTAATACTCAATAAGAAGAAAAGAAGTTGTATTATGAGCGTGTGACCGACTCAGACAGATCTCCAAAACATATATACTAGCAAACAACAAAAAACCAACAAAAACCAATAAATACAATGGAATGGAACACACAATAAAAGTGCATTGCCATCAGCTTAGCCTTGTGCCTGACATGGTCATATTATTATCATCATCATTTACAAACTACATCATTATCAAGTTAACATTGTTAAGCAGCAGCCCTTTATTTTCATGCCACCATACATACTCCTGCGCTGGATGCGATTGTTTATAGAAATGTTAAAGTAGAAGTAAAAACAAAAAATATACCTAACAGACATTCGAAAAGTTTTAAGAGAGAATTATTTATGGTAGAAGAGGAAGAGAAGTTTACCTTATATCTAGTTTGACTAGCATGTGTCCCTCACACCATGACTGAAGTCAGAGTGTGAGGGAATTTAAAAACCTGACTGGTAAGAAAACAAAGAACATCTCACCGAAAGCCTCCAACTAAACAATATACAACAATGCATTTTTGTCTGAATTTTGGTTTTCTGGCTGTTGTAAGGGCCAATTTATTTTTGTTTACTTTTTAATTTGTCGCTTAAAAAACATTTATTTAACCAGTTGCTAAGGGCTAATGCTTTGCTTTCATTGCAATATGTCTCTCTCTCTTTCTCTCTATCTTTTTATTGTGCACTAACTTTTCTTTTTATGGGGTTTTACAGCTTTAATTTTTTTGCTATTTCAAATTTTTGGTGTTAAATGACCTTTGAACTTTCCCTTTCATGAAATTTGAGTTTTCCTCACTAAGTGCATTATTGATGACGTTAATTTTATTATCTGTTTTATTATTGTTCCATACCAATGATGAAATATTACTGTTAGCGTTAGCACAGTGCTGTGTAAAATTAAAGCAACAAAATTGGATAAAGAAATAAATAGTCTTAACAAAAAACAAAGTACGAAAATTATAGTTGGTATAGACCGGCTATGCGATACCCTATACCATGCGTTTAGAGAATTTGTCTTAGGTCCAACTAATTGTTTATAGAATTTAATTGTTTTACCTGTAGATCTGAAAAAGTTCATATCGTATGCTGTATTTATATGGGAACTAGGTCGAAAAATAGACCGGTACTGACACTTATTTTTTGCAAAAACCAAATTTTACAAAAATCCAAGAAATATTTTTGAGTTTGATAGGTTTAAGTGAGATCGGGAATCAGCTTTATATGGGGCTATAACTAAGAATTATTCTATGGGATTATTTTTGTACTACTGATTAATGGATGCAATAAACACACACGAACCCAATTTGACCGAGATTTATATGATAATTTGGATCTTATGCCAATTAAGTCGATCTCATAGGGGTCATTTGTATGGCGACTAGGTCTAAACATGCACCGATTTTCACCAATTTCGATCGCATTCGTCCTATGGCCGAACAGCAAATGCCGTTGAAATATATTAGTATTTACGACCTGTAGTTTAATTACAAAGTTTATATGGACACACAGACGGACGGACGGACATCGCTAAATGGACTAAGAAAGTGATTCTGAAAGTGGTTTTGGAATGATCAATATAATAAAACATGGGTATAGATCAAATATTTTTTGGTAGTTACAAACATCAGCACAAACTCGTATTATTAGGAAGGGATAGAAAAGTTGGACAAAGTAAATTGAGCTAAAAGGAGACTATGTTGAGATAAATTTTTTGTCTTTCATTGTAACAGTCATGGATTTAAATTTTATCTGAAATTTTATTAATTCTGAATCACTATGTACACACAAAAATATAAATCCTCAAAAGTAAAAATGCATTGCAAATAAATAATTCATGTCAGTTTAACAATCCATTCGTGACTATTAATTATAAAACTTAGGTAATATAGCATAGTGTGAAAGTGGTTAGAATTGAATTTGAAAAAAACATATTTAACGTGTATTCATTGTATTGCATTTTTGGATATATCGTAATGAAATGAGGGTTGGTTTTTCCAAAAGTTTTGGCACCCAAAAATCAAACTGTATCAAAAAAATGGGGGGAAAAAAAACGCCAATTTTTAACGATTTTTCTACAAAGATGTTCAGAGTAAATTCAACAATTTTACTCCCCTTTAATTTCGATTAAATATTAAATATGGTCATCAAAAAATTCTATGGCGGCTTTTAAATTTAACTACCAGATTCCAGCCAAATTCTAGGAAATTGTATTTATTCATTAAATAAAGACCCTAAGTATGCTAATCAATTATAGCCAATTCACAAACCAACACAAAAAACAAACTCATTTTTATTACAAACCCATTAATAAATTTAATAAACACACACATAGCGTTGTATAATTTTATGTATGTGTTAGTAGCAACTTTAAATGCAATTTAATCAAAATAAAGGCAAAAAACTAAAAAACTGTAAATCTGCAAATCGACTAAAAAGAAATACCTTTCAAATAATATACGTTTGGTCAAAATCGGGATAAAACGGTAGAACAAAACATCAGTCACAAGAAATCGCCCTAGCCAATTAATATTATAGATATTTTACAATCTTTTTGCGGTTGTTCGGCAAGCGATTCTTATTCGTCCACGATAATTTAACGAGTCACAAAATATTACATTTTACAAGAATTTAAATTAAATGTCAACAAAAGAACAACTAAAGTGCCATCTATATTTGAAACTTCACCCCAAATGGACATCTAGCTTTAAACAGCGGAACCTCTAGCGCTTACGTAAACATTTTTTTAAAATTTTAATAGGATATTTTTAATATACCTAATTATATAAAAATACTTTTGACGTTGTATTTTATACTAGATTTTAGATAACATTGTTTGTGTACTTTTTTATTGAAATTACCTTATTTTAAACAGAACTTATGCAAGATTTTTAAAATCAGTGGGCAAAAAATATCCAAGTCTTTATTTTGTCCATTACTCTCTATATGTATGTACATTTTTTTTCCATTAATTCAATCATGATTGATGTGGTTCTTAGAAAGAAAAGAAATATGTTGCATGACTGAAAAAAAACTAAATGATTCATAAACATGTAATGTCCGTCCGCCCGTCTGTGTGTCCATGTAAACCTTGTAATCAAACTACAGGTCGCAAATATGAATATATTTTAATGAAATTTGGTATATAAGCTTTTATCGGCCATAGAATGAACGCTATTGAAATTGGTGAAAATCGGTCAATATTCAGACCTAGTCACCATACAAATGACCCCCATGAAATCGACATAAATTGCCATAAGATCCAAATTATCATATAGATCTAAGTAAAATTGGGATTGTATGTGTTTATTGTATCCATTAATCAGTAGTCCAAAAATAATCCCTATTGGACAATTCTTAGTCATAGGCCCCATATAGAGCTGCTTCCCGATCTTCACTTAAATCTATCAAAAAAACAAAAAAATTGCACAGATTTTTCTCAAATTTGGTTTGTGTATATTTTTTCAAAATATAAGTGACTTTACCAAATATGGTTAGGATCAGTCCATTTTTTGATCTAGTCCACATATAAATATAGCACCCGATATGAACTTTTTCATATCTGCAGCCAAAAAAATTAATAACAATGCCGCTCAAATTTGGTTTTTGCTTATTTTCTATATCCAGTTAGTTGGACCGAAGAGATAGGGTTTCTAAACCATGGTATAGGGTATCGTATAGTCGGTCTAGACCGACTATAATTTTCTTACTTGATTTATCATAGAAATATTCCTCACGGTTCATAAAAAATAATAATGGTATCTGAAAGTAGATTTAAAAGAAAACAAATTTTATATGGAAATATGTTTTCAGTTTTTGAAAATATATACTTTTTATACCATAGATCAATTGATATATTGACTCTCGTAAATATGAATATATATTGATAAAATTTGTTATAAATGCTGTTATTGGCCATAGTACGAACACTATTTAAATTAGTGAGAATCGGTGCATTTTCAGACCTTTCTGCCATCCCAAACCGACTAAAATTGTCATAAGTTCCAGATTATGGTATATATTTGTGTATGTTGTGTATTATACCCCCTGATGAATAGTCCAAAAAAAAACCATGCAGGACAAATTTTAGTGATAGTCCCCATATAAAATTGATTCCCGATCTTCACTTAAATCTGTCAACATAATATATATAGCATAGATTTTTTTAAGTTTAATTTAAATATAGTTAGCATATCAAATATGCTGTGTCCATTTTTCATACTTGTTCGGGAGGAACAAAACACATTCTAACTTTTTTTTATTTTAAATTTTTGTAAATATCTAAACGTAGTTTTTTTTTAACAATTCAAAAATAGAGCTGTTGCGAATAAAGAGAAATTTCTGTGACTGACCACATTTGCTCTTAGCACATTTGGAGTTAGCACATTTTCTCGCAACCCTTTTTAATTTCTGTTTAATTGTTTAAAATTTTTTTTTTATTTTAATATTAATAATAACTAAAGACAGTCTCACTCATATCATGGCTTATTAATTCATAAATGTAACTTATTTAATTCATAAATGTTTGTGCTGTTTATAAGGTCGAAGAATGAGCAACAAATCATTGGTGACGTAAATCATCATCAACTAATTTTTCAGTTGCAACATGACAGTTGTGAGACTGCATTGATGGCAGAGAATAAAAAAAATAAATTAGACATTGTCTCTCTTCTGTTGAGTTCTTTTGTTTTGAGCAGTGTTCTTTAAATTTTGTTTATGAAACTAAAGGTTTAGAAAAATGTTTTAGTTTTTTTTCTACGCTAATGTAAAACTTTTGGGTTCGACATCTTTTGGACTCATTGTCCACACTTCTATTTCAAGGTCTTAAAGTAGGAACAGTTTGAGTCAAAGTATTTACATAAACCTATGTTTCATTCCAAGTTATTTGCCAAAATTCTTTAAATATTATTTTTCTATCGTTAGTAATACAAAGATTTCATGACATTTCTTTTTTTTTTTTTTTTTTTTTTTTTTTTTTTTTTTTTGTCAATGTCCGTGGTTCTTTCGTCTTTTTATAATTCCAACTGTTTCCGTTTTTTTTTTTTTTTTTGTTTTCCAAAATAAATTTTCCTTTTCCTCTACGCTTTCTATTTCTGGCCACAAAACCAAGTAAAATTTTCAACACGAACTCCGTCTTCAGACGGATTATCGGAATCACTTTTAAATCCATAGGGAACGAGTTCTATAAATCTGTCATCTGATTCAATCCCATAATTGTCTCGATTAATGCTATTGTTATCTGCAGAATCCATGACAATCTCTTAATAAAATAAATAATTTAACAATATTTTCCTACCAACAAGATATAGTAGTTACCTTCTGTGTCTAAAGTGGAATTATACAAATCTTTATTTAGCTGAATGTTAGCAGATTTTTGACAAAATTTATTGAAATTAACAATTTTCATAATTGCAGCTGGACTAAGCACGTGCTTTTCGTTTTTTGTTGAGAACGGTATAACTTTTTTTTTGTCAATAATGAATTTTGCATACTGCATAAAAATCTAAATTTTCATAAAAAGTTTACTTGGCACGTTTGCACACTAAGCTAACAATATGTTTTTGAGAATATTAAGTGACTTTACTAAATATGGTCATGATCAGTTCATTTTTGGACCTAGTCCCCATATAAAAATGGGATACAAATTTATAACAATGTCACTCAAAACTGATTTATGCTTATTTTCTGTATTCCAGTTATTGCTTCCGAAAAGTTGGATCTAAGACCCTCTCTCGAAGTACATGGTATAGGGTATCGTATAGTCGGTCTAGACCGACTATAGTTTTAATACTTGTTATATTTTTCTAATATTACAAATATGCCATCAAAAGTGAATCGAGCGGTATTTTATTGCTTTCTAAAATTTAAAATTAAACTCAATAGATTTTAGCACATGTGTTTCATAAACAATAACATCCATAAAATTGGGTCAATTTATAACAATAAACATCATCAACTGAATATATCAAACTTTTATGAAATGAAAAAAGTAAATAATAAACATCAAACGGGAACGGTATGATGGTTTAATGGTTTAACAGAACCCTTAATAAAAAATACAATTGCAAAATACCAAGTTTTTATAACCTAATCACTATGTGGTTTGTATGTGTTTTTTACATTCAATAGTCATCCCTATTATTTAATAAATATAAAGGGCCGTATGTAGACTTTATCAACAAATTTTATATGAAAAACATACAATAAAGTCTACTTGAAGTACACTTTAATTTTTTTTTTGCATACGGCCCAAAGAATTTACTTTTAAAGTTGTATTTTATACAACTTCTTAGATACAATTTTTTTGGGTAGTTTTTGCAATTTTGATTAAACTAAAATGAATGTGGTTTGATAATCCAGGTAAACTCTAGATACGCCGAAAATTATACATATTCAGCTAATATCTCAATAACTGGAGACAGTTATAGTTCAAATAATAGTTACATAAGTTCAAAAAATACAGAAGAAGTACATATTTAAATAGTATGTGCCAATATACTTAAATTATTGTTGGACTGTGTTGTTCATTGATAAAATTGTGTTTAATAAATTAAATACATACAAATTTATTCAAAAACATTATTATTATACTTTGAATCTGTTATGGAAAGAAGAATATAAAATATTTTGCATAAATAAATTATAAAGTAGAAAAAAGCCGTCGTACAACTATTAAGAAAAAATTTCTTCAATGATGATTCTTAATGAATATGCTACGTACGTTAGCTGGAGAACGCAATGACTGGGAAATATTTGATTAATTTCGTGGAAAGATAAGTGAGAAAATTATAGTCTGTCTACAGGTACTTTACCATACCCTATACCATGCGTTTTGCTATTCATTTGTGACTAGGTAAAAAAAATGGACCAATCATGACCATATTTAGTACACTCACTTTTCAAAAACATATATAAACCAAATCTGAAAAAAATGTACCAATATTTTTTATATATTTAAGTGAAGACCGAGGATCAGCTTTATATGGGGACTATGAATAAAAATGGTTCTACAGAGTTAATTTTTGGACTACTGATAAGTGGATATAATAGACGCAGATGCAACAATTTGTATCGTTATATATATATATATATATATATATATATATATATATATATATATATATATATATATATATATATGACAATCTTGATCTTACGACCATTGAAGTCGGTCTGATAGGAGTTATATCTATGGGGTCTAGGTCTGAACATGCAGCGATTCATATTACAGAAGTATATGTACTAAATTTAATCAAAATATATTCATATTTGCGACCTGTAGTTTGATTGCAAGATTTACTTGGATACTGGACAGACAAACAGACAGACGTACATAAATCGACTCAGAAAGTGATTCTGAGCCGTCGGTATAATAAAAGGTTGGTCTATTACATACATCTGCACAAACTCATTATACCGTCACCACGTAGTGGTAATAGGGTACCAAAAATATTTGTGGTTTTATCAACACCCATAGAATGCGCGAAAGGATGTGATGCTATTGCAAAAGTTAAATAACGTTTATTAAAAACTATTTTATTACTACTGCAATGATTTAGAACCTTTTACAGGATTTACCCTAGGAAAAGTAAAACAGAGACATAAAACAAATGTTTAATGCATTTCCTGCTGTTCGTTCCTAATGCCTGGTTTTCATTCATTCATTCATTATGACATTTTCAGTGGCAATTGTTGTAAATTATTGTCAGTTGTATGAAAACGGGTTTTAATGTCTTGTCATTTACAATCCCTGGCATGTTGGCAATTTGTTTGTGTTTGACAGCCGGATTTTTTGTTCGTTTATAAGACGTAATGAATACATAATGAATATAAAATTACGAGATGTCAATTGAAGCAATTGTTTGTCAGCTTATATGACATAGTGAAAACCAGGCATAACAGTTATTGGTCACATTTATTATTAGAAAATATCAGTTGATTGCCATCGCGACTTGTACCAAAAAGAAAGAAAAAAATGATTTGTTTTTTATCTATAATGTTAAAAGCCAAGGCGATATCTTGTGACCGATATAAAAATTTTATTTACTAACCGATTTTGACCGAAAATACCTCATTTGAAAGGTATTTCTTTTTAGCTGTCCACCATATTTACAGATTTGCAACGTCTGGAACATTTTTTTATGGAGTAATGTTCATTTAAACTTGGTACTACAACATATATAAAAGTCATACTGTGTGTGTGTTTATTATAAATATCAAAAGCCTTGTGTTGAATTGTGAATTGTCTAAAATTGATTAGCATAGGCTAATTAGGCTCTTATAAAATTATTTATTAAATGAAAAAGGAAAATTTCCTAGAATTTGCACTCGAATTTCGAGGGCTGGGCTCTGCTAGCTTTTAATGTTATATTTAAAATGTTTTAAAAAATGGGCATTTAAATGAATATAATATCTTGTGGCAACTCTGTAACTGTCTAAACTCATTTTATTGATCAACCAAAGATCGTTTTAAATTATTTTTTTTAATAAAGACAACAATTTCAATCAATCAAGGCTGATTGAATATATTTAATTTATGAATATATTTAATTGAATGAATCATAATTTGTAATTTTCGTTAAACTAATGCTGTTTTCTTATCTTACAATTAGCTTTGTAATTTTCTCATAATAATTTCATAATAATATATTTATATCAAACAAATAAGAATATTAATTACTTCTCTACCTAATAATAAAATATCGTTTCTGTGGGTCCCTAGCCCTAAAAAAATTCTTTGAAAAATATATCTACTGAATATTCATATCAATATTCAGACTATAGGCAAACTATTAAAAAGCATATTTTTGACACCTGGAATGATTTATGGAAAAATAATAAGGAAACTAAATTATTCAGAAGAAGATATCACATAAATTTAGAGTACCTAAGATACACAAAACTGATTTTATTAAACTTATTAGACTAATAATAATACATTGCTTATTCTCCCATAAATATATCTGTCGTCACAAGCAATAACCGCCTAACTCGAAAATCATGCCTTCGAGAAAAACAGCTTTTTATATAAATGTAATTGGGCTTCACTACGACTTAGGTCAGAATATTTGTATTAATAACTTTTGAAAAAGCAGTGTGAGAGAAATGGGGATTTCACGTAAATATATAGATTTTTAGTAGAATAAGATAGCATACATAACTCAAATCGGCGAAAATCATTCTTCCGAGAAAAATAACTATGTAAATGTTATGGGACTTTATTAAGACTTAGGTTAGTATGTTTTCATTAATAACTTTTTAAATAACAGTGTTAGAAAAATGGGGATTTCACGCAAATATGAAGCATTATTAGTAGAATATGATAGCATGCATAACTCAAATCGTTCTTAAGTCGACTTAGGCGGTTATTGCTTGTGACCACAGATATTGTGGAAAACACCTGTCTGCGACTGTGGGCAAACTTTAAATACTAACCACGTTTTTGGCGAATGCAACCTTCTTAACGACAAACGATTAAAATATAACATATATAATATTAATCTTTTCCTAAGAGAACATGAATTGGAAAATATAAAAAAATTCGTAACCGAAATAAATATTTACAACTCTATTTAAATCTAAAAGTAATACGTATAAAAAATAGATTGCAAGATAATATGTAAACTTAAATGGCCTACATAACCTTATAGTGTTGGGGTCTTTATAATGCCAAATATATTTATATTATTTTTGTATTTATTATGAAAAAATACAACCATTTTTTTAAGCATATCTTTAAAGTTGAATAAGTGCTTTAACTGTACAGATAAAAAAGTGGAACTTTTTGTCTTTTATGAAATCATAGGATGATAATATTTTCATACTTTTCTTACGTTTATGTCTAATTTTAAATTTATACTTTTTCGGCTTATTTATTTATCTTTTTTTTAATTAATTACTAAACTAAGTTTTAGCGACTTAAGAGCAAGTTTTTGGGATGTTAGTTAAGCTGCATTTAGTAAACAAATTAGTTAATCCATAAGGGCTAGTTTTTAGGATGTCAATTAAATTTAGCTTAAAGGGCAATTAAGTTAATCTTAAAACAAATTTAATTGGGCTTTAACTAATTATGGTGTTTTTCAGTGGTGGTTTAAGAGCTGTCAATTTTGATAGTAATGTCATTCTTTTTTGTAAAAAAAAAGCAAATGACATCATTAAAAATGAACAATATTAATATGGCAATACTATTAAATGTCATAAATAAAAAAAATCTTGAGGGCGTCCTTATATTTATTGTTAAATTTGCATTCATTTATAAAAAGATTAACTAATTTAATTATATTATTTTTTTATTATTTAAACAAAAATGTAAAACACGCGTGGAAAACTTTTTTTATTTATATCAGCTGTTTTTATTTGACAGATCTAACTTGGGTTTAACCGACCAATTCTGATCCACAACTGAAAAACAACATTTCGAGTTTAAACAATAGTTAACTAATAAATAATGTTAATCAACATCCCAAAACCTAGGCCTTAATAAAACTTATCCCACGTTAAGTGTTGCTCTGGTTTAAAATACTATTATGTGAAATTAACATACATTAATCTAAACTAAAAATGAGTCGTGTTTAAAATTTGTACGTGAATGGTTGCAAATTAAAAAAAAAAAAGAAAAAAAGAATAATCGAAATGACGCGCGTTTTGCAAATATTTTTTCAATGTAAATTTTTAAATAAATGGAGTTAAAAAAGTTGTCTTCTTTTTTGTTTATTTATATCTTGACAGTTCTTCCTAGAATTTAAGCGGCAAATATTTTTTAGTTAAAACTAGCATGCATAATGTAATAAACCACAACCTAAAAACTCCATAACAAGTTTAAGCTATTGTTAACTTATAATAAATGTTAATCCATATATCAAAAACCCACTCTAAGCAGACGAACACAACGTTTATTTTAGAGAGTAAGGGCATTAATTATACGACATTTTTTTTAAAGGAAAGAATAGAATTCGTTTCAACAAAAATAAAACGGTACCCAAGTTTCTTTTTTCTTCCATAATTTAATTAACCATAATAAAATATATTATATTTTTATTTTATCTTTTTTATAGATTTTAAATATGGAGGACGATTCAAATTGGTATCGTGCCGAATTAGATGGCAAGGAAGGTTTAATACCCAGCAATTATATAGAAATGAAAAATCATGAGTAAGTTTATTTAAAAATACAATATTTTTATACATTTTTAAAGCAATAATTTATTATTAATGTATGTATTGTGTTTTTGTTTTTTTTTTTTTTTTTAATATTTTTGCGTTAACAAAACAAACAGTTGGTATTATGGTCGCATAACTCGTGCTGACGCTGAAAAATTATTATCCAATAAACATGAAGGCGCTTTTTTAATACGTATCAGTGAATCCAGTCCGGGTGATTTTTCATTATCGGTCAAGTAAGAATTTAAAATATATATTTTTTTTGTTTTGTTTATTAATGACTTTTTTAATTGTTTTTTATTTTTAACAGATGTCCCGATGGTGTTCAACATTTTAAGGTATTACGTGACGCACAAGGTAAATTTTTCCTTTGGGTGGTTAAATTTAATTCCCTCAATGAATTGGTGGAATATCATCGAACGGCTAGTGTATCAAGATCACAAGATGTTAAATTAAGAGATATGATACCTGAAGAGGTAATTTTGTAAATTACATTATACATTTTTTCTTAATTAATCACTTGGCAAATACTTGACAAAACTAAGACCGCGTATGTCCATTTTAATCAGTTTTGAGCAGAGTTCAGAAAAAAACACACACTGAATAAAAAACTCGTACATATATGTAAACAAACATAACTTAGACCAACACACACATATTTTTATTTTCATATCAATTATGTGCGTTTCTAAATTTTCTACGGTGCCCAACACAACCATGACTGTGTTCGTTTTAATATTTCGTTATTTACACGAACATTTTTGTATCACATACTTTTTGTTTCAATCACACATAAAGCACACATTTTTGAGTGTTGCTTTATTTGAAGTTCATGTTCTGCTACGTGTAGTGAAAAAAACACAGAACATGTACAATAAACAGGTTCGAGTTCAGTTATATTTTAAGTCGTGTTGTGGCTCGTGTAGTAAGAAAAAACACAACATGTACAATAAACAGGTTCGAGTTCAGTTATATTTTAAGTCGTGTTTAAAATATAACTCAACTCGAACCTGTTTATTGTACATGTTGTGTTTTTTCTTAGTCCAAGTTCACACAAGGCAATTTTTGTTGCGCAATTCTTGAGTTTGTAGATGTTTGCGGTGAGGGGAATAAAAAGGGAAAAATAATTGCCGGTTCTCGGCTATTTCAAGCAATTCTCTCATTCGCTTTTTTTTTTGTTGAATATTTGACATTTCTTTTCATTCGGTGTTTCGCTTCTTGGTGTAAATAATTCGTAATTATTGTTTACTTTATTAAAATGGCCTTTAAATGGAATTTTTTTCTTTTGAATTCATTTTTCAACAAAACCAATTAAATTAATTTATGTATGTATGTATTTAATTTTATTATTGTTCTTTACGACTAGAGCACAAATGTCAAATTATAAGAAAATAAAAACAAAACAAAACAGTAAAATTGCCGAAGAAATTGTCGTGTGTGGACATAAAAGCAATTTCAAAAGAGAATTGCCAAAAAGTTGCGCAATAAAAATTGCCTTGTGTGACCCCCGACTTACTACACGAGCCACAACACGACTTAAAATATAACTGAACTCGAACCTGTTTATTGTACATGTTCTGTGTTTTTTTTTCACTACACGTAGCAGAACATGAACTTCAAATAAAGCAACACTCAAAAATGTGTGCTTTATGTGTGATTGAAACAAAAAGTATGTGATACAAAAATGTTCGTGTAAATAACGAAATATTAAAACGAACACAGTCATGGTTGTGTTGGGCACCGTAGAAAATTTAGAAACGCACATAATTGATATGAAAATAAAGATATGTGTTGGCTGCTTTTGAACAGAACATTGTGTGTTTCATGTGTGTATTTTCTGAACCATGGTTTTGAGTTAACGATGCCAAATATATTAATTTTTAACGCTCTTTACATGTGCTAATTTTTTTTTTAAATATTGACCATTTCTGAGTTTTTTCCTTAAATAACGACGTAACTTAAATGTTTATTAAATTAATTTGCAGCACTATCGACGTATGTCAACCTACGTTTGATCGCTGACAAATTATTTTCTCAGAAAACGATACATAGCGACATACGTTGTTATTAATGAAAAAAATGAAAAACAATTTGGATTATATTTCAGTTTATAACCACTTATAAAAACTTGTGTGTTTCTTTCTGTTATTTTTTGTCAGTATTATTCTTTATACGTTGTTATATTCTCATCCCAAGTCCCGTTAACTTTTTGTTGACGAACAAAAAAATCCATTTTTCAAGCAACAACAACTTATGTCTACATGGGTGATTGCATTGGTAGTTTTCTTTTTCAAAGAAAACGACGTTTGTCGACATAAGTTGTTTTATCTGCACACACTTTAAGTGTTATTTACATATTGTTTTTTCGTCCTTCTCTAGGATATATTCCTCTGAAGATTTTTGACTCAAAATTTTATATAAAGTATTTATTGCCCATATCTACAGGACTGTTAAAGCTCTAAAAACTTTATATCGAGCCCATAATTTCAAATATAACGTTTTTTGGCTCCCCTGAACATTTTGATTTTATGACATACGCGGTTATTCTAAAAAACCACAGAATTGTTTCGCTTTAAGTATTAATTTTAAAATCAGCTGAAAAACATACATGACAATCTCAAGTCTACATGAATATTTTCTTAATATATTAATGTAAAAAATAATAACGCTTAAAGCTCTTTAAAATAGAAAAGTGTTTATCAAAAGCTATATCGATAGTTTTTTATTATTATTTATAAAAAATGCCATTTTTGGAGGATTTTTCAAAACGGTTTATTTATGGGATGTTTGTCGCTGGACTGAAGTAATTCTCAGAACGATACCCAAACATTTGAGTTAGTCCAATATTAATCAAGAGACTTTTTGTTTACTCGTTGCAATAGTTTCCTCAAAGTATAACTGCTTAAAGGACTTAAATTACTTTTGTATAAACATTATTTCCAATATGTGACCTTCTCCGAGAAAAGGGACCTAGTGTGTCAAAAAACGGGTTGTGTCAAAAACGGTGGATTCTGGTACCTAAAAGGGTATATGTGTGCAAAAGTGACATTAAAAGTGACAAATACATCTAGTCTGGTACCACCGCATATCCCCAAACCAAATGATCAATAACGTTCAGTTTTACATGGAAAATGCAACAGAGATTGATTACACTCTTAAAGCTGCTCTCAGATGTCTTGTTTTTGTTATGTTTTTAAAATTGCAAGATTTTTAAGCACTGTGTGATCCCTTTCAAAAATTGCTTGCGTAAAATATATGTAGAAAGGAAAGTCATATGTTATTATTTCAATTAGAACATGTTCTATTTCGACGTTTTAAAACAACAGATAAAAGTTGTTTTTCCAAAAAATACAAAGAATGTGCCAATTTTTTTTCCCAAAATCAGCTGTTTTAAACTGAGGTTATGTCAGGCGCAATAAAATACATATGTATGTACATTTGTACATAAAAATTATGAATTGTCTGTAAAACGCCAATTTTGACACACAAACGGGATTTTATATGGGGGCTCAAGAGTGACACGCATGTGACAACTAAAGCTATGGACAATAATTATATAAAAGTAAAATTTTTTTTTCATATTTTTCATATTTGTTGTTTATTATTTTTTGGTTTATTAAAGTAGACGCATAATTTGAATTCATAGATTTAAGAAAATCAAAAGGCAATACAATTTTACACCATGTTGTTTTTTAAGCTATTTTAGTCAACGATTTAGTCAAATTTATAAAAATTTTCTCTATAATATTTTACATTGAATTACCATGTTAGTGTTTCGCAGTGTGACCACTGTTTTTTATAGTTGCTCGGCATCTACGAGGCAAACTCTCCACTAACTTTTGGCATCTGCTCTGGGGGATGGAGTACCAAGCTACCTGTGTACCTGTCCAAGGTTCATCCGCAATTTTCTATTTATTCTGCCCGATCTTAACCTTAATATCATACCAAAGATTTTCTATTAGTTTAAGATCGAAACTTTGAGCTGGCTAGCTTAGGACCTCAATTTTTTCCGCCATTTTCCAATTCTTGACCACCTTAACTGTATGTTTTGGATCATTATCATGTATATAGATGCGATTTACTGTCAAGGATTCAAACGCAAATGGTTCCATCGTATTCTGCAGTATGTTTAAATATGCATTTTGGTCCATTTAGACTTCAATTCTGAACAGTGGCCCAATGAGGCTCCCTCGCCATCCTTATCAGTTTTGGTGGTGTATTTTGAATTAAATTCTTGGCTGGACAACACAAAAATGTTTTTACATCAGGGCTAGTGCGATTAATTTTCGATTAATTCAAACGAGCATAATTCAGTCGCGGTTTTATATACATATGTATAAGCGTATATTTTTTTTTTTTTTTGTGTTTAACATAGACACTTTTTTCTGCTGGTGCGTCTGTCAGAACAGTCCAACATCATTGAATCGTCTTCTTACCAGTTTATTCGAAGCTTCTGTGCCAAAATCTTCATTTATTTCTGCCACTATTAGTCTCGTGGACTTGAAATGGTCAGTGGTGGAGTTTCTGATTATGGCTCTATGAACTCTGTGTGTTGTTTTACGTGCGATATGTATTTTTATCAGAGTTCAGAAAAAAACACACACTGAATAAAAAACTCGTACATATATGTAAACAAACATAACTTAGACCAACACACACATATTTTTATTTTCGTACCAATTATGTTTGTTTTTAAATTTTCTTCGGTGCCCAACACAACCATGACTGTGTTCGTTTTAATATTTCGTTATTTACACGAACATTTTTGTATCACATACTTTTTGTTTCAATCACACATAAAGCACACATTTTTTAGTGTTGCTTTATTTGAAGTTCATGTTCTGATACGTGTAGTGAAAAAAAACACAGAACATGTACAATAGACAGGTTCGAGTTCAGTTATATTTTAAGTCGTGTTGTGGCTCGTGTAGTGAGAAAAAACAGAACATGTACAATAAACAGGTTCGAGTTCAGTTATATTTTAAACACGACTCGAACCTGTTTATTGTACATGTTCTGTGTTTTTTTTTCACTACACGTACCAGAACATGAACTTCAAATAAAGCAACACTCAAAAATGTGTGCTTTATGTGTGATTGAAACAAAAAGTATGTGATACAAAAATGTTCGTGTAAATAACGAAATATTAAACGAACACAGTCATGGTTGTGTTGGGCACCGTAGAAAATTTAGAAACGCACATAATTGATATGAAAATAAAGATATGTGTTGGCTGCTTTTGAACAGAACATTGTGTGTTTCATGTGTGTATTTTCTGAACCTTGATTTTTATTGATCAAATCTGGGTTTCTATTTATTAAGCATTACGCATTCTATTTTTCTGTCCAGCTGCAGTACTGTTTTAAATCAGTTAAATGAACAACAACAACAAAAACAATGATACCGGTAATTTTCTTTTAGTTTAACTTTATCAGTCGATGTAAACAGCGCAGCAAAAAATAATTTTTTTGTGCTCATTCCAATTAAGAAAGGAAATTTGTTACCTTTTTTTTTGTTTTACGTGTGCTTTTTCTCTGTCCATAGTTGTACATGTCATCTGATACCAGCTTTATTTCGCTTTTTTTCGCTTCGGAATGCGACCTCGACGATAATCATTGATATTTTTTGTTTACATTTGTATTAGTTTTTCTATTTTAAATTAAAAATAGAATCTTATTTTTCTAATTCCATAATTTGTTCGTTTGTATCAATATTTTTACCATATTTTTGAAAAAAAATAAAACAATTTAAAATTTTTTTTTCCATTCTTATTCTTCTTTTTGAAAAATTTACAATGAAACATTAAACCATATGTTATTTGTTCACATAATGGAGTTACATAAAAATGTGGAAAATTAGTTTTATTTTGTTTTTTTTTTTTTTTATTTATTATTTATTATTTTTTTGTGACGCACTGTTTATTTTAATCTATAAAAAAAAACGCAACACAAAGAAAACGTTGAGGTTGTGTTTATGCCTTAACATACCAACTTTATTAAGTCGGTGCAGCTTTTCTAGGCAACTCTTAAGTTTAGTAAATATTTGAGCTAATTTTGCTCTTAGCAATCTTGTAGTCTTAATTAATTTGTTTTATAAACACGACGCATTTTATGGGACGTTTTACAGTTGCCTGGACTAATTTATAGTGGCTTAAATTAATTGTTTTCTATACTATTCCCGTTGTAGATGCTTGTACAAGCTTTGTACGATTTTGTGCCACAAGAATCTGGTGAATTGGACTTTAGACGTGGTGATGTTATCACTGTAACAGATCGTTCTGATGAAAATTGGTGGAATGGCGAAATTGGTAATCGCAAAGGCATTTTCCCAGCTACCTATGTAACGCCATATCATTCATAATTATTGCTAAATAATAATAACAGTAATTACAAACACAACAACACACATATACAAATAAATCCTATTAAATAATAAAAACAAATGTCAGAAATTAAACAAAAACAAAAAACCCACACATTGTAAACACCGTCATTCAAAAGAAATATATTTAGAATAAAATAAACACACATACCATAATTATGTTTAATAAAAAAAGTCCTAATAATCAAAAAAAAAACTCCGTAAAATGCATTTTTTAGAAGAGAAAAAACCAACAACATGAACAATTTATTTTTACTTAAAAAAAATCGTAAAATAAAAAACAACTTTTTTTTACCTTACCAATAACATGAAAAAAAACTTTCAAGAAAACAAAAATATTGATTAAAAAAATTATTAAATTATTTAATTTTTTTTTTATAACGTTAAAAAACATTTTGCTATAAATCATGTATAAAAAAAATAAACTGCATTATTATTGTTTGCTTCCATTTTGTTGAAAATAAAATTTAATTTAATAAAATTAACACACAAAATACTATAAAAACAATGCTGTTTAATACAAAACAAAAAATTTGCCATATATATAAAAGAAAAAAAACAAACAAAAAGTATTTTATTAAAAAAAAAACTAAAAGTATGTAAAATTATCTATATAAAAAATAACATATTTTTTTTTTCAAAAACAAAAAAGTCAGCATTTCTTATAAAAAACTTTATTAACTATTGGGCCATATTTTATTTGTTTTATTTAAAATAAAATTATATAAAAAAAGTTAAAACACTAAAGGAGCGATTACTCAATACTCGGTTTGCGTAAAATTGTGTAAAAATTTGAATGGAAATAAATCAATGCAAACGAGACATTTAGTTATTGAACCTTAGTCGATATAAAAAATTCAGAAAATATTGAAGAAATCTAAAAATTAACCAAAAAAATCTTTAATTTTTTAATTGGGAATTTATTATAAAATACGAATTTAAATTTGTATAAAAATTTTTAGCATAAATTAAAGTTAATTCTTAACGATTTACAGCGATAACATTCTCGTAAATTATTTCCTCATCACTAAGCTCTTAAATATTCATAACAAAAAAACTACCGCTTGATAAAAACAATTCATAACTTTTAGATACTATTAGAGAGTTTTTGACACATGTATTAATTTTAATTATAAGCTAACAATAGCTTAAACGTATTGTAGCGTTTTTGGGTTGTGGTTTATTAAATTATGTCTCATAGTTTAACTTAGTAATGTTTGCCGTTTAAACTCTAGTAAGAACTGTCAAAAAATATTAATAAAGTAAACTTCTTTAACGACAACACATTTGAATTATATTCTATTAAATCACATTTTATTAAAAAAAAAATTATAATAAAAAATATTTACAAAACGCGCTTTATGTCGATTATTTTCGTTTTTCTTTGTGAAATTTGAAATCACTGCCATATTTGCCATTTTTAGTTCAGACAAAAGTATGGCAATTGCTCGTAATTAATAGTACTTTAAACCACCACCACACGAGACTAAATGTATTCCCGGATTAATTAATATTATTATTAATTGGAACTTAACTAACATCGTAAAAACGAGGCCTAAGTAAAAGTTTTGGGGATGTCAAAAGATCGGATTAACTTTCACTTGAGAAATTTAGAGTTAACCTTAACTTAAATTAATTCACTAAAACTCTTGGAGAGAGTTTTTGGGATGTCAGTTAAACTTAAATTGATTTAACTCAAGTTTTGAACTCTTAATCACAATGTTTAAAATTAAGAGGCTGAGATTCTGGGATAAAACTTAGTTCCTGTAAACTCACGCTCTTAACGCTTTAGATAAATAGTTTGAAAGTTAGTAATGTTCACCAAACTAAGTTAAACCTTGCATCGCAAATACTCGGCCTAAAGCTTTTAAGCCATTTTGAACAAATCTTCAAATTGTTAGAATATTCAATTGCATAAATTAAATAATTTATTTTTTTTTCGATATTTTCTAATTTTTTATGCGTAGTGGACGTTTTATTGCATATTTTTTTTATATATAAAATAACAAAAAATTGATATTTCAATACTAAAAGTAATTAAATATTAAGTAAAAATTTAAAATAAAACTATAAAATACCAGCATGCAGCAATATTCTTATAAAACAAAATATTCAAAAAAAAACTAAAAAAATGATTAAACAATTTTTTTAAAAATATGGTTTGCTATTTTATTTAATTAAACATAAGTGTTTTAGTTTTGTTTTTTTTTTTTTTCTTATTTCATTATTATTTTTACTTCAATGAACTATCTATCCTCTTTAAAAATAAAACAACAAATTTATGTGTATATTATTTGTTTTTTTTTTTATTATTATTATATTATATTTTTCATTTATGCTTAACACGAAATCTTCATAAAATATTTTAATTAAAAAGTATTTTTATTATAAAAATAAAATAAATTTTGCTTAAGAAATCATACGTTTAATGCCTTTGATATAATCTTACAATATTAAAAAAAAAAACAAAAAATTATAAATAAAAATAAATTTTAATTTAACATATAGTTTTTATTTTCAAATAAAAATATTTAATATTTTAAAAAAATATACATTATTCAATTGGCTTTTTTTATTCGAACAAAAAATAAATATAAATAAATAATAAACACAAACAAGGAATTTTATATAGGGATTACAGCTACATTACGACAGCTATTATTAAACAAACTAAAAGAAAACACCAGTATTTTACAGAAAAATCATAATTTTATCACAAAAGTTTATAAAATCCCTTAATAAAAAATAAAGGCCAAAACTTTTCCAAATCATTTCTTTTCATCAATCTAAATTGTAACAATATAAAAAAATCATGCCATCAAAATAAGAATTTTTAAAACATAATAAAAATTAATTCAATTGTAACGGAAATTACATTAGCGATAATAATAAATTTTGTAGTTTAGATCAGTTTTTTTAATCGCATAAAATCATTAACATTAAAAATTTTTGTAATTCAAAGCCAAATTTTCGATAACTGTTTTGAAATTTTATGTGTTAATATTAAATAAAAATTTAAATTGATCATTAATTTAACAAGTAAGGTCCGTAATATTTTTTATATTTAAAAAAAAACTTAATCACTATACAAAAGATAATTGCACTTTTTAGTAATGATCAACACACAAGTTATACATATGTGAAAAAAAACTCGAAAACCAGCAACAAACTTATACAATTTATAATTACTAAGAAATTAATATAAAATAAATAAACAAAAATCACATTGTTCATGAAAAAATGATCAGCGAGTAAAAATAAAATTATATATATAAAAGAAAACTCCCAACTTTATTTGGTAAAAGTTCTATGTTACATTTGACACGGCATAGTAAGTATTATTAATTTTCAAAGTAGAGCTTTTTATGTATGTATATAATATATGTATATATTTTTTTATAATTTAAAATACTTTTCAGTGTTATCAAAAGATTTGATAAATAATATTATTTTTTGTGTTGATTTTGTTTAGACCAATATATAATGATTTTATTTAACTTTTAGTTTTTTTTATACTACACAATTTTTCCTTTAAAAGTTAGTATGTCTTTTAGATTTTTTACTTTATCTACATATATGTATATTGATACGTGAAGGAACATTTTTTCTTCCATTTTTAAGGATAATGCGGGCACGCAGGAGAAGGAAAATTGGCGTAGTTATAGACCATATGGAGAAGTGCTGAATTTTAAAATTTATGTATAATATGTGTTAAAAATGTATAAAATAAAATAGTAATAAATAATTTTATAAGAGCATAAATGTATGCTAATCAACTTTAGACAATTCATCGAATGTCATTATAATTGTATATCACACGCCCTGTGTTGAATTGTGAATTGCCTTAAATTGATTAGCATACCTTTATGCTCTTGTAAAATTATTTATTATCATAAATTTTTAATATATATAGATTAAAAAAACATTGAAAGAAAAAAAATTAAAAGAAAAAATAAATTTCCTAGAATTTGTACTCTGATTTCTTCTATATTTATATGTTCAAGCATTCTATATAGAAGCTCATTGTTTTGAAATGATTACTTTTTGAGCTGTCATGAATGTCAACAAAAAAACCAAAGTATTCACAATTTGACACCTCATATCAATTTGTACACCACTAAATACTCATACGATTGTTAGCTCTCTGTCCGGTTGGAATTGTTAGAAAAGAAGAAATTATACAGCGGTTAAATTAACATATAAAATCGTAAAACTATGAACACGCGAACGATGTATTAAGTAAAAAGAAAGTCTCACAAATTGTTAACAACAAAAAGTATTTCCTACAAATTTTCCTATAAAAACATATAACTGAGAGTGCAAAGTCAAACACGTGAAGAAGTGTAACAGAATAAAAAAAAGAGGGCACTTTTTCAGAAAAGTGATATTTGAGGAAGTTCTGGGGGTGAAGGTAAATGAAAAAAGTGCATTTCAATTAAGAGAATTAGAAAATTACCAGTGCCAATGTATTAAAAGTGTCAACTAAAGAATAAATAAAATAAATTTTCCATTTTAGAATCATTAAATTAAACCCCATCTTATGCAAATAATAAAAAGCACAATAGTGGATAAGAAAAGAAAAATTTAAAGAAATTTATAATGGCTTTTAAGGAACGTATACTCTCACCACAACAATTAAAAAAGCTGTCCGAACATAAGTACTCATGTAGCAGTTCCAGTTTAATGGATCCTTGGCTACAGCCCTGGTGGAATTGGTTGGTTTCTAAGACACCTCTATGGTTGGCTCCCAACTTGATAACCATAGTCGGTTTGATAGTAAATATAGTCACCACTTTGATATTAGTAGGGTAAGTAAAAATATAAACCCAAACTGACTTTTAGCAAATGTCATTGATGTGTTTGTTTTGTTTTTCCAATTTTTTTTATATTATTGTTTTTCGCTAAATGTGTTTGATTTTCAGTAGTTGACCCTGAAATTTTTATTTTTTTGTTTGGTTTTTGGCCTTGCATTATTCTAACAGTCAGTTGTTGCTGTTATTTATCATCATCATCATCGTCATCATTATCATCATCATCGTTTTAGTTGCCATTCATTATTTTTATTTAGTAGAGCAATCGCTATTTTTAGTTTCTACACATATTAGTACTTTTACCTTTAAAATTTCTATTTATTCTGCCTTCTACATATGTCGGCTTTCTTTAAAATATTCTTTTTGAAATTATTAAAAATCTACAAATCAAATCATGTTATTTTTAAAATAAAACAAACTTTTGATACGAAATTACCAAAAACAAATTATTGTATAACAACATTTCAAAGAACTTGCGTATACACATGTATTGCAAAACCTTATTTAATTTCAAAGCAAACTAATTTTTTTGATTTGGGTATAGAGAATGAAAAAATTCGTACCCAAAAAAGGTGGTTGTTTATACATGAATTAATTAATTGTTCTCCTTATTTCCTAATAAAATTTATTTCCAATTTAAGATTTAAAAAAAGATTTAAAGGCAAAATTTGTAACCACTTACTGACAGTGCGACCTCAAAATTTGTTCAGGCCAACATTACTGTTTATAAATATCTCCAATCAAGTATAAAAAACGAAAACTATTGCATGTATTATTCAAAATTCAAAATTTTTTCAAAAAATTTTTTCACAATTTCGCGTTAAATCCTAAAATTATTTTTTATGCGAAATTTATGACAAATTTATTACAAAAAGTACAATTACAAAAAAATAGAAAGAATGCCAAAACAATGGATACTTCTGTACCAGATTTAATTAAAACGATAAAAATAGGAGATGGTATGAAAGAAAATGTATAAAGTCTTAACCGTTACTTAAATATTTATAGTTTCTAAAGTTTTCTTTCAACTGTTTTTAAACAAAATTGTGTTTTTTATTTTATTTTATTTTTTATTTTATTTTAAAATTATTCTTTGGTCACAACAAGTCTATGGACCGAGTTTCAGATTGATTGGCTGAGGGTAAATGCGGTTTATATCACTCCATGGCTGTGCGTGACTACGTGACTATGTCGAAGTTAACCTTTCTTTACAGCAAGTATATCGACCAAGTTTCAGATTGATTGGCTAAGGGGAAATCCGGTTTAAATCTCTCCGTGACTGTGCGTGACCATTCGTTACTGTGCGTGACTAAGTCAAAGTTAATATTTTGTTCACAGCAAGTGTATGGACCAAGTTTCAGATCGATCGGATGAGGGGAAATGACATTTAGAACACTTCGTGACTGTGCGTGACTACCCCAAAATTAATCTGTAGTCACAACAAGACTATGGGCTAAGTTTCAGATCAATTGGATAAGGGGGAATGGGGTTGCCCCACGACAGACAGACAGGGAGTATGAGTTAAAAGAAAGAGTTTAAAAATGTCCAGAAACGCTACCTAAAGTAACCATTAATCTGAAATTATAACAAGTAAGAAAATTATAGTCGGTCTAGACCGATTATGAGATACCCTATACCATGAGATGAAAGAATTGGTCTTAGGTCCAACTAATTGGGTATAGAAAATTTTTATTATTTCTTTTGTCTGCAGATCTCAAAAACTTCATGTCGGATACTATATTTATGTAGGGACTAGGTCGAAAAATGGAGAGGTCCTGACCATATTTGGTGGTCATTCATTTTTTGCAAAAACAAACTAAAATTTGAGAAAAAATTGTGCAATATTTTTGTTTTTGATAGGTTTAGGTGATGATCGGAAAGCTGCTGTAGTGGCTATGACAAAGAATTGTCCTATAGTGTTTATTTTTTAACAACACACAAACCCAATTTGACTGAGTTCTGTATGATAATTTGGATCTTATGTGTGGAGACTAGGGCCAATGTTGTAAACGAATGGCTACGATCTAATGCAGTTAGTGTTTTTGAATGGCCAGTGCAATCAACAGATCTCAATCCCATAGAAAATCTATGGGAAATTGTAGATCCAAAAATACGGACACGAAATTACACAACCAAGACAGATCTCATAGAGGCAGTTAATTCAGAGTGACAAAAATTTCAATGAATATCATAAACAATTTAATTGACTTCATGCCTCAGCTTTGTGAAGCAGTACTAAAACATAATGGATACCCAACAAAAGGTTTCCAATGTTTTGTCAACAGCATACTTAATTTTTTTTGTTAATATTTTATGTCAATATTTTTTCTTTTTTAAATAAATAAAACATACAAATTTTTATATTAATAAAAGAGTTTTCAATTTTATGATCCAATTTTTTGGTATTGATCGTTCAAGTCTTCAAAAATATATTCTGTTAAAAGATTACACTGTATTGTCACTCACTGTATATATCTTTACACTTTTAATAAATCTATGTGAAAATATCGAAATTATATTTAAATTTTAAAATTTTGTCAACTTTGGCGCGATTTTTTCTAATACTTTATTTGAAACCCTATTTGGTTCTTATTTTTATTGGAAGATATGGTTATTAGTGAGTAATACTCGTATAAGTCCCTGTTTGTAAGAACTGGTTAAAAATTGTTAAAATTTAAATTTTTTTAAAATAATATTTTAATTTTTCCCATTATGTGCGAAATATATGTATGTACACATGCACTACTACTATAAAGTAACGGTAAAATCTTATGCGTCTAGTAGAATATTCATCTTTCTAAAATCGTTCAAAAATTAAAAATCGGTTCAAAACTGATTTAGTTAAAATATTTTAAGCCGTGAAGTGTTAGAAAAAGTTTTTGTTTTGATGATTTTAACGGCGTATACAATATTCTGAAAGTTGAAAAGCAATTTACTTAACCAGGCTAACAAAAGTATGTAAATTTTTTTCTATTTTGAAACACCATATGATTTATATTCATTATGTTTATGGTTGTTTTGAAAACTATATTTTACTAAAAATAATATAAAATTTCTCCTGTATGATTTAACGAGTTAATTGAGGGTTGTGTTAACCGAGGTTTGACTGTACCTTGTAATTTATAAGTTATAAATAACCACAAAGAAATTTCTACCTATACGTCTATTACCTTCTTTTAACCAATTAAATTATATTATATATGTAAATAAATAATTCAATTATACTGAATTAATACAAAATGAGGTCATTTGCTGGTTGCAAAGTTAAAATAGAATAAAATAATTATTGACTTTTAAATTATTTATGTTTGACCTCCGAAAATGTAAAAAGAATATTAAAAATTTATTGCCACTGTTGTAAGGGATACGTTTTATTTGAAATTCTTGGTTAATTTATTTATTTATTTTATGCATGGCTTCTGGCCATTCAAAAAACATAAAAGTAACGGCTTTTTAAGCAAGAAGTCGTACTTTTTTTAACCTACTAGTCTAGAAACTAGATTTTTAATATTTTTAGGTCATACTATAAGAATTGTTTAAAATTATAAAATAAATCTAGTTTAACTGCTAACTAGTTAGTAAACTTGTGGTAGTGAAGAATATAAAATTAAAAAAGTTAACTTTAACTGCAAAAGAATATACTGTATTGTCTTAAATGAGTGAGTTCAGTTTAATTTTTTAAGTGCTTCTTTTTGTGTTTTACTTAAGGTAGTTAAGTGTAAATCAAGTTGTTTTTCTTCAAATAAAATAAAATACATTTATTTGTTGACCCAGTCACTAAATAACAATCAGCTTTGGTTTTATAAGTAAAAAAATAAACAAACAAAAATATTTTATTAAATTTTAGGTAAAATTTTTATATATTAAAAAAATTATTTATATTTAGTTTTTAATTTTATATATTTTTTTTTATTTGTTTTCCCAACATAGATGTCAAACTAGCAAATTAAATATGTGTTTAATTTATTGTTTTGATAAGAAATTCAATTACTTTTTGGCTATTATTTAGTGATTAAATATAGTCTATTATCTTTTTATAGCGTATGCAAATGGAAAATATATACTTTAAACAAAACTGGCCACATTTTTAATGTACTAATTCAAATAAATTTTATATAAATAATTATATATATATAAAAATATATATATATATATATATATATATATATATATATATTTTAACAATTAACGATTAATTTAACAAAATAAAATCCAATTGATTTTTGTAAGCATTAAATCGTAATTGTTGAATTTTGTGCTTAGAAAAGGTTTAAAAAAATATTTTGGACAATGTGGGATTTCATATATACATATTCGTATCTACAAAGCTTATCTGTTTTATCTGCTTACTTAAAATAAGCCATAAAATCTTTGCTTGATTTCTTTTTGTGCCCGTAGAGCAAACGAGGTTGCAAAAATCAAAATTTTCATGGGCGCCGACGAAGTTTTGAATAAACCCATGTTATAGGAAACTTTTCAACGATTTCAAATATGCTACTCTTAATAATATCACATTTTTAGTTTAGAAGATATGACCGTGCAAAGTTGACCGACTTTCGGTTTTCAAAAAAAACACACAATTTTTAGTCAATTTGTTGCGATTTCAGGTGTAATATCACGAAAAATAGGTAACGAATCGCCTTATTTTTTGTTTGTATTGATTGATGTATTTATTAAATGTATAATGATAAAAAAAAATTTACTTTTTGCTTTGTGTTTCTCCTGGTAAATCACTATTTAAAAACTATCCGTTTTTTCACTATTTTTCAACTTTGACGGAAAATAAAAAAATCTATATTTTTCTATATTTGCCATATTTGCAAAACATGTTCTTTGATTATTCCTTTACATAATTCAAAAGGTTTTATCTGCCCGTACGTGCCCGTTTGGCTTGTAGAGGTAAAAAAGGTTAAAAAGACATGGTTGCAGAAATTGTATGGCGTGCATCCCTTACATGTTTTGACTGACAGTAGTTTGATCTAATAGTTTGAAAATTGCATTTTACGTCGGTTGCCTACCTGTGAGCCTCTGCCAAAGTCTACTCCCAATATTCTGTTACAGACACAGGATGCACAAAAAACTACTCATTGAAATTCGCAGGTACGCACCTCACTTAAAAATTACTTTGGAGTACAAATGGTCAAGAACAATATTGACTTATGGTCCCTGAAAATGAGGTGAAAATTCTTCCTGAGGAACTGACATTGATCAGCAAATGGGGCTGCGATGGATCATCCGGACGAAGCGTTTATAAGCAAAGGATATCTTCCGATGACGCTACAATATCGGAAAGAAATATGTTTATGGCATCTGTTGTTCCTTGGCGGCTAAAATCTGATGTTTCCCTACACTGCAAAAATCCACGTCCGTCATCAGTGCATTATTGCCGACCAATAATGTTTCAGTTTGCAAGGGAATCGGCAGAACTCATAAGGACCACGGTGAAGGACATTGAAGAACAAATAAGCAAGATTAAGCCTACAAAGCTGCATATTGGAGAAGGAAAATATATTGAATGCAATTACGAGTTCCACCTGACCATGGTTGACTGAAAAGTCGTAAACGAGCTGACAGGAACAACCTCAACATTGTCATGCCCGATTTGCAAAAAGAGTCAGAAGAACTTTGGTAATTTAAACGATTCTACAAACGAGGAGAATTACGAATATGGAATGTCACCATTGCACGCAAGGATAAGGTGTATGGAGTTCTTGCTAAAACTGGCATATACCCTACCACAAGAGGAGGAAAACTTCGATGAAAATACATCAATAAAGGATAAGGAAAAGATCAGAAAGAAGCAAATACAGGATGCTTTTTTTTAAACAAGTTGGACTAAAAGTAGACTGTCCCAAGCACGGATACGGTAACTCAAACGATGGAAACACTTCTAGGAGATTTTTTGAAAATGATGAGGCAGTAACTAGAATCACTGGAATTGACAATCAAATCGTGAAAAGATTGGGAACGATCTTGAATGTTTTAAACTGCAAAGAAAATGTCAATTCTACAAAATATGGAGAATATGCATCGAAAACTGCATCTCTTTTAGCAGAAATGTATCCACAATAGAAGTTGACCCCGACCGTCCATAAAATATTGGCGCATGGCAAAGATATAATTGAGTACCAGTCTTTGCCAATTGGAGAGCTTTCTGAAGAAGCACAGGAGTCTCTTAACAAATTTTATAAAAAATATAGATTGCAGAACACATTCAAAGCATCAAGGGTAAGGCAAAATGAGGACCTCTTCAACATGTTGGCAGCATCTTCCGATCCACTTATTTCTTCCCTGCGGCATGTGAAGTCACGAATAGAGTTAGAAAATAATTATAGTTTAGAAATGATTAGTCTTTTCCTTCTTACCTTCTCTTACGAATTGTGATGAATATTTTACAGAAAATTGAAAAAATAAATTTAAAAAAGTAATTTTTTTTTAATTTGTTGGGTAATAATTTAAAACATAAAACCCTAAAGAAAAAAAATAAAAACAATCTAAAAATGTAAAAATAATTTTTTTTAGTTACCATAAAATTGATTTTTCTACAAATTTTAACTTTGATAACCCATTAGTAGGCCCCTACAAAGCGTAGCACCCTTTCCAAACGCTCATTTCATAGGCTGAACAGTTATCTATCATATGCTGTTTAAACTGTTCAATTATGTTATTCGGTTCAAAAGATGTGATTTTTGCAACGAAAAAACTCAAATGGCGCCACTGTGCGTTGTTAGGAATCAGAATAACAATATTATTATTATTATTCTTTGTTTATATTACTTTTTTATTTGCTGAAAATGTAGACAAATGTTGCCGTTTTTCATTATGTATTCCAGTTTAGTAATAAATTATATTTATATTTATTAGAAACTATTTTGTTGTTCGTCGGCTGTTAAAAAAATATTAAAATTCTTTTTTAAGAACATGCATTTTTTTTTAATAAAAAACACTTTTTTTTTCATTTTTCAGAAAAGTTACTTTTTTAAGAAATGGCACTTATGAAATAGTACTTTTTTTTATGAAAATGAGCAGTTTTAAGAAAAGTAAATTTTTAATAAATACACCTTTTAAGAAAACGTTTTTTTTATGAAAAAGTACTTTAAGTAAGAAAATTTATTTTTTTTTAAAGAAAATTAACTTATTTTTTTAATAAAATGTTTTTTAATTAAATGTAGTTTTTAAAAAATTTAGTTTTTTTAAGAAAAAAAAAAACTTTTAACAAGAAAATTTACTTTCTTACTAAGAGGTACTTTTTAAGAAGATACTTTTTAAGAAATGAAATTTTTTTAGAAATTACCCTTTTTTCAAAAAATAAACTTTTTAAAGAGGAGTTAATTTTTAAAAAAAAGGTACTTTTTAAGAAAACTTTCTGCTTATTAAATTAAATTACTTTTTAGGAAAGACTTTTTTTTTCAAGAAAACGTACTTTTTAAGAAGATACTTTTTGAGAAATGATACGTTTTAAGAAATTTCACTTTTTATACCCTCCATTGGCCTAAGCAAGTATTACCACATATTTTTTTTCGTTAAAATTAAAAATTAAATATCTTAATATATAAAAACGTTGGTGCGTATGTTGGTACTCTAATAACTGTTGAACCACTAATGCTAGCGACTTCGTATTCATACCATATGTTCCTTTGGTTCTCCGATTTGCATAACTTTTTTTTGTACCCGATAGGTGGCGCTGGGGTCGATATTTTCCCAAAAAATTTATTTACGGTCCAATTTAGCTCAAATTCGCAACATATATTATGTACATAAAACTAAAGTTGCTGACAAAGTTTTTCACCTGTAGGTGGCGCTGGTGTTAAAATATTCAGGAAAACGTATATTTTTTTTCAGTCATATTCATAATATTATTAAATTCAATGTATTTAAGGCACAGAATCTTCTGAATAGCTTTTCGGGTGACACTGTAGTCTGATATTTGATTTTTGATCTGTGGGCGGAGGGGCATGGCGAAATCAAATTTTAGTATTGTACCTAGATATTTGCTAAAATTTTCGAGGGAGTTCGTGCTTTACTTTTGCCCGACACTCGGTATTAAAATTTAGATGCAATATAAAATCCAGATGTTTTCTTCGGGCCAGCAACGCGGACCGGACTCAGCTAGTTAATTAATAAAAATAAAAAATAAAAGTTAAATATTAATAATTAAAAATTAAAATTAAAATTTAAAAATTAAAAATTAAAAACTAAAAATTAAAAATTAAAAATTAAAAATTAAAAATTAAAAATTAAAAATTAAAAATTAAAAATTAAAAATTAAAAGTTAAAAATTAAAAATTGAAAGTTAAAAATTTAAAAAAAAAATGAAAAACGAAAAATTAAAAATGGAAAATGGAAACTGAAAAATTAAAAATGGGAAATAAAAATGAAAAAATACAACTGAAAAAAACGAAAAATTAAAAATGAAAATTGGAAAATGAAAAATGGAAAATGAAAATTGAAAAATGGAAAATAAAAATGGAAACGGAAAATGAAAAACGAAAAATGAAAAATCAAAAATGAGAAATGGAAAATAAAAAATTTAAAATTTAAAATTTAAAATTAAAAATTAGAAATTCGAAATTCAAAATTATATTAAATTACTAGCTAATTCAAATACAAATATTTTAAAATTTGCTTTTTTTTAAATATTATTAGCGTGAATTATCTCAAAACTTTCTTATAGGGATCATACTTTGGGTGTTATAACGCTGGCTGCGTTGTATAATGAATTTCATTAGGGGTTTTCTACTCTAGTAAAAGAAAAATAATGCCGTTTTTCAAATAGTAACGAATTCTTTCTATAGAAGACACGATCATTGTTTTTTATAGCAAGGAATTATAAGAGAAACTGGCCAACATGCAAATCCAATTAACTTTAAATTTAATTGGTATTCGAAATTTAAATTTCAGTACCAACAACAGTTTTAAAGCGGTAGCCGTACCCAATATTGGTTGTAATATTGAGTTAATATGCAGGTGGAGGGTATCAAAGATTCGGCCCAGCCGAATTTAACACTTTTACCTGTTTTTAATAAATTATACTTTTCTTAAAAAATTTACTTTAAAAAAAGGTTATTTTTTTAGGAAAAGTTACTTTTAAATGAAAATTTACCTTTTAAAGAAAAGGTAATTTTGTTTAGCAAAAGGTGCTATTTAAAGAAAAGTACATTTTTAATAAATACACCTTTTAAGAAAATTTTTTTAAGGAAATTTACTTTTTTAAGAAAAGGTGCTTTTTATAAGAAAAAGTACTTTTAGTAAGAAAAAAGCTACTTTTTAAAGAAAATTTACTTTTTAAGAAAAACTACTTATATAAAAAGGGTATGTCTTCAAAAAATGTACTCTTTTAAGAAAAAAGCACTCTTTTAAGAAAATTAACTTTTTTAGGAAGACAATTTTTTAAGAAAATTTATTAAGAAAAGTATTTAAAAAAGAAATAAAATTTTTAAAAATGCTACCTTTTGTTAACAAATAGTACTTTTCTAACAAAAGGAAAATTTTTAAGAAAAGGTACTTATTTAAGAATATGCACTTTTTTTAACGAAAGGTACTTTTTTAATAAAAGGTACTTTTTTTAACAAACCATATTTTTTAACAAAATGTACTTTCTTAGCAAAAGCTTTTTTTAACAAAACATGAATTTTTAACAAAAGGTACTTTTTAAGAATAGGTATTTTTAAAGAAAATGTATTTTTTAACAAAAGTAAAAATTACTTTTTGAAGAAAAAAAATTTGTTTAATAAAAGAAAAGGTACAGTAGGGGTACCACTATTCCAATTTTCAAGTTCCTAGCTCCAAGATAATATTTAAACGTATGAGTGATATTTTTATAAAATTAAATATTAAATATTATTAATATTATATTAAATATTAAAGCGTTAAATAACAGTGAGTCGATGATGAGATAATTTCAAAATTCTCATGCATCCTTGGAAATTATTCTTTTAAAATAAAACAAATGAAGCTAAACTATACACGCGTTCAGATAAATAAAACTTATGACATGCAAATTAATTGGTTCTTAGTGCACATAATTTTGCGGCAAAAACAAAAAAAAAAAATATTAAATCTTATCAGCAACTACTGCTGCAGTACTTGTTTTAGTTTATTTACAATTCAAAACCATCCCCCTGAAGTGGTAGTAAACGTAGTAGTATGTTTTCTGTTTTTATCATTATGACGTAAAAAAATTTATCAGTGAATTTATAAAAACAAAATAAACGTAGTTTATTTTAATGCGTAAAAATACATATTGTCCAATCTCAGAACAACAAACTCAAAACGCTCAGAAACTAAACAAAAAAATGATTAATGAGGCTAAAATATGATGTAATATGAATAGTTTTTTTAACGACACAAAAATTATTTTTGCTAAAAATTACTCATTTTTTTTGATAAAAACTTATTGATTTAGCGGAGACATAAATTAGGCTGTTTACTGTTTGTGATGTTTAAAACAAAATTTGATTTATTTTTTTTTGAATTTTTTTTATTTTTGAAAATATAATAAAATCCAATAATTAGTCTTCTTTACATTTGTATCAAGATATTAATAGAGTAAGAATTATAATTGTTTTTTTTTCGGTTCGAGATCATCAACATAATTTCTAATCATAGAAAAGATAAACTTTTGTATTGTAAACGATATATGGAAAAAATTGAAGACAGCGTTAGATGGAGTAGCTACTTTGGAACGACACGACTTTTTCATCGTCAGCCTATTACTAGAACTTTTCTTAATCAACTATTTAACTCAAACATTAGAAGAAAAAGAATTTGAGAATTGTTTTTCTTGTACGGGAGAAGGTGCGAACAAGCAGAGTATATTACAATTTTGTGAAATAAATCTGGGGTCGAATCGTCGCATTCGATATCGAGTAAAATCAATCGAAATTCCATATTTTGTTTTATTATTTCAAGAAGACGAACAAACTTCAGACCTCTTTTCAATTTTATTCTTAACCACCAGGAGCGAGAGTAAAATAATTCCTAGTACTTTATTTTGGAAAATAAAAAAATAATTTCGATCGAGAAATTTTGATAACGAATATGACGATTAGACCACCTGTTTTTTTCAATTGTGGAATAAGAGTATTAAGTTCATATAACGTAAAAACCCCAAAGTGTTTCTTTCAAATTCGGAAAATTGAAAGTAGGCTTTTAGAAATTAATTTAATATTTTTAAAGTGTAGCTTTTAGTAACCTCTTAACTGTTTCGAGCAAAGATGTATAAATTCGAGCGAAGTAGTCAAATAAAATGACAAGAAGTTTTATTCTGGAATGCTATTTTGAAACCTTATATATATCGAGGAAGCAAGGAACAACACAAAAAATGAACCGTGATGTAAGAATTAAGAAAATAAGATTGTTTAAATTAATTAGTAATGTTGGAACGAACGTCAGTATGACTCAAAGAAACAAGGTACAAAAGTTTCAGAAAAGCAAAAGAAAGTTATAAAAACTAGATCAAGGAACTTGTATGAACTTTTAGAAAAGAAAAATTGCTGCCTTGTTACGGACGATGAAATCTACGTTAAATCAGGCTTTACATTTTGTTTAATTATAATTTTATGACTTCATTTTATAAAGATAAGATAAAAAAAAATGTAATTACATTATATTTGGTCCACAGTCAACTTTTATTTTTACGAATTTAAAACGAAACATTCCTTACAAAGACGGTCCCAGAACATTCCAACCTGACAAAGTACGAGTAAACATAATAAATTTAGGGAATATTGCCTTTATTTGTCAACATAATCTCCTTTTAGCAGCTCGATACACTTTTCCCAGCGATATTCAATAGCTTCGATACCTTGTTTTCAACCGCAGACTTAACCTCTACATTGTTGGTAAATCTTTTACCACAGAGCCATTTTTTCAAGTGTGGACATAGAAAATAATTCTAAAATATGGTGGGCGCATTAGGTACGTGATGAAACTATAATTTATGGATTTTTGCCATCGCAATTGTTGATGTGTGAACTGGTGCATTTTCTTGATGAATCAATACTTTCTTTTTAGCCAAATCTCGCCTTTTTCCTTAATATCATCATTTAAATGCTGCAATAAGTCAGCATAATACTCACCGTTGATTCTTTTTTCTTTTTGAAGATAGTCAATAAAAATTATCGAACACGCATCACAAAAAACAAACCGTAACAGGCCATAACATTGCCTGCAGATAGAACTGTCTTCGCTTTCTTTGTACACGAATGAATCGACGCAAAAACTCGGCTTTATTGCGGTGAAACACCGCCAAACACTCTATTGAAACATCTTCACGACGCACGATGGGATCACTTCATACATGTCTTGGCAAAAAGTGTAAGGGGAGCTCGTGGAATATTGAAATTTGGCCCAGAGCCTTTTATCAACTTAATTAAGAAAAATTTAAAGTGCATCAACATTGACCACGCCCATTGCCCCCCGCCCACATAACCCGAAAAGATTTTTTCGCCCCAAATTTGTATTCCTCTACCAAAAGTTATGAAACTTGGCACAAGTAATAAGTGTTATGAAGTTGAGATATCTGGAGAGTTTCATAGAAATCTGGCCCATCGCCCATAGCCCATATCCCGCATATGAATTTTTGGACCCGAATTTTTGTTTCTTCATTAAAAGTCTTGTAACATGACTCAAGTTATCAGTAATATGAAGTAAAGATGTTTGCAAAGTTTTGCAGAAATATGCCACGCCCATCGCCTATGTATATGTATAACCCAAAATAAAGTTTTTTTATTTAAAAATTTTATTTTTGAAACAAACTGAAAAAGTTTTGTAATTCGGCTTAAAAGCTGTAAGTAACAATATTTTTCCATGAAAAAACCAGCTGGAACTAGATAAAATATATAATGACGGATAAAAATTTTTACGTGTATAGACTTTATTCATCTTCTATCATTTCTTTAGTTCAATCTAGTTCCAAAACATGTTTATGAGGTTGACGTCTTATGCTAGTAATGTAAGGATCTGACGATAGAAGAAGGCGATGGAAAACATCAGTTGCACTTTTTGGAGAACATTAGTCTATACCTTCTATAGTTCTTATTTCGAACTTCTTCAGCTTCTTAAAACACATGACCTAAAAGTATTCATCGTTTTATACCGTGATTCTTTGAATTACTGAAATGAAATATCGTGTCACTTTTTTTTTATATAAAATTTATAACTTTTTTCAACAGTATACAATATTATCCGAATTTTATTTATTAAATCAAAAGAATACACTTTCACCTTTAATTTTTTTGCAACCAGTACACAAAGGTCGTAAAGCTCACCTTTTTTTTGTCCAAGAAAAACTAAAAACACTGAATTATTGAGTATCATCATAAAAATCTGAATATTTTTTAAACTATTATTGCATTTCTCTTTATTAAACAATTCTCTACAAAACTGCATCACTACATTTTTGATATTTTACACTCGAAAAACGGTCTTTTTGCCAGCAAAATCCCACAGTGTGACGCTATTTTTGTTCTATTGTGAGCAAATATGACACCCGTCTCGCGGATAGATTTCTCATCTCCAAATTGTCGGTCCATATGCGATGTATATCAATTTTTGAAATGCCTATCATTTCAGCTAGAGCAAGCACCTTTAGCCGGCGATCACCCAATACCATTTTGTGAATTTTCTTAACCTTTTTTGGCGTGGCCACCTTAATTGGTCGACCACTACGGTGATCGTCTTGGCAGCTCGCCTTGTTTAAACTCTGCTACCGAATATTTTATAGACGTATACAGAGCAGACTTCCCCAGAGCAGAATCCAGCTCGGCTTTAATATTGGTTGGACTGAGACTTTTCAATTGAAAGTATGTATTACATAACGGAGGCCAATTTTTCCATGTTTATAAATTAACTGAGAGCGCTTGTTTTTTGATGGCTCAAAAAAAAAATAAAAAACGTAGCGCCGTCTATATACATACATCAGTTGTCGAGTTGTTGTTTTTATCTTTTGTTAGAAATTTTTATAGCTAAATTGGCAATTTGCTATGTTAATTTCACATTTTCGTTAACCAAATTTTATTTGTTGTGGTATTTCACATTCTGTACAAGATCCGAAACTATAAATTTTACTAGAAACTTATTAAAGAAAGGACATTTTTCCCTGGTCGTTCTAAAACTACACCTGGTTACAATTTATCAAAACGAATTCTATTCAAACGGAAAATTATTTTGATATTGAAAAATTCTAATTCTATTCAAACGGAAATTTATTTTGATGTTGAAAAATTTGTTCACATTACAATTGTGATTTAATTAGCAATTAAATAAATTAAACTATATCAAAGCATATAAAAAAAGGCACTTTTATGCATATTTTTAAAAAGGGCAAGTAAAAGTCAACAACAAAAAAGACATATTAAACTACATAAATAAAATCCCATAAAAAGAAAATTGAAATGACTCAAATAAATCTACATGAAAGAAACAAAAAACAAAACGGGAAAAACTACAAAGCTAAACAGAATTAGCACAGTTTTTATTGTTGCTGGTGGAATGAGTGTGAGTATTTAGTTTTTCAAAAATGAATCATAAATTGTGTTTGCTTTGAAAGGTGCTTTAGAGATTTCTCAAAAATTAATTAAATTTAATTGTAGACATAATGCCGACGTCTTTAATAAAAACAATAACAAATAATATGAAAAAAAAAACGTGACGAAGCACATGACGTTTTTTTTTTATATAATTTTTCTAGCGTCTATTAAATTAAATTGACAGAATTAATTAAATAAGTTTTCGTCCCATTTATGTGTTGATAAAGATTCGTTTTATTTTTGAAAATCAATAAAGTTCAAATGATTTGATACTTTGTTTAGCTGAATTAATGATAATTTATAAATAAATTTAAGAATTTTACAAACAAATAAATAACACATTTTTAGTAATCAATCGGTATTATAATTAATTAACATTTGATTTTGTTATTCTTATAAATTTTAGTTATAGTCCAGATGGCACGACAGCACCACCACGATGGACTTGTTTACTTTGTGCCTTCGGCTTATTTATTTATCAAAGTTTGGATTCCATAGATGGCAAACAGGCCAGACGTACAAATACATCCTCGCCATTGGGTGAACTTTTTGATCATGGCTGTGATTCCATTTCAACGGTTTTCGTAGCCCTATCAGCGTGTATATCGTGCCAATTAGGTCATTATCCAAATTGGTTATTCTTTCAGGTACGTTTTAGTATAGTTTTGTTAGGAATTTCATTATTATTATTTAAGTTATTTTCTCCCACATTTTTAGTGTTTTTGTGCTATTGCTTTATTTTATTGCGCTCACTGGCAAACTTACGTTTCGGGTACTTTGAGATTTGGTAAAATTGATGTCACTGAGGCCCAGTTTACTATTATGGCCATACATATTATATCATTTATATTTGGCCCAGACTTTTGGCTGACGAAGGTATGTTAAAATAATTTCAATAAAAAATCTGTGTTTTGATTTACTTATGTTAATTAGCTAAGACACAAACCAATTTCGGTCAAAAACATTGATTAAACGTTGAGAATTATCCCAATTATTTTTAAATTATATTAAAAATTCTATAATTATTTGTAAAACAAATTTTATATGAAATTATGTTTAAAAAACCTTTTATTAAGTTGTCAAATTTTTTTAAAGATATCATTTAAAACTAAACACTTTTTTTTTAAGTGAAAGGTTAAGATTTATAAGGCTCATTTCCACCAACTTCCGCCCCAAAAAAAAAAAAAAAAAACACTGGACTATATATTGGGTGTGAAATTTGAAAATGAAAGATTTTTTTTAAGTATCGTCCTTCGAAAACTATAACATTTCCCTTCTTTCAGTAAATTTTTCGATTTCTTGCTTTTTAAAGAGCGAATCAAGTCAATTTTTAATAACTTAAATTTAAGTGAACAACTGCTTAAAAAATACTCCACAAAAAGGAGTATGGGGTTTAATAGAAAAAGAATACTTTTTTTGGCGAGATTTTTAACATATTTTTTTTTTCAATTTTTTTCGATAACAAAAAAAATTGGTCTTGGAAGTAGTCAATAAACGCTATTGAAAGAAAAAAATCGTTGGAGCGGTTTTCGAGTATCAGCTATTTCGTTTTTTTTTTTTTTTTTTTTTTTTTTTGTTTTGTTAGTTTTATGTTCATTTTTAGTTGTTTTTTTGAAATTAATTTTTTTAATTATATAGTTTTTTTTTTTTTTTTTTTTTTATATACACCCCTGTTCTTGAAACCACTATCACAAGAAAAAACTCGTAAATGAAAAAATTCTTAAATCTACGAGTTTTTTGCTGTTCTCTAATTTCAATAAGAATATTTTTTCTCGTTTTAATTCACATAGAAAAGGCTTTGTGAAATCAAAACAAATGCCCTCTTTTCTACTAAGCAGGTCTTAAGAGATAAAAAAACTAATTGATATTTAAACTCTAACATGTTTTTTATTGAACCTTGTCATCAGTTTAAAAAAATAGACATTAATTTTATGAAAAAAAAACGATTTTAAAAAACGTCAACATTTTGCGCTGATTTAAAAAAAAACTCGTAATAAGTCGATGTTAATAAAACACACTTTTTACGATGATGCTGTTCTATAACTATAATAAAAACTATTTATTTACACAATCTATTTTCCATTATAATTTTTTCAATTATAAGATAGATTATGCACTAATTATTGCAAATAAAGGAATTAAAAAAAATTTCTCATCAAATCACATATTTTTATTTTTTTGCATATGTTCGAAACAGTAGTGATGCCAGTCAAATCCAATTTATATTTGAATATTGAAATTTTTTTTGGTGATGCCTAACTTTTTAAAAATAGAAAAGTCATTTTTAATTGAATGAAATTGAAGAACAAAAACAATTAAATGAACAAATAAGTTGTTATTTTAAAAGAAAATATTTTTCTTTATACTTTTTCTATAAACTTAAAAAAAAACATGCACAAAATACTTAAAAGTTTTTTGTGAAACTGAATAAAGAACCATATGGCACCTCGGTTTATAGATAATATATGTTCTTAACTCAAACATATGGTTCTTAACTCAAACATATGGTTCTTAACTCAAACATATGGTTCTTAACTCAAACATATGTTTCCACTAATAAATAAAAAAAATTGGTTTCAAGAAACCCCAAAATTTCAATTTCATGTGATTTTAAATTCACTCTTATTCAAATAACAACGTTTCAAGAACAGGTATGCTTTTTTTTTTTTCTAATTTATTTTATATTTAAGTTAATAGTAATTAAAAATAATAAATAAATTACAAATTTAATTATATTAAATATGTAATGAATTGTATTCACATGCAGCTCTTTTAAAAATTTCCGCATAACGAAAAATCGCCATATCTCGTAAATTTCTTTAGTGACTTTTTTCTTTTTGAAGCGATGAAGTGTTATCAAACCCTGTACTTTCTGTGGAGTTTTTTTTCCAGCAGTCGGCAATTCCGCCCAGGTGTGTGAAGCATGTTCCGTAATGGTCATTCTGCGTCGTTCGAACCCGAGTGGTAGTCGCAAGGGACAAGGTCTGGGCTAATAAGGCGGGTTTCGCGTTTCACCGCCAACTTCCTATAGCAACAGACGACTTACAAATGCAGTATTTTTTTTTAGTATAAAGAAGAAGGAAAGCCAAACTCCCCGGAATCGCTTATTATTTAGCATGTATGCTGTTTGTATCTCAAAAAAATTGACTTATAATAGAGTTAGTCTCATATTCATATGATATGGCTTAAACATAAAGGTAGTTACAGATGCTCAGATGCGATACTGTAAAATTTACGCCATCTCAAGTAAATCCTTAATTTTCAAGTTAGGACACCCAATAATTTGTCTTCTGAAGAAACGATATTTAAACATTACCCAGCCAGACAGATTCACTCAGCAAATCGCTGTTAAAGCATATCCAAAAATATTAAGCACTGCGTTTGAAAAAATTTCCCACTACATTTTAACCAATAAATACTTTGAAAATCACTTAAATTTAAAAAAAATGGTAATAGGTTTTGAAATGTCTGAAAATTATGATTTTAATATTTTTCGTTAGAGTTTGTATTTTTAAAAATATCAAGCGAATTAGAAGTACGGAAAATAGTTTAATTGCTGCATCATGCACAAAGACACGTGAATTTTAACCAAATTTTCGCAGCTACTTGGCTAAGAGTTTTGCAATGCAGAATCGCGGGGGAGTTTTAACGAAAAGTTTAAGTTAAAATTCCTGGTATGACAAGCTATCAGCTGCTGTGGCGAAATAAATCAATAAACAGGAAAATTTAATTAATGAATGTTTGGAAAAAAGACTATGTAGGCTTACGAAATACAGCATGAAGTTTCTACTTTCTTTTGACCCGACGTAGCTTATTTTCATTAAAGTAGTTGCCTTGAAGTGGTACTCAAAAAATATAGCGCGCTTTTGATGCCTCGAGAAGCAAATCCTCCAGAACTCAGTTCTGTTGAAAGGTCAAAAGGGTAGTCAAGGCAACAAAGAAAGTGGCCAAAGATGTTGAAAGATTTTCGGGGAAAGTGTTCTTCAATGGCAAAAGGTATCTAATAATATCATAAAATCGTCGATGGAAGTATAGCTAGAAAAGTTTGAAAAATTGAAAAATTTTTAAAAATCAAAATAATAAAAATATTTTAAATATTTAAAAAAAAAACTTAATAAAAACTCGCTTATAAAATGGAGGGTTACTTTTTAAAAATGAGCTACTAGTTCAGCATTTTTTTTTATTGCTAATGTCGTAATGGACAATTTTTGCAAAGGCAGTCCTTACAAATTCTAACAAAGCAACTGATTTTTCCGTGTATAAGTGCTTTGTCAGCCCCCAAAAGATAACTCAAATTTTAGTTGTCTATTTGCTTTTGAAGCAAAATGAAAAGCTTGAGCCAGTTCTTTTAAATCGATGGCAAACCAATAACAAAAATTAAAGTAATTTTCCAATGTTCACATAATCACCCCTGTCCTTGAAACCACTATCACAAAAAAAAAACTCGTAAATGAAAAAATTCTTAAATCTACGAGTTTTTTGCTGTTCTCTAATTTCAATAAGAATGTTTTTTCTCGTTTTAATTCACATAGAAAAGGCTTTATGAAATCAAAACAAATGCCCTTTTTTTCTACTAAGCAGGCCTTAAGAGATAAAAAAAACTAATTGATATTTAAACTCTAACATGTTTTTTATTGAACCTTGTCATTATTTTAAAAGATTAGACATTAATTTTATGAAAAAAAAACGATTTTATAAAACGTCTACATTTTGCGCTGATTAAAAAAAAAACTCGTAATAAGTGGTCGATGTTAATAAAACACACTTTTTGCGATGATGCTGTTCTATAACTATAATAAAAACTTTTTATTTACACAATCTATTTTCCATTATAATTTTTTCAATTATAACATAGATTCTTTGTGCACTAATTATTGCAAATAAAGGAATTAAAACAATTTTTTTCATCAAATCACATATTTTTATTTTTTTGCATATGTTCGAAACAGTAGTGATGCCAGTCAAATCCAATTTATTTGAATATCGAAATTTTTTTTGGTGATGCCTAACTTTTTAAAAATAGAAAAGTCATTTTTAATTGAATGAAATTGAAGAACAAAAACAATTAAATGAACAAATAAGTTGTTATTTTAAAAGAAAATATTTTTCTTTATACTTTTTCTATAAACTTAAAAAAAAACATGCACAAAATACTTAAAAGTTTTTTGTGAAACTGAATAAAGAACCATATGGCACCTCGGTTTATAGATAATATATGTTCTTAACTCAAACATATGGTTCTTAACTCAAACATATGGTTCTTAACTCAAACATATGGTTCTTAACTCAAACATATGTTTCCACTAATAAATAAAAAAAATTGGTTTCAAGAAACCCCAAAATTTCAATTTCATGTGATTTTAAATTCACTCTTATTCAAATAACAACGTTTCAAGAACAGGTATGCTTTTTTTTTTTTCTAATTTATTTTATATTTAAGTTAATAGTAATTAAAAATAATAAATAAATTACAAATTTAATTATATTAAATATGTAATGAATTGTATTCACATGCAGCTCTTTTAAAAATTTCCGCATAACGAAAAATCGCCATATCTCGTAAATTTCTTTAGTGACTTTTTTCTTTTTGAAGCGATGAAGTGTTATCAAACCCTGTACTTTCTGTGGAGTTTTTTTTCCAGCAGTCGGCAATTCCGCCCAGGTGTGTGAAGCATGTTCCGTAATGGTCATTCTGCGTCGTTCGAACCCGAGTGGTAGTCGCAAGGGACAAGGTCTGGGCTAATAAGGCGGGTTTCGCGTTTCACCGCCAACTTCCTATAGCAACAGACGACTTACAAATGCAGTATTTTTTTTTAGTATAAAGAAGAAGGAAAGCCAAACTCCCCGGAATCGCTTATTATTTAGCATGTATGCTGTTTGTATCTCAAAAAAATTGACTTATAATAGAGTTAGTCTCATATTCATATGATATGGCTTAAACATAAAGGTAGTTACAGATGCTCAGATGCGATACTGTAAAATTTACGCCATCTCAAGTAAATCCTTAATTTTCAAGTTAGGACACCCAATAATTTGTCTTCTGAAGAAACGATATTTAAACATTACCCAGCCAGACAGATTCACTCAGCAAATCGCTGTTAAAGCATATCCAAAAATATTAAGCACTGCGTTTGAAAAAATTTCCCACTACATTTTAACCAATAAATACTTTGAAAATCACTTAAATTTAAAAAAAATGGTAATAGGTTTTGAAATGTCTGAAAATTATGATTTTAATATTTTTCGTTAGAGTTTGTATTTTTAAAAATATCAAGCGAATTAGAAGTACGGAAAATAGTTTAATTGCTGCATCATGCACAAAGACACGTGAATTTTAACCAAATTTTCGCAGCTACTTGGCTAAGAGTTTTGCAATGCAGAATCGCGGGGGAGTTTTAACGAAAAGTTTAAGTTAAAATTCCTGGTATGACAAGCTATCAGCTGCTGTGGCGAAATAAATCAATAAACAGGAAAATTTAATTAATGAATGTTTGGAAAAAAGACTATGTAGGCTTACGAAATACAGCATGAAGTTTCTACTTTCTTTTGACCCGACGTAGCTTATTTTCATTAAAGTAGTTGCCTTGAAGTGGTACTCAAAAAATATAGCGCGCTTTTGATGCCTCGAGAAGCAAATCCTCCAGAACTCAGTTCTGTTGAAAGGTCAAAAGGGTAGTCAAGGCAACAAAGAAAGTGGCCAAAGATGTTGAAAGATTTTCGGGGAAAGTGTTCTTCAATGGCAAAAGGTATCTAATAATATCATAAAATCGTCGATGGAAGTATAGCTAGAAAAGTTTGAAAAATTGAAAAATTTTTAAAAATCAAAATAATAAAAATATTTTAAATATTTAAAAAAAAAACTTAATAAAAACTCGCTTATAAAATGGAGGGTTACTTTTTAAAAATGAGCTACTAGTTCAGCATTTTTTTTTATTGCTAATGTCGTAATGGACAATTTTTGCAAAGGCAGTCCTTACAAATTCTAACAAAGCAACTGATTTTTCCGTGTATAAGTGCTTTGTCAGCCCCCAAAAGATAACTCAAATTTTAGTTGTCTATTTGCTTTTGAAGCAAAATGAAAAGCTTGAGCCAGTTCTTTTAAATCGATGGCAAACCAATAACAAAAATTAAAGTAATTTTCCAATGTTCACATAATCACCCCTGTCCTTGAAACCACTATCACAAAAAAAAAACTCGTAAATGAAAAAATTCTTAAATCTACGAGTTTTTTGCTGTTCTCTAATTTCAATAAGAATGTTTTTTCTCGTTTTAATTCACATAGAAAAGGCTTTATGAAATCAAAACAAATGCCCTTTTTTTCTACTAAGCAGGCCTTAAGAGATAAAAAAAACTAATTGATATTTAAACTCTAACATGTTTTTTATTGAACCTTGTCATTATTTTAAAAGATTAGACATTAATTTTATGAAAAAAAAACGATTTTATAAAACGTCTACATTTTGCGCTGATTAAAAAAAAAACTCGTAATAAGTGGTCGATGTTAATAAAACACACTTTTTGCGATGATGCTGTTCTATAACTATAATAAAAACTTTTTATTTACACAATCTATTTTCCATTATAATTTTTTCAATTATAACATAGATTCTTTGTGCACTAATTATTGCAAATAAAGGAATTAAAACAATTTTTTTCATCAAATCACATATTTTTATTTTTTTGCATATGTTCGAAACAGTAGTGATGCCAGTCAAATCCAATTTATTTGAATATCGAAATTTTTTTTGGTGATGCCTAACTTTTTAAAAATAGAAAAGTCATTTTTAATTGAATGAAATTGAAGAACATAAACAATTAAATGAACAAATAAGTTGTTATTTTAAAAGAAAATATTTTTCTTTATACTTTTTCTATAAACTTAAGAAAAAACATGCACAAAATACTTAAAAGTTTTTTTTGAAACTGAATAAAGAACCATATGGCACCTCGGTTTCTAGATAACATATGTTCTTAACTCAAACATGTGGTTCTTAACTCAAACATATGTTTCCATTAAATAAATAAAAAAGTGGTTTCAAGAAACCCAAAATTTCAATTTCATGTGATTTTAAATTCACTCTTATTCAAATAACAACGTTTCAAGAACAGGGCTGAATATTTTTTTTAGATTATTAATTCTAATAAAACAATAATAAAATAATAAAATAAATTTGAAACAGTTGTGGATTTTTTAAAACAAATACTGGCACAGAACATTTGATTAAATTAAATTTCAAATATTTCAACTTTATTCTTTAATTTTAATCTTATTGTTCTTTGCATTTTATATAAAGAAAATTTGTAATTAGTTATTAATTTATTAACGATTTTATAATTTTAAATACAATCAGTTCCATACTGCAAAATAAGACTTTTAGTCTTGTGTATGGAGCAGTTCCAATAAATAAATAAATAAAATAAAAATAAAAACTTTTTACAAACGTTTGGAGAAGCTTTTTTTGTTTGTGTCATTGGCTTTTACTGACTGCGCATCTAAAAAATAAATTGTACCTGAAGAAAAAAACTTTGGTTTGTGTCTTGGATTAATTAATTCTACCTTAATTTTTATTTGATTTTTACTGTATAATATTTCCAGGAGATTATTTCAATTTTATTTATTTTTTAATGCAATAATTTTAAAAACTATTCCGCTATTTGTATAAAAGAAAACTTTAATGTATAAATTTAATAATGTTTTTTTTTTTTTTTTGTAAATTAAAATACATCTACTATATATACATACATATGATTACAAATACACCCTCCTACCTCCCCCTTAGATATTTGGTAATTTAGAATTATGGTCAGCCTTATGCCTAATGACAATAGTTTGTGGTATTTGGTCATTGTCATATATATTCTCTGTTGTTTTGGCTGGAGGTGTGGGCAAGAATGGCTCTACTGTTGCCGTAAGTTTTGAAACATTTAAATAACAAAAAAAGGCAACCTAATGTATTTTCTCTTTTGGCTAATTGTTTTTTTTTTTTTATTTAAAAAAGAAAAATTAAAAAACTTGACTTTAAGCTATAAATTTTGTTTTCCTGCGTTATCCTTCCTTCATTCCTTCCCAAAACTATCCCTTTTTAACTGTTTTGATATTAATTTTTTTCAAAATTTAAAACAAAAAATATTACAAGAAATTGGTTAACGGTCTGGCCTATTATTTTGTGTTTAAAGTATCCAAAATTTTGTATGTATTTAAAATATACTTTTAATAGAATGCGATGCCAAATTTGATGTTCCATTTTAAATATTTTTGTTTTGGTTTTTATTAACGATTGTAGACAAAAGTTGTTAGACATATTATTAATATAATTTTAAGACATTTTTTTCATTAACAGCTATGGAATTTTCAGAAATTCTTAAAAGGCTTTTTTAAGCGACAGAGAAAACTAGAGCCAAATATACCAGTGTAGTTTCAGGCATAATCTACAAGCGGAACTAACAATGGTATATTTTGTTCCATTTTTAGCCTATTTTCTTTTGTCTAAGCTTGCCTGAAAATAGCAATAATAAATTCCATATGTACATTATATCCATACTATATTTAACCTATTTAATTAAAAAAGTAAATCTACTGTTATGAAATTGATTTGTTTTTATGGGTTTATTATTTTATTAGGTTATTTAAGATTCGGCCTTAAAATGTATTTATAATTTTATAACTGGGCGAAAATATAGGACTTCAATAAGTTTTAAGTTTTCATAATACACTTCGAACTATTTATAAAGCCACTGTGTTTAGTTGATAATTTTTTTTACAAAAAAAGAATACTTTGAAAATATTTTTATCATAAAATTCATTACGTTTTAACAAAACAATAAATTGTAAGAAAAACCTTTTTAAACTAACATTTCTTAAAACTCAATAAAAAATATTTGTTGGAAACTTCTTCCAACTGTTTAGAGTGGATCGTAAGTAGGATGTAGTTAAACGAATTGTTATCAACAGTAAAAAATATATTTTTTACCAGAAATGTTAAAATGCCACGTGGAAAAGTGATCACATCTGAAGAAATATGAGCAGTAGGGTGCATCAAATTGCGAAATTACAAAAAATTCAAATTGGTCCAGAGCCTAATAATTAATATCATAAACAAATGAAAATATTACGAAACATTAGAAATACCAGAAAGGCCACCATTTCTTACTGACAGACAAAAAAAGGCAGATTGAACGTATTGTCCATAAAGAAAACTTAAGTCCGCGAAATATTATATATTAAATAGATTTGCAAATTGGTAAGCGTAGACTTTAGCAAATAAGGAGTGCCTTTTCTCATAAGTTAAGTCCAAATAACTTATGAGAAAAAAACTTGAAAACCCGTTGCTTACACCAAAGCATAATAGATTTTGAGACGATAATTAGAAAAGTATCATGTTTGCGGATGTAAAAATATTACATTTGCTTAAAAAAGTAAATTTTCCTAAAAAAAAAGTAAATTTTCTAAACAAAAGTACCTTTTCCAAAAAAGAGAATTTTCTGGAAAAATTACCTTAGAAAAAATATTTTTTTGAAAAAATATCATTTCTTAAAAAGTACATTTTCTTTAAAAAGTAAAATTTCATAAAAAAAAGTACATTTTCTTCAAAAGCACCTTTTCTTTAAAAAAATATTTTTTTAAAAAAGTACAATTTCTTAAAAAGTGCATTTTAAAAAGAAGTATCTTTTATTAAAAAATACCTTTACTCAAAAAATTTACATCTCTTTAAAAAGTACATTTTATAAAAAGGGAACCTTTTCTAAAAAGAAGTATCTTTTCTAAAAAGAAGTACATTTTCTTAAAACAGTACCTTTTCTTAAAACATTGCCTTTTCTTAAAACAGTACCTTTTCTTGAAACAGTACATTTTCTTAAAAAGTACCTTTTTATTAAAAAATTCCTTTTCTTAAAAAGTTGCTACTTGTAAAAAAGTAAATTTTCTTAAAAAAGTATCATTTCTTAAAATATTTTCACAAAAAGTACAGTTTCTTAAAGAATACATTCATATTAGGGTCGGTCAAATTGTAGGGGGCCGAAAAAATCTCATTCAATTTAAGTCAAAAAATTCGTTTTTTATATTTGTTCATTACAGTTGAATTAGTACATATTATGGAAATATGAAAATATCTCCATCGAAATTTTGGCAGGCTCGAAAATGATGTTAGAGGTATGGTTTCTTGGGCAAATATACTTATTACGGCCCATAGCACCTTAATCTCGATGAACCCATGGAGTAAAAATAATTGACCTCACTCAAATATATAAAAAAGTATCTTTTCTTAAAAAGTACCGTTTCTTAAATAATATCTCTTCTTAAAAAGTAACTTTTCTTAAAAGGTACATTTTATAAAAAATACCCTTTCTTTAAAATTAATTTTCGTAAAAAGTACCTTTTCTTAAACAGGAGTTTTTCTTAAAAAAATAACCTTTTCTTAAAAAGTAAATTTTCTTGACATTGTAAATTTTCTTAAAAAGTAGATTTTCTTTAAATTACCCTTTTCTTAAAAAATACCTGTTATATTTCTTTTAAGATAGTACCTTGTTAAAAAGAATATTTTCTTAAAAAATCGCCTTTTCTTAAAAAGTACCCTTCCGTTAGAAGTACCTATTCTTAAAAAAGTACATTAAAAAAACTGGTTGTCTTAAAAAGTACATTTTCTTAAAAAGAAAATACCCTTTTAAGACTTATGTATGTATACTCATAACTAACTAGTCAAACCATAAGAACACAGGTAGATTCTCTTATTTGTTTTATTTAAGAATGGATTATTGTTTTTGTTACCTAATTATTAAATTTGGTTTAGACTTATAAAATTAAAAAAAAAATTATTGTGGCTTTATAATTATTTCGCATAGTGTCTTTTAAAAGAATATGGTTTAAGAAAATGTTCATACTTTATTAAAATTCTAGTTTTTAACTAATATAAATTTAAATTTTTAGATTTAAAGAAAATCTCTGAACCTGGAACTATTATAAAGCTATTAAAAAGTGCATACCAACACTTAAATTTATTTCTTAATCATACAATTTGGTCTACTTAAGTGTAGCGGGTTAAAACATTTTGCATTTGTAATCATTACGTATATTAATATTTTTTTTCTTATTTATTCTTTTTTTTTATTTAGCTACCAATTATTGGCTATAATAAAAATTATTGTATTTTACTTGGCATAACCATAGGTTACTTTGTAAATTTTTTCAATTTTTGCAAAATGTTCCTACAAGGCGGCAGTGGCAAAAATGGCTCTTCAGTTGCTGTAAGCATTATTACAAAAAAAAAAAACAAAATTCAAAAATTTCAAATAAAAATACAAGAATAAGGCTTTTTTAAAAATAACACAACTCATAAACACCAAATCTTAAGAAGTTATTAATAAAATTGAATCAATTCCAAGAAAAAAAAAAAAGGTTTTCGATACTTAACGAGTTGATATGATTCGATTTTATTGTTAACTTGCATTTTTCTACTGTCATCCATTAAATTCCAATTAGTTTTAACAATTACTAAAACCTTATATTAATCATAATCCCTTCTTTGGGTAATTTTAGTTTAAATTGGTTCCATTACGATTGGTTTTTATTTTTAATTTTTTTATATTGGTTCCACTTGAATTGGGTTTTTAATTGAGATCACAAAAATAATTTCCTTCACTTTTAAATAACAAAAATTAAACACGGCAAGGCCATTGCTGCTTATATTGTAACAATTTTCAAAGAATTGATACAATATATAATTTTAAATGTAATTAAAAAAAAAACTCATTTATAATATTATTTTAACTCAAATGCGGGTGAAATTTAAAAAATTATGTTATCTCGTTTTATTGTTTACTCTATCTAAGTAATTAACAATTTTCCCGATGGTTGTAAAATGATAGAAATAATTACAATATCTTAACAAAATGTATGAATAAAAGCTTTAAGGCCTAGTTAGCGTCACGTAACCGTAACCAAACGTGTCAGCTGTTTTTTTATGTTACATGAAAAGCATTTAGAGCAGTTACCGAACTCCACTGTCACGTAAACGGAACGTTCCAATATGTTGGAAATAGATTTTTACTACGTTTGTACGTGACATTTGTGAACAGCTGATAAAGTTTGGTTAATTTTACACAGCAACATGCTGGTTCGTTTTTTACGTTCTATAATTGTACTAAATGGCAACGTAACATTTACTGTACGGACACATTTTAACAATGTGTGGCTAACTAGACCTTTACTCGCGTAATAAAGTGTCTCTTAGTTTTACTGCACTTAAGTAAAACAAGAGCAAAAAGTAACTTTCCTTGAGTATAAATACGAAAAGAAAAATAACTGTTTCTTTTTGTTGATATTTTAACCGCGGTAAAGTTTATAATACAAGAGGTTCGTTCGTTTACTTTGCGGGTAAAGTTTGGTAAAATGAGAGTAAACAAAAAATTCTTTCGCAAATAGAAAAAGACAGAAAATTACGTGAACTCGAAAAACCAAAAATACACGTCAACTTTTAAATTAAAAAAAAAAAAAGAGAAAACAATTTGTCAAAATATGAAAAAAAAAATTTGTTTTAGGTTAATTTTCATTTGATTTTATACTCTATACCACTATGTGTTCGGGGTATAATGAGTTTGTGCTAAAGTTTGTAACTACCAAGAATATTTGAGCTAGATCCACCTTCTATTATTAGCGATGTCCGTCCGTCTGTGTGTCCATGTAAACCTAGTAATCAAACTGCAGGTCGCAAATATGTATATATTTTAATGAAATTTGGTATATAGGCATTTATCGGCCATAGGACAAACGCTATTGAAATTGGTGAAAATCGGTACATGTTCAGACCTAGTCCCCATACAAATCATCTCAGTGAAATCGACTAAAATTGTCACAAGATCCAAATTATCATAGATATCGGTCAAATTGGGTTTCTGTGTCTGTTGTACCGATTTATAGGTAGACCAAAACTAAACCCTGTAGGACATAGTTCGCATATAAAGCTGCTTCCCGATCTTAACTTAAATCGATCAAAAAAAAAAAAACAAAAATGTTGCACGATATATCTCAAATTGTTTTGTTTGTGTTTTTGCAAAAAAAAAGTATCAAATATAGTGAGCATCAGTTCACTTTTCGAACTAGTCCCTATATAAATATAGCGCTCGGTATAAACTTTTTCATAACCTACTTGTTTTATTTGCAAACTTTTTGTTGGAAAATGAACAAGAAAAAGAAAAATGTATTATATATATTTGTATATATATTTTTAAATTAAAAACAGATGATTTGTGCTAACAACTGATAGTTTGATACTAGCTCTGTTCGTTTACGTGATAATAGCTCTGTTCGTTTACGTGATAGTTTGTAACAATTTGTACAAATTATCACAAAATTTACTGGATCCTGTTCGTTTACTTCAAAAATCCAGTAAACAAATGAGAGCGTAAAGTGACAGTTAATTTTTTGAAAACTTGCTAGTTTTTACTAGATATATTTTTGCCAGTAAGAATTAGCAAGCAAAAAAAAAAAACATATGATTAAGTTTTGTGATAAATAAAGCAAAAATATTACAATTCTATTTTTGTGCAGAAATTTTAAATAATAATTCTGAGGAAATTAACAATTGAAGAAGTAAGTAAATATTCACATAACCAGGTTTCATTAATTTTAATCTTTAAAACCGGTTCCTGTCAAAAAAAAAATATGTGTATCTGTCAATTTCTTTCATAATAAATGTAAATTTTCAAAAGCAATAGGTAATGATATTAGTTTCAATAAATATTTTTACATGTTAAATAAAATAAATTCTTAGAGTTAGAGTTTAGGGATTCACTTCTTCACTTTCAAATGTGTTTTCAATCAGCTGTTTCTATGAACTTGCAAATTCTTACAAATTGGTGTCGTTTACTATTTTGGATATTTTGGATATTTAAGTTTTTGAGAACTAATTTTTCTTATTTTCTGAAATTTCGGTTTTTACTGGTTTTTACTGGGAAATTAAACGAACGAAGCCGCTTTTACCAAACAACCCGATGAAAGAGTTAAAAAAAAACATATTTTCTCTCATAAGCGCACTCAATTACCTGATTTTCGAGAATGCAAAACGCTTTTGGGTAAGTTTGGGCTAATTTAGTAACGCGCGGGAACACAACTTATACCAACTATATGCTGGGGAAAATGCTCCAACGATTAGAACATGTGAAACTTGGTTTCGACAACTTGAAAGTTGGGATTTCAATGTGGAAGACAGTAAGAGTTCTGGTAGACCACAAAAATACAAAGACGAATAATATTCAGAAGTTATTGGGTGGTGAAAAATACAAAGACGAATAATTGCAGGAGTTATTGGGTGATGACTCAACTCAAATAAGACACAATCAGTTGACGTTTATGAGCAATGGGGAAGATCAATAAACTTGGCAAATGGGTCCCACGCGCTTGAAATGAACGTCCGCAAAGTCACTTCTGAAATGCTACTGAAACGCTACGAAAGGATATCATTTTTGTATCGATTTGTGACGGGTGCGGAAAAACTGTGGCTTTCATCTGGCGAAGGCCAAATCGCTTCGGATAGAACACCATGCTCTGTGTCTGGTGGGACCAGAGCGGTGCTGTGTATTATGAACTCTTGAAACCGATAATGCACAACGCTATCTCCAATAACTGATTAATTTAAACCATCCATTAATCGAAAAACGACCAATATGGGCCAGAAGACATGGCAAAGTGATTCTCGAACACCACAATGCACCGCCTCACACAGCAAAACCAGTTAAAGACACATTGACACATCCTTCCACACCTGCCGTACTCCCCAGACCTGGCGCCGCACAGTGGGACGAACAGCAACTGTTCTGTTCAAATTACTCTACACCTCACATAGTTCAACTGCTTGAGCTGAGAGTTTTTTTTAATGTTCGTTTTGAATTTGCCCATCGCTCCTCTTTTGGGATTTTTGAATCACATTTTTCTGGAATTTGTCTCCAAAATTGTTTTTACGAAAAAAAAATTTTTTTTTGGCGCAAATGAAAAAAAAAAGTGATCCTACGGAGCGCAAGAATGGTTTGTTTTTCAAAAATTTTCAGCTCAGAACCTTCGTTGCGATAAATACTAAAAAACTGCGTGAAACTGCGGGGAAAAATTTTACATTTTTAATTTTTCCAAAAAACGGCCATAATGTTCCAAAACTTTTCGTGGAGAAGCGATGTTTTTCTGGAAAATTATGCACTTTTGGAAGAAAATTTATTGAACAAAAAGTGTTCAGAATCATTCATGGAATACTCACAAATTTTATCAGAATTTTTGGAAAAATTTTTTGACATTAAAAAACTTTTTTTTTTTTAAATGTATGCAAAAATTCTGAAAACATGAAAAATTAATAATTTTTCCCCGCAGTCACACTGTCTGACTATCACCTCACTACATCAATGAGACACGCGCTCGCTGAGCAGCTCCACAGCATTTCTGAGGAAGTTGGAAAATGTCACAACGACTGATTTGCCGCAAAAGAAAAACAGTTCTTCTAAAATGGTATTCATTAATTACTTGAAAGATGTGTGAAATGTGTAGAAGCCAACGTCCAATATTTTGAATTACAAAAAAAATAATTACCCTTGAAAATTACGTGTTTTTTTTAAAAAAAAAAAAAAATAATAAACTTTTGCATACACCTGGTAGGAATAACGAGCTATTTATGATTTTGCTATTTCAATGCAATAATTTAAAAAAATTATTTAAATAAAAAAGAAAATTCATCATAATTTGTCATACACGCGAATTCCCAAAAGAAAAAAAACTGATGCCAACCCGAAGATCAAAGTAGAGTAATTTTACAACCAGAAAAATAGAATCCGATATTAACCTTTTCTTATCACAGCGCACAAATTAACATCAATACCATTTCAACTTAGTTTATTCTTATTTTCTTTATGCAATTATAACCTCAGCAATGTTGAATCTAAGACCATTTCTCGAAACTCTTGGTGTAGGGTATCGCATAGTCGGTCAAAACCGACTATAATTTTCTTACTTGTTTTATTTTAACATCATGGTTTCTATTTATAACATCGGTTCTATTTTATCGTTTTATAATTATTATTTTATTTTATTTTTATAATTAAGTCTTTTATAATTAGTCTTAAACCAGCCAGTTTTTAAAGTGATTTTCCAAATTTTTTTTTGCAAATAAATATTTTTTTTGAGCACCACTTTAGAAACTTTATTAAAAAAATAGATATTTTGAACTAATTAAAGTTTCTTAGCTTGCCTCTAAGTATATATATTCAGGATGTTTATACTTTTATTTTCGTAAATCAAGCAAAGGCCGCTTGAAATGTTTGTTTACTAGAATTCGCTATACATATGTTAGATGTTATATTTGCTGCTTAGTTTAGTTTTTCTTATATAATTTTCAATACGATCTTCTGGAAATTTTTTTTATTATTATTTATCAATTTGTTGGTTTAAACAATCTCTTAAATGCTGATTGTGAATTTAAAATTATTTTCTTATATTTTATTTTTTTTTTGTTTTTTTTTTTTTTTGTTTTTTGTAAATTAAAATCATTTCCCAAAAAAAAATATTGGAATTAATTTTATCTATATAGCTACGTTATGTTGGCTGTGAGTTGCGCATAATGCCTTTATATTTTGCCTGTGGCATTGATATTTTATTAGCTTTACGTTATGCCAAAGTTATAACGACTGAAGGATGTGGCAAAAATGGATCTTCAGTGGCTGTAAGAAATTATATCTTCTTCTTTAACTTTTCATTTTATGATTTATATACATAAATAGTTTTCGAAATTTATGTGTTTTAGTGTGTATGTGTGGGTGTGTGTGTTTATTTAAAAATACAAGACATTATTTATTTTTTTAGTCTACGTAAAACACACTCACTAATATCACACTGCTCAAATTATGTTTAAAAGACACTTTACACTTTATAAGAAACAAGGCACACATTCTTTTGATAAACACTTAAAAATAAAAATACTGCTTTTACATCTACACTAGAAATTGAAATTTTTTTACAAATTCCAGCAACAAAATTACACTTGAGTTTTATTATTATAATTTTATTTTTTTAGCCAAGTTTTATGTACAGGGGTGTCAAAATAATATAATGTGGCAAAATATTAGAAGAAAAGTTTAATTATTAAAGAAAAAAAAAATATTAAAAGAGACCAATGTGTCTAATATTTATGCCACCACTGTATATAGGCACAAATTACTAAGTTAGAGCTTGAAAGGAATTACATTTTTAATTATAAAGCACTTAATTCTATTTCAATATACAGCCATGGAAATGTAAAGAGGACAGACACATGTTTGTATTAAACCTTTTCCAAAACATTAATTGATTTTCAGAAAGTATCAATTGTATTTCACAAAATAATCAATTGATTTTCAAAAATTATAAAATTTATTTCAAAAACATCAATTGATTTTTAGAAATTCTAAAATGTATTTTAGAAAATATCAAATGTATTTCAGAAAATTTCAAATTTATTTCAAAAAACATCAATTAAATTTCAGAAAATATCAATTGAATTTCAGAAAAATAAGCAGAACGCTATACAAATACATATTTTTATAAGTATAACACTTCAATTGAATTTCAGAAAAATTGTCAGAACGCTATACAAGAACATATTTTTTAAGTATTACACTGCATTTCTAACATTGCTTATAAACTAAAAACATGTTTTTTCGAAATCATGTCTTCACAATTTTGTACCTAAACTTTATTCCCGATTACTGTTCTGATTTTTTATATTGTAGCTGAATAAAAAATTAAGTCCTCTTCTTCCCATTAAGAGTCAGCCTTTGTTAGTTTATTTTCCAGTGCATACAAAGCAAGTCCAAATGTTTCTAAAAAATTTCTGTGAATTCAGATCACTAATAGAAATAATAACAACTTTTCGGTTTTGTAGGGTAAATTACTTTTTGATTCTGAAATTCAATTGGTATTTTCTGAATTTCATTTGGTATTTTCTGAAATTTAATTGATATTTTCTGAAATACATTTGTTAATTTCTGAAATACATTTGATAATTTCTGAAACACAATTGCAAAAGGTGAAAACAAAAATGTGAAGCTTTTAATTAGCGTCATTTTTAAAATAGTTTGCAATTAAACTATAACTAATATGCAAATATTAATATTGTTTTCAAATAGTACCTGCTAGAGAAGAAGAAAGCGTATATTTTCCAGAGTTCAGAAAAAAACACACACTGAATAAAAAACTCGTACATATGTGTAAACAAACATAGCTCAGACCAACAAACACATTTTTATTTTCATATCAGTTATGTGCGTTTCTAAATTTTGTAGTGCCGAACACATCATGACTGTGTTTCCTTTTAATATTTCGTTATCCACACTAACATTTTTCTATCACGTATTTTTTTTTTTTTTTTTCGAACACACATAAACCACACAGATTCGAGTGTAGCATTATTTTAAGTTCGTTTTCTTGCACGCGTACTGCTAAAAAACAGAACATGTTCTTCAACGCGTACATCGCGATCGGAAAAATCTGAAACACCCCTATACGACAACAATTGTTTCAACCAAATTTATTAAAAAAATCTAAAATAATTCATTAGCTGTTATAAAAAAATAAAAATAAAAAGATAATAATAAAAATAAAAAATAAAAAAATAGTAATAAAATATAAAACAGAGAAATTGTATGTGTTGTTTATGACTTAATTTCGTTTTTTTCGATCACGAGTGGATAATATTTTAATTTTTAGATGTAAGCGTTGAAGAACATGTTCTGTTTTTTTTAGCAGTACACGTGCAAGAAAACGGAACTTAAAATAAAGCTACACTCGAGTCTGTGTGGTTTATGTGTGTTCGAAACAAAAAATACGTGATAGAAAAATGTTCGTGTAGATAACGAAATATTAAAACGAAACACAGTCATGATGTGTTCGGCACCGTGCAAAATTTAGAAACACACATATATGATATGAAAATAAAAATATGTGTTGGCTGCTTTAGAACAGAACATTGTGTGTTTGATGTGTGTATTTTCTGAACCTTGATATTTTCCTAAAAATAACTACTCTGTAAATATTCTTAATCAGATCGGTTGCTGTCATTAAGCCTTCATTTGTGATCATATTAAAAGTTTTATATAAAGAGTTACCCGTCAATCAAGCGTTTTTGACATCAAAATTTGCATAAATCAGAAAATGTAGTTAATCGATTTGGCAATTTAGTTATCCAATTACAGCTTGGCATCTCGAGGGATTCTATCCACTAACCTTTGCCAACGATCTGTTCCCGTCCAAAAGTTTTTCGGCAATTTTAAAATTTTGTTGCACAATTTCGTTTTTTAACATCGTTTCCAAGATGTTCAATGAGATTTAGGTCAGGACTTTGCACTGGCCAATCCAAAACCTTAAAATTTTCATTTAAAACCACTGCTTAACATTTTTTGATGAGTTTTTGGTGTCTTTATGCTTTAAAGTACAGATTATTAGCTTTATTTTTAAGGACACTAGAATATTGAAATTTGTTAATTGTTCCTTCTATTTTAAGGACAGGACACAACGCCGTATCATGAAAATGGACCCCAAATAATTAAGCTTCACTCTGTTTGACTGTCGTTTATGTGTACTTAACCACCCATATTATGTATGTCGCCGTCGACACAAGTTACCTCGACTACGACATTATTGACAGATATCGATGTTAGCCACATGGTATTTTCAAAGGCGACTTTCAGGTGTCGTTGTGTTGAAGTGACTCTGTTTTTGTCGATACAATCTTTGACAACAACTCAAATAAAATTTATTTATTTATTTATTACTTGCGGAACTTGAAAGTAAACTTTCATAGAATGTTAAGCAAGACTGGCAGAACATAACGTCAAAATTGCATCGTGGCAAAATGCAACTTAGATTCGGTCTTCTCTTCTTCTGTTATTTCAAACTTAATAAAACGTTCGCAGATGCGTCTTTCAAACACATCGCGTGTCTTGAGCAAAATTATAGTTATGGTGGGTTGTGAGAAAAATCATTCCCAACAATTAATTGTATAATACTTGTGCCATGAACCGTAACTGTAGGCTCTATTTTTTCCAAAACCAATTTAAATTCCGGATTTTTTTTTATCGAAAATATTCAACAAATTTTTAGTAAAATACAAGCTCTTAGCAAACTGGTTGGTTCACCGACAAACTGAAAACAACCGACCTTTACCTCATTACCTTCCTTTGAAGCCTAAGGCGTTGATGGTTTTCTTCATCATTAGAACCTCCACTTGAATCCGATATAAAAACTTTTTTTAATACAGAGATTGAATATAAAATTAAACAGCTATAAAATATTCGTTATGGGGATAATATTTATTTATTTGAAATAATCGATATGTCGACATCAGTAAGTAAATGCTGATTTAACGTTGAGGTGATGTCGACGTCGGCTCCATGTGACAGAGACTTCGAAGTGACAAATTTTCAAAGCTTGGTTATTTGGGCGACGTACAACTGTTATACTATCCGCTCCAATGCGATTTAGCTTTGTTTCATCGCTCTATAGCATTATTTTTTTCCAATCGGATAAATCTTTTTCTTTGCGGGTTTTTCCAAAATCAAGTCGCTTTTTAATATTTTTTTTAAGTAGCTGCTTCTTTCGGCTAATGGGTCCAAACAAGTTTATTGTAATCAGTGGTCTTCTTACCGATTTATTTAACAATTCCACATTTAACTCTTCTTTTATATCTTTATTTTTCTAATGAGAGGAGTTGCAAGGATCAAACTTGTTTTTTGAAATATGCTCCTTTCGATATAAATTGTTGTTTTACCGCTTTCGTTCTTTATTCTATATGTGATATTTCTTATCAGTTACTCCTAAACTAATTGCATTGTACACCATATTATTATATGTGCAATTTCTGCATCGGAAATATTTTCTGTTCATGGAGATGATATATAAATTTCCTTTTTTCATGACTGCAATGTTTTCCACGAACCATTTTTTGAGAATTTATAAAGAACACACTTATTACAACTTAAAATTGTAAAAAACAAAATTAATACTAATATGTACGAATAAAATTTTTACAGGTCTTGCATTGTTCTATTTATATGTCAAAATAAATTGTGATCCATGTTAAGTAATCCAGTAGTTAGTTATTAACGCAACGTAAATATTGTGATTTTTTTTATAATCTTAGACTACTAGATCAGCATTTATTATAATTGAAAAACAAGGTGAAATATGTTTTAGTATAGTAAAATATAATAGTGCGACGAAGAGTCCTACTTCTATATCCATGGCTGTATATAATTAACTTTATGTTTAATTTCATTTTAATAAAAAAAAACTGTTTAACTGTTTAACAAAGTTTAATCTAAAATAATTCTTTTAAAGCTTTTTCATGTTTATGTATTTTTTTTTTTAACTAACTCAATATTTCTATCTGAGAGTTACTACTTTTCCCCTATTTTATTTCCAACTTTAAAAGCTAATGTTAATTGAGGTTATGGTCTTTTTATTATTATTTTTTTTTATAATAATTTCTAATTTTGTTGTTGCTTTATTTGATAAAATTTTGTGTCTTGTGTTTTATATCTATATTTTGTTTGTCTTTAACCTGTCCATTTTGTCTAACCATGTCTGTGTTTCATATTGTTTAACATAAATTTTCAATTTTTAAGGCTCAAATCTAAATAATGTAAATCGTAATTTTTTTTCTTCTTGAAAGTAAACCAACTTTAGCAAAAGGTTTCCATAGAAAATCAACTCCTGATAATTTTAAGCAAGACTGGCTGGATATAACGTCAAAATTTTATTCCATTGAACCCCAATCAGAGATAGTGATGGTTGGCAAAATGCAATTTAGATTCGGCCTTCTCTTCTGCTGTCATTTCAGTATATCGCGTGTCTCGACGAAAATTGGTATAATACTTGTGCCATGAACTGTAATGTATTAGAAATAAATGTTTATTGTGCCCCCACCCTTCATTGAAGGCTCTATTTTTTTCGAAACCAATTTAAATTCGGTTTTTTTTTAATCGAAAATATTCAACAAATCTGTAGTAATAAATAATATTAACACTCGCGGTTTTTGTAAAACACAAGTTCTTATAATGTATTTTACATTCTGAATAATGTAAATCGTCATGTATGGCTTACAAGTAATAAATATACATACATACATACATATTTTCATGAGAATTTCATTTAAAGTCAATTATACTCGACATTCATTATTTAGATTGCAGCCTTATATAACAAAATTTATAATTTTCACCTTTAGCTTTTTAAATAAAAAGCTTCAAAATCACCCTAAAAATAATATTAACAACAAAAAAGCCAAAAGATATATTTGTATAACATAAAGGTTTGATAATGAATTCAGCTTTAATAAAAACTTTGCATTCTTCAGACTTCATATTTTTTTTTTTTAAATAAAGGCAAACAATAGGTTTGTTCGAGTACGTATGATTTGAACAAATTTTAACTGCCACACGAACGAGAATTTCAGAGCACGAGAGACCACAATGAGACAGTTTGTTGACAGAGTTCCAAGTTTTTGCATTTTTGGCGACAGTGAACTTAACAATTTAGTATATTTAATTTGCAATAAAAAAGGGTAAAATGAGTGTAAACAAAAAAGGCTTAAGTCTACTTTAAGGGCAGGGCCCCGATCGTTTCCAAATTATAACCACAACACATTTTATTGTCATTCAATCGGATTTTTTTCAAGGTTATTTACTTTTTGATAAAGATTATTTGTTTAAATATTTTATTTCAATAAAACTCTTAAATGTGTATTCATAAATACATTTTCAAGACATAGTTTTCATATAATAGTGCGTTTTCATCCAAGCTAATTCTATTATATACGAGACTTCGAGCGAAATCTAGCTCATTTTTACTGGATTTCCCATACAAAACAAAATCTAGCTCTTTACTAGATTTGTGCAAAATCTCACAAAATCTTGTCAAACTTGGGCACTACCAAATGAGACTACTGTTTTTTTAATATTGTAGTAGAAAATTACAACGCAGTGACTGAAAAATTGACATTTAAAAACAAAAGCAAACAAGTTGAATAAAAAGGAAATAAAATACACTCTCGTTCATTTAAATAACAACAGTGATAGTCATTGCTAAAAATTGACATTTCGTGAAAAGTAACAAAAACCGATTTGAATGTGCTTACATATTATATCAGTTAACCACACTGGTTCAAGAAATTGTGCAAAAGAAAAAAACTCACGTTACGTATATAGCGTAAAAAGCCTACTCAAATGGCAAAAAATTTGATTTTAAAATAGTTCATATGAATAACAACAGTTGCTGGTTTTTGATATTCTTGAGCGAATGAGTTACGCTGATTTTTCTGTCATACGTAGTTTGACAAATTGCACATCACAAAATAAAAACTCTTTTAAAATGGGACAAGGAAAGCCATTAAAATCAGAAGAAAGAGGAAAAATTGAAGCCTATTTTGATAAATTGGAGAGAAAATCGGAAGAAGTGCTTGTGTTGTCTTAAATTACATCAAAGATCAGAATTCCTATGGGAAAAACATGAAAGGAAGACCAGCAAATATCTTATCGCCAACAGACAAGCGTAAAATTTTAAGAATTGCATCTAATTCCTGTGATTCCATACCGAAAATTAAGGCAAAAGCCGGGGTTTCTGCTAGTATTTCAACTGTTCGGCGCTTGATTGTGGATGCTCCGCATATCCACAGAATGAAACTTAAAAAAAACCTGTATTAAAACCAATTCACAAAGAAAAACGATTAGATTTTGCTCAAGTTCACATGACGTGGAATACCGAATGGCACACGGTTGTCTTTTCTGACTAAAACAAATTTAACCTGGATGGTCCTGACGGATATAACTTTTATTACCATGACATAAGAAGAGAGGAAGTAACATTAAGCCGTCGACACAGTCGCATTGGTGGAATTATGGTATGGGGTGCTATATCATACTATGGCGGCATTAAACAACAATTTAAAACGACAAAACCGAACGCAGAACAATACAAAAACTTTCTGGAACGAGCTTTTCCGGAATGCAGTAACATTTTTGGACCTTTGCTTTGGATTTTCCAACAGGATAACGCTCCGATACACAATGCCAGAGCGGCAAAAGCCTGGATAAGTGACCAAAATGTAACGCTGATGGACTGGCCACCTTACTCAGCAGACTTAAACATCTGGGGATGGCTTGCACGGAGAGTTTACGAAGGAGGTAAACAATATGAGGACGTTCCATCGTTGATCAATCCAATCCAGACCGTTTGGGGTGAGATTTCCTTAGATTACCTTAAAACTCTACGATTCCGTTCCAAGTCGCATATTTGAGGTAATAAAGCACCATGGAGGCAACAATCATTACTAAACGTTAGACAACACGTGAAACCAAATAGTTCTTAACAATAAAAAAATCTAATTTAGTGAATAATTTTAATGTTTTCCAAACATTTCTTTGCCGTTGTTATTCAAATGAACTATTTTTTTTCAGTTTTTTAGCAGTTTTTTCAAAATTTAATAAATAAATTAAAACATTAAAAAAAAAATCTTGATAATATACAATAAAACAAAATATCTAAAAAAAAAATATTTCCATCTTTTTGTTTTGCTTGGTTGATCAAAAATTCGCTGTAACATATAATTTTTTTGCTGTTGTTATTTAAATGAACGAGAGTGTATTATTAAAAAAAAATTACGAATCTATCTATAATTGAAAAGTTATAACTTTTTATACGGACATGTGCCCATTCCAAACTGCTAAATAATAATTGTGGAAAATTAATTTGTTTTTGTTGTTCAAACAATACATTTAACAAATGCTGATATTTTTTTTCGAAAGATTTCTATTTCAGTTTGTGCTTTTTTTCATTTTTGATGTATAATATAATTATAAAATCTGTTCCTTTTTAGAATTTTCCATATTTCCAGTTTCCTATTGTTTTGTTTATTTTTGGTATTTCTAGTTTATATGTTTTATTTTATTCAGCTGTTTATTGTTGTGGAAACAAAATCTCACAAAATGTGAAAAAAGTTAGATGTAAACGGTATAGATTTTCCTCAGTGTAAAGGCACTATAAGATATATATTTAATAGTAAAATTTTAATTCAAAATTTTAACATATAAAATATTTACACAAAACAAAACAATAACTTCAAAAATAAAATATAAACTTAAATAATTTAAAAAAAAAGTAAACGTGGGAACATAAAATTAAATTTAAAAAAAAAATCGCGGGAAAAATATTTACACAACACGAAAATATTTTGAAATATTTAGAATATTTATTTATTTATATGAATTAATTATATACTGAAAATATATAATATATAAAATATTGAAAAATTAAAACAAATTTTTTTGTCAGCATTGCTTTTGAATAAGAACCTAAAGAAAATAGGCGATTCCGGGACATTTTCATCTGATTTATACACTTAAATTTAAAGAACTAAATTTCTTAAAAAATAATAATTACTAAATGATATACAGATTCCTCAACATGCATCATTTTGGAAAAAAAAAAATATAAATTGTAAAAAAATTAGTTTTTGTCTTGAAAAATAAAGAAACCACAATAGATTTTTAATATTCTATGGAATTGCCTTAGCAACAATAATATTTATTAACAAAATTCTTAAAAATGTAGGTATCATGCTCAATGTCAATACTAAGTAACAAAGTTATGTAGAAATCAATGTCAAAACTTTATTGTAAATGACTTCAAAAGAAGCCCAACCTAAAAAAAAGAAAGTCGTGTCCCTGCTCCTACAGTAGACTTGTTCCACAAAAAATGCACAAAAGTACCGGAAATCGAAAAGCCTTATTCCAAGTTCCAAATGCAGAATATGGAAACAATTCGTGTTTTTACATTTTCAATTATTTTCCAATTTTTTTTATTAACAAAATTAATACCAAAAAATTTTTTATAGAAAATTTTTTTATATAAATATAAAACAGCTGATAGTTTGACACTTTTACCAATTTAGCAAAAAAAAAAAAAAAAGAAAGCTTGGGCATGTTCTGGTAAGAGAAACATATTTACTCTCTCAAAAGCGCTCTCTTCTCTCCAATTTTCGTTCTCTATCATTAATGAGACTTCGTTTTTTTCACTATCAAACCTTTATATTATTTTGTTATAAAATATTTAACTTTGCTAATTTATAGAATTTGTTTTTTTTTTAATACTCCAATACGCCTACGAATTGAAACACAGGGAACTAGTGTTTTATCGCCTAGCATACCTTTGACTTTGGTTGTTTTGCCTGCATTTATAATTGCTCAAAAATCGCCAGAAAATATATTCACCGAACATTCGTCCTTGTATATAGTAGCATTTGGTATGGTTGGCGCCAAAGTCACTAATAAACTTGTGGTGAGTATAATCATTTCAAAATAAAATAAATTCTAGATAATTTATTAATTTATTTTTAACCTAGATTGCCCATATGACTAAAGCTGAAATGGAATATTTGGATTGGTCTTTATTGGGACCCGGTTTGCTGTTCCTTAATCAATATTTTAATTGTGTGGTGCCCGAAATATGGTTGCTTTGGTTTACTTTAATCTGGGGTACCCAAGATTTAATAAGATATTGTTCGCAAGTAGGCCATGATAATTAATTTGGAAAATTAACACGGTTATTTATTTTGATTTTAACATTTTCAGGTGTGTTTGGAAATTTGTGCTCATTTGCATATACAACTATTTACCATACCTTATCCTGCAAAAGCTGTTAAATCTGTTAAGGCTGGCCAATCAAATAACCATGGCTCAAAATCCAAAAATGCTGTACAAACCGCTAACCAAGGCACTAATCCTCCGATTAAGCATAAAAACAAAAAATCAACCCTGATTAACAATGATGTGGGCTTAGAGTCTAGGGAAGATTTAGATGGACTTTGAGAATTATTAGACGGTTCCTTTTTTTATAATTGTATCTATTCTATATCTTATTTTTAGAATTTTACATGATTTCTATTATTTACTCTTGTATATTGTATGTGTGAGTGTTTCAACTACTAAAAACGAAAGAAAAAAAAAATGAATAGAATCAAATAATGGTAATTTTTAATTTAGAATTTAACAAAATAGGAATATAACAAACATGAAAATTTAAAACATTATTACAATTGTGCTACAAAATAATGTTAAAGAAAAACAAAATGTTATAAAAAATTAAAAAATAAATTTATGGAAAAAATCTACTTACATATGTGGAAAAAACTCGTAAAAAATACATATTTCTTTTTTTATAAATTAATTTTTAAATGATTAAGCAGTTGCATATCCCTAACATCTAAAGTAATACGACCACGGTGTAATGTTAGCATATAAGCATCTTGTAGTCTTTGGGTTAAATACAATTCCGCTGAACATTGTATGGCTTGTAAAGCTGTTGGCGTTATTTTTGTAACATGTATGGATGCCTCATGTATAATATCACGTACTAAACGCGAAAATGGCAACATAGGTATAAGGTTATCAGTACGATTTTGTAAAACTCTAACATCCTTCCAAAATCTTTTTTCCAATTGTATTGGATTAGCTTGTTTTCTTGGTTTTTTAATGGGTTGGGTAGTGACAGCGGAAACTTGCTCTGCAGCCGATGGGTTATTTCTAGTTTTTGCAGTTACAGTTTTAGATTTGGTGGATTTTTGTTGGGTAGCTTTTTTTACTGGTTTCGATCCAGCTGGTAGTTTTGTAGTACGATTGGAAGTTGATGCGCCATTTTCTGGAAAAGGAATATTTAAAAAAAATGTATAAAGTGGTTACTCTGTAACTCGATCAGAAAACAAGAGTGCTACATTCGGCTGTGCCCAGTATTGGATACCCTCCACATCGGTTTTACGTTAATAGTAATATCTGTCGCCAAATCAGCGCATTCGATATCGAGTAAAATCGATCGAAATTCCATATTTTGGTTTATTTAAAGAAGACGGCCAAACATCAGACCTCGTTTCACTTTTACTCTTAATTAGGAGCCATAATTTGTTAACTGTGACATAGTAAAATTGTTTTTACTCTTTTATTTTGGAAAATAAAAAAATAATTTCGATCGAAAAATTTCGATAACGAATGCGGTAATTTGGCCCCTGGACTTATTGCACTATTTATAATAAATGTAAACAAAATATTTAAAAAAGCAACTATTTGATAAACTTAATACTAAAAAATTATTACGACTGAATATTTAAAATTTTTTAGAGGTAATAATTACAACCAACTTGAAATAATAGTAGAAACAAATCAACCCGAATTTGTTATACTATCAGAAACTCAATTAACAGAAGACGTGAACGAGGAAGAAACGCAGCTAGTTATAATCAATTTTCAGCAATGTCAAACTCTACAAGGACAGGCGGAGTAACAATTTATTTCGAGAAGAAATGGAATGTGAAAAAAATAGTGGAAAAAATTGTTGAATCAAAAATATGGATAACTGCTGACATGGCAAAATATAATAACAAATTTGTAGTTACAGCTGTAACTATAAGTAGTGCTGAAAATGAGTTTATAGTAGCCTTTGAAGAAGTACTAGAAGAAATAAATGAAGTAAACTGTGGTATAATAATAGCTGGTGATTTCAATATTGACTGTAGTAAATAGGGATTTTATAAAAACAAAATTAAGTGACTACTAGACGATAACGGCCTTAAACAGATTATCAAAGACTTTGCGAGAATAACGCAGAGCTCAAAAACATTAATTGATTATATTGCAACAAATAATAAGAATATAACAGCAAACATTAATAGTTCAAACAAAATTGCAGACCATGAATAATCGAAATTATAATTAACAGTACCAATAAATGTAATAAAAACCAGAGTTCAGAAAAAAACACACTCTGAGTAAAAAACTCGTACATATATGTAAACAAACATAACTTAGACCAACACACACATATTTTTATTTTCATACCAATTATGTTTGTTTTTAAATTTTCTTCGGTTCCCAACACAACCATGACTGTGTTCGTTTTAATATTTCGTTATTTACACGAACATTTTTGTATCACATACTTTTTGTTTCAATCACACATAAAGCACACATTTTTGAGTGTTGCTTTATTTGAAGTTCATGTTCTGGTAAGTGTACTGAAAAAAAATACAGAACATATACAATAAACAGGTTCGAGTTCAGTTTTAAACACGACTTAAAATATAACTGAACTCGAACCTGTTTATTGTACATGTTGTGTTTTTTCTTACTACACGAGCCACAACACGACTTAAAATATAACTGAACTCGAACCTGTTTATTGTACATGTTCTGTGTTTTTTTTCATTACACGTACCAGAACATGAACTTCAAATAAAGCAACACTCAAAAATGTGTGCTTTATGTGTGATTGAAACAAAAAGTATGTGATACAAAAATGTTCGTGTAAATAACGAAATATTAAAACGAACACAGTCATGGTTGTGTTGGGCACCGTAGAAAATTTAGAAACGCACATAATTGATATGAAAATAAAGATATGTGTTGGCTGCTTTTGAACAGAACATTGTGTGTTTCGTGTGTGTATTTTCTGAACCTTGATAAAAACATAAATAAAGAAATAGAAACATTTAAATACAACAGCAATCAATATAACACAGAAATTAAAAACATTCAAGATATAAATATGAATAACGTTTTGAGCAACAATATTTGGAGAATCCTGTTAAAAAACTAACGTATAAAAAGATAATTAAAGTCAACAATAAAAACAAATGGTTTAATAACGAACTAAGGCGTCTAAAAAGAGAAAAGATTGATAAATTCCAAATAGCAATAATCCAAAATACAAACGAAGCCTGGGCAAATTACAAATCGATCAGAAATACTTATAAAACAAAAATTGAAAACGAAAAGAATAAATACATTAATAACAAAATAAATAATGCCAAAGACCGAAAAGAAATGCGGAAGGAAATAAAAACCCTTATACTAAAAAAAAGCCCAACTGTGGTTCAATCTGTGATATTAAACCAAATAGAAAGGACAATTTTGAAATGGCCAATAACTTTAACAATTATTTTGTAAATAGTATTAAGAATATAAGAGATGAAATAAATAATGTGCAATATATGAACAAAATTCCTGTGATAAACTCTAATTTCAAATTTCGTGCAATAGACTTAAATATAAGTTTATTTAAGTCTAAAACTTAAACTTAAACTAAAAATTATATGTAAAAATTTAAAAAATAAACCAGACTACAATAGAATATCCAGTAACATGAAACTTAGAGGATGGAGTATAATAGGAAAAACAATAATAAATAAATCACTACGGGCAGGAGTCTTCCCCGATAGTTGGAAAGAATCTATTATAACACCTATTGAAAAGATTGCAAAAACAACAAAATGGAAGAATTTCGCCCGATAAACACACTAGACATGCGAAAAAATATTCGAAAAGGTAGTTAAGGATCACTTATTATCCAAATACCAATCGCGATTTAGAAAGAATTTTTCATGCGAAACATCAGTCAATTACATAATAAACAGATGGCAATAAAAATAGAAAAATCGTTGCAATATTTTTAGACTTTAAACAAGCATTCGAAACGATGGACAGATCAATATTACTTAAAAAATGATATGAATACGGCATACAGGACATAGAACTGAAATGTTTTAAAACAGTGTTCGCCAATTCCATTTATTGTAATATTAAAAGCCACATTTGGCCAATGATACTAATACTAATATATGAATATTAATACTAATACTAAATATTGCGGAGTATAGCATATATGTACATAATTCAAAAATTATTACTAAAGTATAACAAGCCAAAATAAAATAAAATATTTACAAAAATAAAAACAAGGAGTCCATGTTAGCGAAAAAACTGTTTACCACATATAATTCCCTTTAAATAATTCTATCAATTACGTACTAATTAAGTATCATATGGATTCACAAATATGTGAGAAAATTTTGTTCTTGAAAACTTTCTTAGAATCTACAAAAACCCTCACATGGCTAGGTAGCTTGTTCCAAAGACGGGACACTCTAACTAGAAACGACCGTTCATACAAAGAAGTTAATATACGCGGTATTATAATTTGGATATTTCTTCTCGATCTCGAAAAACTAAAGGTATTACCCAAGTTAACCGGTGAGGAATCAATAATAAGTCTATAAAAGAACCATAACAATCTGAACTCTACAAATTTCTTGAATGTACAACCCAAAATTCGTATAATATAAGGAGTTATATGCTCCCTTCTTCTAACATTAAAAACAAAACGAGCAATCATATTGAGTAGTTTCCCCAATCTAGAAAAACATGTAGAAGTAGTACCAGATGTCACCTCAATACAATAACACAATTGTGATGATAGGAGCGCTAAAGCTACATCTCTCTTAATATGAAGGGATATATAAACATCTACATTAAATAACCTACGTATAGTAGTAATAATTTTTGGTGTTAATACATTAATATGTTCCTCAAAACTGAGTTTTTCATCAATTATGACTCCCAGGCACCTCAGATTATCAACGAAATTAAGTACAATTCCATTAATACGAATATTGAAATCAAAGCTTTGAGTATTTCCAAAAACCATACACTTGGTATTTGCCAAATTAATATCAAAATGATTTGCAGACATCCATGTTGATACGTTCCGAAGGCTGAAATTTGTTACAGCTTCAAGAACATCTAAGAATTGTTTATCGTAGTTGAAGAGCAAAAATATAGGGTCTACATCCTTGAGTATCAATCATAACTTCGTTCAAATCATTTAAGTATAACACAAATAATAGCTCAACAAATTGTGAACGATTATTTAAATAGGAAAACATAAGTCTACAAGCTGGTTTCGAAAATTTAAATTTATCACGAAGTTTAAAAATAAGTCTACAATGATCAATTCAGTCAAACGCTCTGGACAGATCAAGAGAAACTAAAAGATTAACTCTACCCTCACTTAAATTTTTTCTAATGAAATCAGTCATTTCAACTAAAAGAGACGTAGTGCTGTATCCCTCTCTATAGGCATACTGGCTGTCACAAATCAGATTCTCCCTGCTTAAATATTGAACCATTTTTGACTTAAGTAAGTGCTCAACAACTTTAGAGACAACAGGCAGTATACTTATAGGTCTTAAATTCCCAAAAGACAATTCACTACCAGATTTAGGAATCGGAACTACCCCTTCCTAAAATTTGAAGGGGTGTTTTCATAAACTAAAGGATATTTTTTAAAACTACAGCAAAATAAATTTTTTGACTAAATTAACTTCTACTGTTTATGTTTAAACATGACAAAGTGATATTTAACAGTGATATGCATCAATAAAACTGTGATAGATTTACTTTTTGTTTCCACTTTTGTACAGCAGTAAAATGTCACATTGAAGAACATCATTCTTTTACTCAAATAAAAATCGGGGTCTTCGCTAGAAGTCTTTGAAAAGACTTACACATGTTTATCACAAGTCTGGCTCGCTTATCACTCTTTATGCATGAAAATTCTCTTTCGCAAGCTGCAGTAGAGACTAGTAAAGTTAAGGCAATCAGTAACTATTTCATGTACTCTGCATACATGCACTCATTCTCAGCATTTAGATTTAGGAATCGGAACTACCCCTTCCTAAAATTTGAAGGGGTGTTTTCATAAACTAAAGGATATTTTTTAAAACTACAGCAAAATAAATTTTTTGACTAAATTAACTTCTACTGTTTATGTTTAAACATGACAAAGTGATATTTAACAGTGATATGCATCAATAAAACTGTGATAGATTTACTTTTTGTTTCCACTTTTGTACAGCAGTAAAATGTCACATTGAAGAACATCATTCTTTTACTCAAATAAAAATCGGGGTCTTCGCTAGAAGTCTTTGAAAAGACTTACACATGTTTATCACAAGTCTGGCTCGCTTATCACTCTTTATGCATGAAAATTCTCTTTCGCAAGCTGCAGTAGAGACTAGTAAAGTTAAGGCAATCAGTAACTATTTCATGTACTCTGCATACATGCACTCATTCTCAGCATATGAGCTGGTCATTTGACATGCAAAGCAACTTTCAAAATTTTTGAATGTCCATTTTGGCCTTGTATTTTTCTAACATAAATTTCACTTCTTACCATTCATCCTGCAATTTATCCTGTTTAGGAAGAATGCTACAAAATATAGGGTATAGTTCTTTATTGCAATATATTTTAATCAAACTATCCATGGCTTCATCAACAGATTTATTTGATAGAGGAGCAGACGGGTTTAACACCAAGTCGAAATTTAAAAATGTTTCAATGGTGTCATCGTCAAACCGTTTATGAAGGATATTTACCAGTGTGCATAAAAAAACGTATTTTCGTTTCTGGAAACTATTTTGTGATAGTTTATTGGAAGATATTTTTATGTCCCTGTAGTAACTATTTTTTCTTTCATCTCATCCAAAAATGCTGTTAAATATTTTCCAGGCTCTTTGCCCATTTCCTCTAATCTCTGCACAAAAGTGCACACCGAGAACCAGTCTTGGTGGCTCTAGAGATGAGAATAGCGCATGCGTACTACTAGACGGCTTTGGTAAAAGTCACGCATGCGCAGTGGGACACTGAGATTATTGAAGTATCGGCGATAATCGGAGTTAGAATTGATTTTAAAAATTTAATCCTGATGTGCCGAGCTTTAAAATTCATGCATGAGGGTAACTCTGAGGGGTGGAATAGATTTTCAATGCGTGTTCACGCATATTTCACACATTTTGGCGAACCCTGGTTTAAAACATACCTAACAAACAGAAAACATATCACGAAATGGAATACCACAGGGATCAATCTTAGGAGCGTTATTATTTATCATATACATAAATTATATGGTAAACATAGTGGATAATTGTGAAATAATATTGTATGCAGATGATACACTAATATTTTCTGAAGCAGACTTAGATAGCCAATGCTATGACAAATCAAGTCATGGAATATGTTAATGAGTGGCTAAAAATTAACAAACTAAAACTGAATGAAAACAAAAAACTAATGGAAATAAACACTAATTGAAAAGGTGGATCAAATTAAATATTTGGGATTCGTAATTGGCAAAGACTTAAATTTTAAAAATCATATCGATTATATTTGTAAAAAGATCGGCAAAAAATAAATTTCTATAAACGGTTAAGAACGATACTAACAGTAATTAATATATACAATACAATAATTAAACCTCATTTCGAATTCGGGTCAACAATAATATACTCATGCTGCACAATAAATCAAATTGAAAGACTGCAAAAATTTCAAAATAAATCAATGCGTCATATTGAAAAGTAACCGGCACACATCAATTAATTTCATGTTAGATTCACTTAAATGGTTGACTATAGAAGAATGGCTTAAATTAAACACAATAAAATTTATTCAAAAAATAAAAATCGGAAAAGCTCCAGAATATTTAATGGAACATTTAGTATGCGTAAGAGAGGCACAACCATACCAGCTAAGAAATATTGAAAATTTTAGGCTTCAGAGGGCATCAACAATTGCAATGCAACGATCACTATTCTACAATGTATTACAACTATACAACACATTGCCAAACAACATAAAAACGGAACATAATATAAATTAATTTAATAAAAATATTGTATGCTTTGTAAATTATAATCATTTGTATATTAGTATTTAAAATACTTTTAGCATTTAAAAATAATTTATACGTTTATTGAGCTTGAGGCCAATTTTGGAATTTTTGTTGTTTTTTATTTATTCAATATTTCGCTATCCGCTGGATAGCATCCACAGGAATATAATTTGAGTAACAATAATTAAAATTAACAAAAATACACCCTTGTGCTTTTACATTTCATATTGTACTGTAAAAGCACAAAAATATTTTAAATACTAATAATAAAGAATAATAATAATTGAACATATCCCGTTGTGCCCCATTTTCAATATCAACCTGCTCGAAATAATGACAATATTATTAAAATTATTAATTACAGTATTAATTGAAATATGTCCGAAAAAGAGTTCAAATCTAACAATATTGTTAAAATTTTTATTTTGGGAATGAGCGTTCTTTCAACAGACAGACGGACATCGCTATATCGACTGGAGTTGTTATAAGGATGAATAATATATATACTTTATGGGATATTAAATGCATTTTTTGATGCGTTACAAACGTAGTAACAAACTTGTATATACCTTCTGCACAGTGGTGTGAAGGATATGAATTAAATTTTTTTGTTTTGTATAAATTTACCCCTCTCCGTAAATTTATAATTATTTACATTGTTAACCCCATTGGTCAATTCTTGGTATGTTTGGAACACTTTATGAAAATTATACTAATTTCAATTCGTAATAAAAATTCTGTTCGAAATCTTTATTTATTTGCAGGCTGGAAGTATTCCAAAACACATAATTAAATTAACCAATATCAGATTATAGAACTATTTATTAAAGAAAACATTTTACCAGCAATTTCTTGGTCCTCTTGTGAACTTCCCGCCATTCGTATTGTTGAACATCTTCGTGGAGATGGTTGCATAATTCTACTTGTTGTAAATTCTAAGCCATAATCTGTAGCATCGTTTTCAGCTTCAGGAGTACAAAAATTTGATGCTTCAGCATTTGCTCTATTTTGGGGTGTCCTTGCAGTTTTTTGCCTTTGAAAGCCATCATTAACAGTATTTTCCGCACTGTCATCATCGCTATTAGAATCATTACTACTTGTGTCACCCAAACTGGCATGCTTTTTCACAATTCGAATTTGTTTTGATGATTTAGGTCCAGGTTTAACCATTTTAAAATAAATTACAATACTTCAGAATGAAACAAAAGAACACTATAGTTGAAAAAGTCCCGCTTATTATATTAGTAATGTAGTGTTGGAAAGTGCTAGTAATAGTTACCAAAGAGGATTAATTTGACAATATAGTGGGCTTTTGTTATGATTATTAAACATAGCTTGGAAAGCGAAGTGTATTTCGTTATTCCAATGAGTAATTTTATATAATTGCCTTGGTAGCACTGTTTTTTTTCACAACATCTTTTAAGTTTGAATTATATTCTGACACTTCTTAACAGTGCTGCCAAGTTCTAACAAATAATTTGATTTATTTCATGAAACAATTTTCATGAAATTTTTATTTTGATGACGAACGGGAAGAAAAGCCAGGGGTAGAGAAAAAGTTTCACCATATTTTTTTATCATGAATCTTGTATTGGAAAATGCGAATTACACTAATTTTACAATAAATATTTGTTTCGTATACATATTTCTTATTAGGGAATGAATAAACAAAATTTTCTGATAAAATGTCTAAAATATGTAAATTTAAATTTTATTTAGCAAATAAAAACGAGATTTGGGAAAGTTTCATGGAAAAATTCACGATATACTGAAAAAAATTCTCATTTCCATTGGAACGTAGAAACTGCTGCAGCGTTGCAATTTTTTAACATGTCATCGGCAATTCCTTTCTTCTTCATTCAGTCTTGTTTTTTGAGTCGTTCAGTTAGCATCGTTGCGATAAAGTTACGGTCGTTCGAAAAAACGCGTTTAGTTGTTAAATTTTAAGAGAATGTCATTCAAATTCTAAAAAAACTTGCTGCAATTTATAATCACAAGCAATTTAGTGTTATTGAAATATATGGGAAACTAATACATAATAAGTGATTTAACTATAAAAATAAAATGCCGCAACATTTAATTAAAAGAATATATACACAAAACAAAATCACCAACAATCACATTACATCAAAATAAAAGAAAAGTGTTTCTAGTAAAATTCCAAATGAAAATAAAGTTTTACTTTGTGTAGTGTTATTTACATTCTGAAGTTATTGGTGAATATATATTAATAAACTTTTAAGTATTTTTATGAGGTTTGTTTTGTAGATTTATGTAAAATTAATTTATTTTTGTGTTTTACTTAGTTCTTACATTCTTGTGCCTTCTTTCTCGTTCATTTCGGTTTCTCATTACTGTGTGTGTTCCAATTTTTTCGTGTTTCTCTTCTGCTTCTTTCTTTGTTCTTACTGATTTTTTTTATTATTGTTACTTAGTTATTCTTAAAATTTTTTGTTTTGTATTCTCATGACATTTATTAGTTTTGTTTGTGTTTTTCATTTAATAATTTTCAACCATGTTTTCTTTTAATTTCTTTTTCATTTTATAGGGTTTTATTTATTTTTGTATGTATGATTTTTCTATAGAAACGTCGCGCTTTTGTGTTTGTGTGTTGTTTTTCTTTGTTTGTTTTGATGTGGTTTTCTTAGGAAGAAACCATTGAGGCGTACCGAGATATTTTGGAGTTTTATAGGATTTACTATGAATTATTAAGTAAATATATAATTATTTTTAGGATTGTATTTTACAAATGCATTAAATAGGTTTCTTCAATGTATTACTTGTGTATTGAGAATGAGATTAATGATGAATTTTAGACAAAACCACCCATACACACAAAAAAAAAAAATAAAAATTTTTAGCATAAAAGTAGGAATACATATGTACGTTATAAAGTTCTATTTTCAATACTTCAATTATAATTTCTGAATAAGAAGTTGGGCAATTAATTTTAATTTTGTTTTAGTTAAGATCAAGAATGAATCTGGTCCGTCAAAAATAGAAAATTCTCGTATTTAGGACAAATAGAAATTTCTTTAAAAAATTCTCAAAGGCAGAAGGGAACTTTCCTGATAAATATTCAAGAACGCACTGGCTATCGTTATGATCTATGTACACATAGCCCATAAAATCTGCGTTCACCATAAAAAAATTTAGAAGTGTTATAAAAATACAACATTAATATTTAATTCAAATCAATTTTATTCCATGTAGGTAGGTTTTCTTTACATGTTTTAAGATTCCAGATTCCTTTCTTCCTTTTTGAAATAACGATATTTTAGTGCCACAACAAGTAAATATAGCCACCAAAAAGTCTGCGTTCAGTTTGTTTGTTGTGATAATATCGTTACTTTTTGAATTATTTTTTTCTTCTTTTTGCTCACTTTCTATTACTTGTTATTATAATTGATCGTTTAACGAACTCGGTGGTCATTTTATTTAAAAGTGATAATAATTTTAAAACATGGAAACCAAAAATAAAGCAATTAGAGTATCAGAGAGTAAAATAATTATAAAACTGTGGAAAGAAGGAAAAAAGCTTCCGAAAAAAATGGCCAAAGTATTGGGAAAACATATTCCTCTGTCCAACGTTTAATAAATAATTTCAAAGAAACCCGAATTTTAACATCTAAGCCACGGTCTGCGCGTCTAAAAATATTAACAATTCGGGAAGAGCGTACTGTAGTCAATATGGCAAAGGTAAATCCTAGAATTACTTCTTCAAAAATTGTGGGAAATATAAATGAAATGTTAATTTTAATTTTATTATTTTTTTTTATAAAAATAAAAAAAATCTTAATCATTATAAATGAAATGTTTAAAAACAGTATTTGTGCCGAAACTGCTAGAAAAATTTTACGTAAAGCTGGATATCATGGCAGAGTCGCTCGACGAAAGCCGTACATTTCACTTGTGAACAGACGAAAGCGTATTGAATTTGCACATAAGTATATAAATAAGCCTCCGGAATTTTGGAAACAAGCTATATTTTCAGACGAAAGCAAGTTTTGTATATTTGGCGTAAAGGGCCGTCAAATTGTGTGGCGCAAATCAGGAACTGCGCTTGAGAAACAAAATCTTGTTGGTACAGTCAAACACGGTGTGGCGGATATATGGTGTGGGGTTGTATGGCGGCTGGCGGAGCCGGTAGCTGGATTTTATTGAATCCACAATGGATAAATAGGGATATTTGAGTATTCTAAAGAAAAATTTCAAACAAAATGCAGAAAATTTGGACTTATCAACGACGTTTTGGTTCCAACAAGATAATGATCTAAAGCACACATCGGAGATCGTTAGACTTTGGCTCTTATACAATGCTCCAAGACAGCTTAAAACACCCAATCTAAATCCTATTGAGCATCTTTGGGATCTAATGGAGAAAAAAATATGTCAAAGAGACTTCGGGAAGTGTTATGCCGCCAGAATGGGCGAAAATCACATCTGAGAAAACAGAGAAGTTGGTCAATTCAAAGCCAAGCAGACTACGTGAAGTCTTAAAACAGCGTATCTGTCCCACAAAATATTTATTTTAATTTATCTTCATTATTTCTAAACTTAATGTAAAATGTTTTAAGACTAAACGCTGACTCTTTGATTGCTATTTTTACTTATTGTGACACTTAAATCTTGTTATATCAGATATGAAGAGGGGTATCTGAATTTTTTTTGTTGCTTTTTGAACTAGAGAACGTAAAAAAATACATAAATATAACTTAATTTGAGTTAAATGTTTATGTTGTTTTTTTATGTCACTTACAATACATTATAAGGTGAACACAGACTTTATGGACTATGTGTATATCTCTTAAAGATAGAAAACTGATTTATTTCTGAACTATGTACAACAATTTCAGAACATCGCTAATCTAAGAGTATTAAAAAATGTATGCAGAATATATTTTAACACATGATAATTACTGTACAAAAGGAAAAATTTCATTTCTACTTAAAAAAAGAACGAAAAAAAAAAAACAGAAAATAAAGAAATACAAAAGTGTTCATACATTGTAATATTTTTTGCTTTTATAGGTATAAGAAATATGTGACTTTTAAAACTAGTTTTTTTTTTTTAATTAATAATTTGTCGGCCCACTGCTAGTATCAATCACTGTCAGCACGTTTGCAAAGATTTTTTTAAGGATTCCTTGTTGGTAACATCAGAATGTCCAATTTTTCTTTTCAAAGTATTCCAAACGTGCTAAATGTGGTTAAGATCTGGCTATTGGGGAGGGGAGTTAAACTGCCTTGGTGCATAATAAAGCAAACATTCTCTGATAACGTGTGATTTATGTTTGGGATCGTTGTCCTGTTGGAAAATCCAATGCTGTCCAGGACCCAAAATATCAACTGATGGCTGCAACTTACATTCTAAAAGCTGTTTATAATAGTATCAATCCATAAACATTACCGTCCAACTCCAGATGCTGTTATGGCCCCCCAAGCCATTACGATGCTACCACCATGTTTCACTGTCTGAACAATATTCTTTGGTTCAAGTGCTGCGTTCTTTTTGCGCCAAACCTTTTTGCGCCAAACCTTTTCACGACTGTCATTCCCGAACAGCTTAAACTTACTTTCAGCCTTCTTACAAACGCAATTTTCTATTTTTCTCTGATTGCAAAAGTTTTCTGCAGGGAACTCTGTAATCCATTGGCTCGTAACCGCCCTTTGAACAGTTTTTGGATGAACTGTCTATCCAAAGAGGTGGCGATCCTTTCTGCTATTTAGGGGGCAGTAATACTCGGATTTTTGCTCATTTTTAAAATAGGGCTATACATCTCTCCTTGAGAGTTTATTTTGGGGATAGCCACAAAATTCTGTTTTCCAAAATTCTGTCTTACAAAAATTCTGTTTTTTTTTAAAAAAAAAAAAATTCTGTCTGACTAAAATTCTGTTTTACAAAATTCTGTTTTACAAAATTCTGTTTTTAATAAAATTCTGTCTATTAAAATTCTGGTTTTTGAAATATGTTATTCCCCCTTCATTATGAGAAAAAAAAAAATAAAATGCCGTTAAATTATTTATTAAGAATTAAAGCCAGTTTATTATGAATAAGAAATGTTACATATAATAACGTATCGATCTAAAAAAATTCATATCATTGAAAAACATATTTATTTAAAAGAAAAAAAAAAAAAATAACAAACATTAAATAAAAACACAAATTAGTTAAAAATCAATTAAATTAAGACAAAGCTAAAAATAATAAAAAATCATAGCAATTCAATTTAACTGATAACAATATTTAATTAATTATAAACTAAGTTTTTTGCTATTCTTTTTAAATATTTTAGTTTTCTTAAACGATTAAATGTTTTTACAATACGTGAAATATTTTTTTTTACATTTCTTTTATTTTTTTTAATTTTTCTCCATTCTGAATCTTTTAGATAATATTTTGAGAATAGATTAATTCTCCTTTTAAATGTTCTATAATTTTGTAGAGTCCGCTTTTTTTTCGTCCAACTACAACATTCAAACGTCGGTGCCATGACTCGACATTGTTTGTAGTTTTCGGGTATTTTTCAGAATACTCGCAATCAAATATCGTCCAAAATTCAGGTGGGTATTTACGAGCGTTATAGACATAATTGGCCTCGAACCAGGTGGCCAATTTAATAATATCTTCGTCTTCAAATGTTCTTCGGAGCTTCGAATAATATTTGGCAACCTTTTCTAGACGAACATACGCAAGCGCTTTTAAACATCTTACTTGCAGTGAGAAATTTTCGTCATTTCCGTACTTAGTAACCAATCTGAAATGATAATGTTGTACATATTACAAGTTCATTACTATAAATTATAAAAGTTATTAAAAATTCTTACCGTTCTTTTTGAATACGGCGCCACAATATCTGGGAAAAATGGAAAAAGCACCCTCGTATCTGCGAATCTGGAAAGCATTTTCTAGCTGCTGACACGAGACCAACTTCGAAGTCAGATATAATACGATTAGGCTTAAAAAAAACTCCATATTCCAAAGCAATTTGAATTACGCGTTTAAAAAATTCTTCATAGAGTACTGCAGATTTTTTGGACATTAGGCAGAATAGGAGTGGGACGACCTCTCGTTCAATCCTTCCATGAACGGAAAAGAGTTGGCGCATTATTGTGGGCACAACATCAATAGTGCCGTCAACGAGCCATCAATCGCTTTGTTGTAGAAGTTGAATTGATGATTTTGTGCCGAATATAACCATATATCCATCTCCCACTTTCTCTTCTGCCAATATATGTAAATAATTCGTTATCCAAAACGTATAGATTTAGAGGGTAATCTATTTCATCTATTGCTTGCGGCTCTCTGAAAACTCCCATTTCATTCCGTGTGTATCCTATTTTTCGTTTTTGCGCGTACTTCGAGGGAAGGTAATCGCGACATTTTTGGTTTGTAATTACCACTGTTGCACTATTTGACTTGGATTAAGGGGTTTGTTTATAGCGGCATATTTTACAAAAGTATTTGCTCTGCATATTTCCACTGCACTAGCAATAGGTTCGTGGGTATGCTTTTTTGGATATCTTATTAAAACATGCTCGTTATTTTCCATTGCTGTTATTATTCGAGAGGAACACTTATCTGGAATTCTTGTCGAGCACGTTCAATTAAAGGTTCCTTTTTGTCTTTTCATTTCCAAATAATAAAAATATCCGTTGAGACACAACATTTCTTTATTTTTATTGGTTTTTATTAATTGCAGTTTATTCATTTTTATTTTTTTAAACACGACACATTAAACAACACAATTGCGACTAGTTTTAAATAAAATTCTGGAACATAATTTTTGACCAAACACACACAGTGTATGTGATGCATTTTATTTAAATTTGCAAATTGGTTTTTTTAAACAGTATTTTTTTAAAATGTAAGGGAAAGTTAGGGCAAAGTAATTTCTTAATTGTTTTATTTTTATGTATGTGTTTGTAATTGCATTTTCAGTTAAATAAAAAATTATTTGAAAAAAATCGCGCGATTTTTTTTATTTAATTGAAAATGCAATTACAAACAGAATTTTGTGAACCAGAATTTTGTGAAACAGAATTTTGAAAAACAGAATTTTGGAAACCAGAATTTTGAAAAACAGAATTTTGTAAACCAGAATTTTCGTCGAACAGAATTTTCGATTTTTATTTTGTTGTGGATGGTAGCAAAACGTACATTTGCAAATTTGCTGATTTCGCGATAGGATTTGTTTTTTTTGTGTTCTTGAACAATTAAAATTTTTTAATTCAATGCTAATTTATTTACCTACGTGTACTCATCTTGACACTGATAAATGTTTCAACAATAAAGTGTACACAAATCATTCAGGTAACACGCAGCCTACTTGCAATGCAAAAACTAACTGTTTTTCAATTGTTGCAATGCGGATTTTAGAAAAAAAAAAAAACATTTCGGTTTTTTTTTGTACATAAAGTTATTATTTTTTAAACAGAAATTAAATTTTTGTTTTTGTAATAAAATATATTCTTCAGAAAATTTTTTTTCCAATACTCTTGGACTAGCGATGTTCTGAAATTTGTGGCGTGTATGAAGACGTAAGTCCTTGACTGTATATGTTATCCAAAATTGTTATAATTGTATTTGTATAATCCGAATAACGGAGTCATTAAAGTCTTGGTACCAAACATCTTCCATTTTTTTTTCTGCTTCGATTTGTTCATATATTAGACATTACCCAATAAATAATTTTCCTTTAGAAATTCCTTAAAAATGTTAAATAAACCCTAAATGATTGCCACAAAAGTCATGGTACCCTGTATCAATCAAATATACAGTATATCTCGGATTCGTCGTTTCGTACGGCAATGAAACTCTATTCTATTCTTTAATTGTAATATATTTTTGTGAAGCGTATTTTCTAGTTAAAAATGTTATTTGAGAAGTGTTCGTAAGAAGAATTTAGGAAAAGTTATTAACGCAAACATGCCTAAAAAGGAAACGAACTACTGAACAGCGTAAAATAATAATATATAGATACGAGCAAAGAAGAATCGTATAATGATATTGCAAAAATGATTGGTAGAGCAAAATCAACTGCACACAAAGTTGCAAACCTCTTCAAAAATGAAAAAAGAGTCGAAAATAAGCTCAGAAGTGGGCGTCCTGAAAATCTAAAACAAAAGAAAAGCAGGCTGTTGCAACGAAAATTGGGTTGATTTAACATAAGTGTTTTTACAGAAATAGTTCGTAGGGCTATTAAAAGTGCTGCATATAAATCAGAACTAGCTCGATAAAAACCACTTGTAAATGAAACCAATTGAAAAAAAATGCCTCGAGTTGGCAAAAATTTATGTTAATAAAAAAATTTAATTTTGGCTAATTCGAATAACTATGAATTGTTTTCGCATCATGTTTACAGTGCGTACCGAACACGCTATAGCCGCTGTACAGCAAAGCATTGAAGACGACCCACACCAATCAATTCGGCACCGCTCTCAGAAATAAGGGATGTGCCCGTCTACCTTATGGAAGATTTTAGGAAAGTATCTTGCTTACGAGCTTTTAAGATTCACCTTGTGCAAAAACTAAAGCCAAACGACCATCGTATGCGCCACCAATTCGGCACATGGGCTGAAACACATATTGATATTGATTTTTACTTAAATGGGTATGGAAGTAATCAAAATTTTCACATTGAAGTGAAGTGAAGATAATCCACAAGCATTTGCCCAAACACCCTTACATCCACAGAAAACTACTGCTTTGTGGGCCGGCGGAGTCATTGGTTCAAAAACTATGATGAGCAAAATGTTACCGTCAACGGTGAACGGTATAGAGAAAGGATTACAAACTACAGATCGCAGATATGGATGTATTTGGAAAAAATTTTGTATACAATTTGGTGAAAATAGTTACATGTTCAGAGGTAGGCCCAATCAAATGACTCCTGTCAGATCGACATAAATTGCGCTAAGATCGAGATAATCATAAAGATCTCAAACAATTTGGGTATATATGTGTTAATTACACCCATTAATCAGTAGTCCAAAAATAAACCTTGTACGACCATTCGTAGGAATAGTCTCTGCTTCCCGATATTCACTTAAGTCTTAAAAAAATGTTTCATAAATTTTTCTCAAATTTGGTGTTTATATGTTGTTGCAAAATTTAAGTAACTTTAAATATTAGTCGTGATCGGTCCACTTGTCGACCTAGTCCCCATATCAATATAGCATCCGATATGATTTTGTTTGATATCTGCGGGCAACAAATTCATAGGAATGTCACACAAATTTGGTTAATGTTTATTTTCTATTATCCAATTAGGTATAGGGTATCGTATAGTTGATCTAGACCGACTATAATTTTCTTACTTGTTTTGTCAAATAATTGTTAGTTGCCTTAAGCTTAAACGTAATATTTAATCGTTAAATTTATTTAAAAAAAAAATAATTCCTCTACTTAAGTATTCTTCTCGGAAACTCTTCACTCAACTAATCCAAATATTAACTCTTTCTATTAAAGTGTAAAAACTGTCAAATCAGTGAAAGCCTCTTACTTACTCACATTTATGATAATTTTATTAAATTCTTTATACACCAAGATTGTGCTGAATTAATATGTGTAATAAAGATGTGTCTTGTACGATTAGAATTATTTGCCAACTTTTATTTATTTTTACCCAGTTTTGAAACAATATTCCATACATAAGAAAATAAAGCTAAATAAACAAACGAAGAAACTAATAATAGATCTTTAAATCAACAATAACTACAAAATTAATATATTGTCGCAATTTTTTATTATCAATTTTTAAATATGCTTATCACATTCACTTTGAAAAAGAGCCGACAAGACAAGAATTAAAAAAAAAATGGAATAGCTACTATTTGTAAACAACCTAGAAATTATGCCATGCCATACATATGTACAGGGTGGACCATATAAGTTTTGCATTTTGATTTTGCTATAAATAAAAAACTCATCGGGTTTTTTACAATCCTTGCGGTTAATTATCGAATATTATTTCTTTCCATAATTAACTTGACTTCCTCGGCTGGCCTTGCAGTAGCGCAAACGATCAACCCAATTTTTCAATAAATTTTCGACATTATGGGGCTGTATGTTACCGTTGACTGCACTCATTTTTTGCAATGCCTCCATAAACGCTGGGTGATTAGCGTAACACTCATCATTAACAGCTCCCCACAAATAATAGTCCAACGGGGTCAAATCGAAGTTATGCGGTGGCCAATTCACATCACCAAAAAGGCTAAAATTAGAGATTTTCAAACTTGCCACACAAAAGACCCATTGTATCACGGCTTGTGTGGCACGGCGCGTCATCCCGTTGAAACCAAATTAGTTATCAATGCACGGTAGCACTCACAGATAACTGTAACGCATTTGCCTTCCTCATCTTCCTCACGATGTGACCGCCGGCCCAAAAAAGTGCGTGAAATGTTCCACTTCTGAGAACGATGGCGAGTTGGGGTGCTGGTTTGTTCTTGTACACTCTGGGCAACAGGCGTAATGTTGTTTTTTTTGTACGCAGTGTACGGGCACTAACGTGTTGTTTTATCTAATAACGATTCAATATCATGCTCACATTTACCAAAGTTGTCCACATATCCCTTTTTTACTGGATCGTGAGGGAAATTTTCTTGCACTTTCGGTAGCAGATTCATCACTTTGAAAATAAGTTTTTAATATTTTCCAACGTTGCTCAAGCGCAGGGTTTACCAAAATGCGTGAAATATGCGTGAACACATATTGAAAATCTATTTCACCCCTCAGAATTATTCTCATGCATGAATTTTCACGCATCGGCACATCATGATTAAATTTTCAAAAATCAATTCCAACTCCGATTAATCGCCGATACTTCGATAATCTCACTGTCCTTTTACCCAAAGCCGTCTAGTAATGATTCATCGTGGTCTTATTCCTAGCTAGTACGCATGCGCGATTCTCATCTCTAGAGCCAACAAGACTGGTTTTTTTCTACAAAGATTAGAGAAAATGGGCAAAGAGCCTGGAAAATATTTAACAGCAGTTTTGGATGAGATGAAAGAAAAAATGTTTACTACAGGGACATAAAAATTTCTTCCAATACCCATCACAAAATAGTTTCCAGAAAGGAAAAGAACCTTTATAAACGGTTTGACACCATTGACACCATTGAAACATTTTTAAATTTGGACTTGGTGTTCAACCCGTCTGCTCCTCCATCAAATAAATCTGTTGATGAAGCCATGGATAGTTTGATGAAAATATATTGCAATAAAGAACTATACCCTATATATAGTAGCATTCTTCCTAAACAGGATAAGTTGCAGGATGAATGGTAAGAAGTGAAATTTATGTTAGAAAAATACAAGTCAAAAATGGGCATTTAAAAATTTTGAAAAATGATTTGCATGTTAAATGAGCTGGGATATGCTGAGGATGAGGAGTGCATGTAGGCAGAGTACATGAAATAGTTAATGATTGCCTTAACTTTACCAGTCTCTACTGCAGCTTCAGAAAGTGAATTTTCATACCAAAACTGCATAAAGAGTGATAAGCGAGCCAGACGTGGTGATAAACATGTGTAAATCCTTTCTTGCGAAGGCCCCGATTTTTATTTGCTTAACGAAAATGATGTTGTTCAATGTGACATTGATTTCGCTACTGCTGTAAAAAAGTGGAAACAAAAAGTAAATGTATCACAGTTTTATTGATGCATATCACTGTTAAATATCACTTTGTCATGTTTAAACAGAAACAGTAGAAATTAATTTAGTCAAAAAATTTATTTTGCTTTAGTTTTAAAAAATACCCTTTAGTTTATGAAAACACCCTCTAAAATTTTAGGAAGGGGTGAAAATACCCTTTGAAAATTCTGAACTGGCGAACACTGCTCAAGCATAAATCGACTCATTTCGTAAACCGCATATATTACACTAACTTCTTGTCATGACACAGCTGACTTGGTGTTGCCATACTCAATAAAAAAAACAGAAGTTCAAAATGCAAACACTAGTTGGACCACCCTATATATACAAGCATATCTTTTTTAAATTCATATCGACTTTCTTGTTAGTAAAATTACATAAAATTTTATAGAAATCATAAAAAATTAGAAGTACTTAATAAATATCTTGTTTTAATTTTTAGTATTGTAACTAAACATAAACAATTTATATATACAATAATAAAAAAAAACAATTAAACTAAGCTAAAGATAAGCTTTATCTCTAAACACCACGATCAAAACAAACATAACAAAAACAAAATAAATAAATTGGCTTTAATGCCTTAATTTGGTAAGCCATGGCTTACGGTGATAAGTCATCTACCATTGTGGAGTTAAGAAATAAACTAAAAACATTAAATTTTAATAACCACAACGCCAACGGCAACGACGACACTCACAATTACAACTACAGCAATAATAATAATAACAAACATAAAAATGTAATTAATTCTCAAAATGTGACAAAATTTACAAATGAATTAGTGCTTCAAACTCATTTAATTACAACTAAAATAAATTGTAAGCCACATCTGCAATCATCATCGAGAATAACAACACCACCAACACTATTATCATCATATTCGTTAACAAATTTGTCGTCGAATAACAGTGACAATTTATCTTGTGTTTGTATTTCTAATAACAACAACAACAACAGCAATAACAACACAAGCAACAGCAGCGGTACCCACAATCCAACAACCAACACTACTTTTATTACTTCTACTGACAAAAGCTTTAAATGCACATCGACTCGTTCCATTATCTTAGTTTTATATTTAGTGTTAACGAGCTGTGTTGGCGTTAGTTGGCAATTAAAAAATGGTAAGTACTACTTTTTGTTATTGTTATTATTATTGTTGTGCATACATACCTAGTTGAAAAGATAAACACAACAATTGTATCTGAAAAGAGAAAAATTTTATTAAGTTATTATCTATTATTTTGTTTTAAGAAGTAAAATTAAAATTGATATATAGTTACGCTTATCGCTAACTTTGATTCGTTAATTCGTTGAATTTGTAACGCTTTAGGTATATTTGTATACCCTCCACACCTCTGTGCAGAGAGTATATTTCAGTACGCCGTATTCCGTTTGTAATACGTCGAAAAAGGCTTTTGCGACCCCATAAAGTATATATATTCTTGATCCTTATAACAACTCGAGTCAATATAGCGATGTTCGTCTGTCTGTTGAAGTCACGCTCATTCACCCAATAATCCACTTGCTTGGGTAAAACTATTTTTTTTAGAGATACCTCTAAAAAATACTAAAAAATCAGTGTGTTTGTTGTTATAATTTAGTATTAAGTATATCAAATTGTTTAATCAAATAGTGCAATAAGTCCAGATAGTAATGCAAACACAAGACCAAGATGGAGGGTATCAAAGATTCGGTATAGCCTAAGATAGCACTCTTGTTAATTTTAGCATAAAATAATTTTGTAAAATGTACGGAAATCGATGGTTTTTAATTTAAGCTAAATATTAAAATGCAAAATCTCAAAAACTCAAAATTCGCAATATCGCAAAATTATGAAATCGAAAATTCGCAAAATGCAAAAACGCAGAATCACAAAAAAGTTACGTTTATCACTAACTCTGATTCGTTGATTCATTGAATGTGTAACGCTCTAGGTATATTTGTATACCCTCCACACCACTGTGCCGTATTCCGTTTGTAACGCATCGAAAAAGGCTTTTGCGACCCCATAAAGTATATATATTCTTGTTCCTTGTAACAACTGGAGTCAATATAGCGATGTCCGTCTGTCTGTTGAAGTCATGCTCATTCACAAAATAATCCATTTGCCTGGGTAAAATTATTATTTTAGAGATACCTCTAAAAAATACTAAAAATTTGTTATTATAATTTAGTATTAAGTTTATCAAATAGTTTAATTAAATAGTGCAATAAGTCCAGATAGTAATGCGAACATAAGACCCAGATGGAGGGTATCAAAGATTCTTGATAATTTTAGCATACAGAAAAATAATTTTGTAAAAGGTACGAAAATCGATTTTTTTTTAATTTAAGCAAAATATTAAAATGCAAAATCTCAAAAACTCAAAATTCGCAATATCGCAAAATCATGAAATCGAAAATTCGCAAAATGCAAAAACGCAAAATCACAAAAACTGCAAAAATTAAAAAGCGCAAAAATCACATCATATTGAAAAAAAATCATATCATACACTGGAGGAAATAATTATAAGACCAAAATTTAATTTCCAATTACGTGAAAAGTTTTTATGCAATATTGATCATGTATGGTATTATTTTTAGTTTAGAGAAAACACATTTTAATAACAAAAAAAAAAATAAAGAACTTTATTTAATTCATTTTAGAGATAACTAAACTTAAACATTATATCAAAGGAACTAATTTTAAGACCAAACTAAAACACGTTTTATAAATAAATTAGTATAGCCCAGCACTCGAATTTAGACTGCAAATTCTAGGAAATATTATTTTTTCATTAAATTTTTCTCTCCTGTAATCCATATATATAAAAAATATATGAATATTTAAATATTTAAAGCCTAAAGGTATGCTAATCAATTTTAGCAATTCACAATTCAACACAAGGCGTATGATATACAATTTAAATCATTCACATTAACAGGGTGTAACGAATTATTATAAATATTTTATTTTAATTAATTTAATATATTTTTAAGACAGATTAAACATAAATTTTATCATTCTCAGCTTCTCCTCCATATGAACTATAACTATGCCAATTTTCACACTCCTCCGTGCCCGCATATTGCTTAAAAAGGGGACTAAAAATTTACGTATTAATGTATTTAATTTGTTAACGAATGGGGTAATTTGGTCCCAGATTTAAATTCTTTTTCAATGGGAAAAAAATAAAAATGATATAAACAGATTAATAAATCCAATGCCTCAACGATTTTAAGAAGTTATAACCAACCGTGGTTATATATATATATATATATATATATATATATATTGGAAAAGAATTTAAATCTGGGACGAAATTACCCCATTCGTTAACAAATTTTTTCGATCGAAATTATTTTTTATTTTCCAAAATAAAATACTAAGAATAGTTTTACTCTGTCACATTTAACGAATTATGGCCCCCTAGTTAAGAGTAAATATTAAACGAGGGCTGATGTTTGTCCGTCTTCTCTAAATAAAAAACTAAAATATGGAATTTCGATTGATTTTACTTGATATCGAATGCGGTGATTTAGCCCCAGGACTGCAGGCCGGCCAGTCCAACACTGGTATATTTTGCGACCATAAAAAGTCTTATCGTGCTGAAAAATCCAATCTACACCAGTTATATCATCACTAAAATTGATGAAAACGTCATCGAGAAGCTGTATGTATATTTTTTAAGATTTCATTTTTGAGGAAATAAAACATATAGGAGTCCTTCCCGTGGCTGATATTGCAGCCCATATTATAAGTGATCCCCCACCAAAATATTTTGACATTCTCTGGTCTTTCTGAAAATTTTTATACGTCAATAATTCTAAACAACTAGATTTTTCTAACAAACAAAAAATTTTTCTTCGCTTCAAAGCGTCATCTCAAATAATGTAAAGTGCATATGTAGGTATGTACAAAAACCGTACATCACATATGACAACTCTTACGAAAACTGAGAATAGTGGAAATTAGAAGTATAAATGCAAAAAATATTCAAAAATTCAAAAATAACGATTGTTTGTTTGGACAGAGTTGTATCTTCTGAAATTAATACAAAGTAAAGCTGTATGGTACGAAAAGTGAAAACTAACCACATTGCTCGTAGGCCTGACTTTAGGTGAGCGTGTTAAAGCGCTGACCAAAAAGTGCAAGTACGAGTGTATGTGAGAAGGTTCATGGTTCGAAACCTCACGGCCGCCCTAAGTAGAAAAAATTTTCATATAGAAACAATCTATTCAATTAAAGCATGACAATTATCACAATGTTCAATAAATCGCTGCTGAAGGCTGAAATGCCAGAAACCGGTCCGATTAAGAATACAGTGCAGTTATGAATTTTTGAAATATATGCTTTCTTCTTCTTTACCACGCACCATTTAAACAAAATTAAAAAAATTGCATATTAATTACAGTAGTAATTGCAATATGTCTGAAAAATGACGATAAATCTAACAAACAAAAAATTTTTTTTCGTCGGACAACATAGGCTCTTCCTTTTCCCAAAACTGCGAATACCAATCTGGCATTTGTAAGCTATGGTTTGGAAGTACGTTAGTACAGATCATTATCTGCATGTAAAATTTGTCTAACACGTCTTTTGGTGACATTAAAATTCAAGATAACAGTATTACCTGGAGAAAGGGCTTGGTTAACAGCTAAACGTTTGATATCCCGTTTGATTTCTCCTTTTCTTTCCGTAATTTTCGCTTGAATATAAGTAATTGAATATTAGTAAAGGATATGCTATTTGTCTAGTTGTCAATCCGTCACAACGATAATATGAAATATCAGACTGTTCTTTCGAGGTTAACTCATTATCACGTGGCATATTTTGAAAAAACCTATGTATATGTAATTAACGTTAATATTAAGTTTATTATCAACTATCCATTTTTATTAAAAATTTAAAATAGGTATTTGTTTTAATAACTAATCAGGTTATGTACAAATCAAGAGATATATTTATCAGTTTTCATTTTTATTCATTAAACTAGCAGATCCTAGCATTCGAAATTCGAGTAAATTCTTGGAAATTTTATTTTTTCACTTAATAAATTCTTTTATAAGACCCTAAATGTATGCTAATCAATTTTAGCCAATTCACAATTTTACACTTTTTATTCAACACTCGTTATTGTGGTTATTGGTTTATGTCCAAAATTATTTTCGTCGTTATTGGTTATGTCCAAAATTATTTTTCAATTCAACAGGGCTTTTTGCAAACACATTAAAAAATTTAATAAACGCACACACAGTATTGTATAATTTTATGTATATGTTAGTAGCAACTTTAAATGCATTTTAATCCAAAAAAATTTAAAAATTTAAATATCTCTAAATCTGGTGGAGAGCTAAAAAGAAATACCCTTCAAATGAGGGATGTTTGGTCAAAATAGGATTAAAACTGACAAAATTACAACGGTCACAAGAAATCACCTTGCCTATTAATATTATAGATTTCCTGTACACATTTAGATAACTCTTAATAAAAAGGAAAAAAGAAGAAGGAAATTATTTAGCATCAATGATTTGAATGTTACTGAGAGCACACGGTTGTAAAAATTTATATAAACGGTAAATTCTATTTGAACGTTTAAATTTAATTTTATATTTTGGTCTTATAATTATTTCCCCTAGTGTAAGTATAACGTGTGGGGCAAAACAAAATTGTAAAGCATTGATTTTACATTTTTAATTTGAGCATGCAAATAAAAAAAAATCGATTAAAAGAAATGCATTTTTAATATATATTCAGTTTTCAGCGGGCGTTACAAATAGCTAGGAAGGTAATATTTACGCTCATAACTGACTCACTGGCTGTAAGAGGGCGCTAGCATCGTATAAATTTAATTTATTTTTTACAGCCTAAAATATGCTTTAATTTTTCTGTAATTTTTCAACGCGAACCTTGGTGCCTTACAGCTAGCCAGTATTTTTCTTACAACTAGCCAGATATTTTCTGATATATACCCACTGTACAGAGGGTATGTATCAGTTTATTATTCCGTTTATACCGCATCGAAAAATTATCCTTATAACAAATTTAGTCGATATTATCGATGTCCGTGCATCCGTCTGCCTGTCAGTCTTTTGAAATCACGCTAATTCACAAAAGTAAACCATTTGCCTGGATAAACTTAGGATAATATTATTTCGGTTATAATTGTGCCAATATATGCCCTAAAAGAATGAGAAACCTCTAAAAAAATGCTAAAAATTCAGTGTGTTTTGTTATTATAATTTATCAAATTGTTTACATTTGCAATAACTCTGGATATTAATGTAAACGTAAAACTCAGGTGGAGGGTATCAAACATTCGGCAAAGCCAAATTTGTTTTAATATCAAAACTTTTCGAATAACAAAAATTGTTAAATGAGAGTTAATCCGCTTTTGAATGATTACAATCGATTCATAAGACCATCGTGGGTTAATATTCTAAGAGGAATTGTATATCTACAGAAAGCTGAGGCAAAAGTCAATTCACATATCTTAGTTTGAAAAACCTCTATATTGAAAACTCCAAAACATTTTTAATCGCATAAAGTTTTAAAGAATTTAAATTTTTTAATCGATAATGTAGTTCTATTATTTTATCCCAAATTAGGAGATCCAATGCTGGAAACTTTAAATCATACATTCACATAAGTAGAACAAAACTGCATCGTCAATCCAGAGCGGCAGTTACAGTATGAATTATTTCTTAAATTTTATCAAAACCTTATACAATTTTTATGATTTTTGTTATTGAAAAAAACACTTTTAGTTTTTGGTAAGGAGCTTTTTCGAAGCCGCAAAATGTCTAAATGGTACTTACTCGTAAACGGGGTACACAAGATAATTTCTTAGGACTTGTAAACCTGTGAAACAAAAAACCAGTTTTTTTTTTTCCAAATTTCGTTTTTTTGGAAACCGATTAATCGAATATCTCAATTTACGGTTTACTGAAACCCGGGTTTTTTAAATCGGTTAACCGGTTTTTTAAATCGGTTAACCGATTTTTAAAATCGTGTAACCTTGTTATACCCTATACCACTATGTTGTCAGGGTATAATGAGTTTGAGCTGATGTTTGTATTTACCAAAAATATTTGAACTAAGCCCATCTTTTATTATACCGATCGACTTAGAATCACTCTGAGTCGATTTAGCGAAATACCTGTTTTGGTTTTTTATTCAAAGTAGAAATAGAATAAGGCCAGTCACAGGATGTTAAATCAGGTGAATATGGTGGATGGTTCAGCGCACAGACATAATTTTTTGCCAAAAATTGACGGACAATGAGAGAGGTGTTACTGTATTCATTGTCGTGTAACAAACAGATTTAACACACCTTTTGTTTTTCCCAAATCTTCAGGCAGGATGTGTCGAACTGTTTCTCCGTTGATGTTTACAGAGTCTTCTATCATTCTCAGTGATACACAGCGATCGTTTGCTACTAAATTTCGTACACTCTCAATAACTTCAAGCGTTCTAGTTGAAATTGGTCTTCCACTACGCTGGTCATCTTCTACCGTATTTCTTCCGTCCAAAAAATGTTTGGGCCACATAAAAACATTTGATCTACTTAAACAACAGTCACCGTAAACTTGTTTCATTAGTTGGTTTGTTTCCGAAGCATTTTTAACAAAGTTTTGCGTTAAATTTAATTACAGCTCTTTGCTTCATCTTAAAAAACTAAGATGAAAAACATTCACTTCTGCAATTAACGCTCGCCTTCTCGCAACTACTTCACGAAACGAGCAGGACTTGTTGGCTCATTTACACCCACATCGCCTTAAAACATATTTGACGCACTGTGTATATCGATAAAATATGGTTTATGTGTATGTATTATACCCACTAGGCAGTAGTTCAAAAAAAAACCTTGTAGGACCATTTTTAGTCATAGTCCCCATATAAAACTTATTGCCGATCTTCACTTAAATCTATGGAAAAACAAAAATATTTTTTTTAAATTTGCTTTATACATATATGTTTTTGAGCATATAAAAACAATATCAGATAAAAAACAACATCAGATATGAACTTTTTCGTACCTGCAATTCACAATTTAATAATAATACAACTAAAATTTGGTTTATCTATCCAGTTATTACCTCAGCAAAGTTGAATTCAAGGCCCTCTCTAGAAACGCAGGGTATACTTGTTTATTCGTATTCTAGTTTCTTTTTCAATAACTAAAAAAACTCTATGTTACAAACAATAATTATGATTTTTCTTACGCGATGTTACAGAAGTCTTTAATATATATTTGACATGCTTTGAGTTTTTAATTAGTCCGCTTAAAGCTCTGTAGTGTTTACATTTGACCATGTTCATTTCTTTTTCAACTAGGCACTCGAAAAATAAAACATCATTCTATCTACAAACACATTGTCCTAGTCATTAGGGATTTATCGTTTTTTTTAAAATTTTTCATTTCTCAAGTGTGTACTATTTTTCATTTAAACAACAACACACCAACATCATCAGCTCAAGTTCATTAGCATGCATTACGCTTTCAAACATTTTTAAGGAACTGAATACTTAGCACAAAAAAAACACCGTACAAACTTCAAAAGACGTCTAGAAAATAAGTATTTATATATATACATACATAAATATGTAGATATTTACATATTTACATATCTACATATTCACTATGTGAATATATGTATGTATGTATGTAAGTATATTTGAACTTGTATATTTCGATTTTCTTCTTCAATTCTACAAATTATTTCACAATTTTTTATGTTTGTCTATTTTTGTTGTTGTTGTTGTTGTTGCGGCTGTATTCTACACAGTCTATTCCAAATATGTAAAAACAATCAATGTAATTTTCAGATCTAAGAGATGATTTCTGTTTAAGGGAATCAATATTGAATTTTTTTTTTCAAGCAAAAAGCGCTAAAAGGTGCTAAATTGGAATGAAACTAAAAGCGATACAAAATAAAAATTATATTTACTTATTTTCTAAATACATACATATATATATATATATATATATATATATATATATATATATATATATAATATATATATATATATATTGAACATTTGAGATAATTTAGTATTTAATGAAACGTTTATAGTGTATTATAGTGTATCAATAATAAGATATAAAATGTTTTTAAAACTTTTCTTATACTCGTACCTGTTAATTTTCAAATATGAACATGTAATTTTCTTACTCAACTTCAGGCCATAGTATTGTAATTAAAATTTTGATATTTTATATGTTTGTGGAGAATTAATTTTAATAGAAACATTTGATGGAGTTTTATAATTAATACAACAGCCATTTTTAAAGTTTAGTCCATATCTCTTCTCTTCTTTATTTTATTATACCCTTCACACCAGTGTGCAGAGGGCATATATAAGTTCGTCATTCCGTTTGTAATATTTAGAAAAAAATCTGGACCACATATATTTGTGATCCTTATAACAAGCAGAATTAATATAGAGATGTCCGTCTGTCCGTCTGTGGAAATCACGATCACGCCCTCAATAGGTCAGCTGAGTTGATCATTATTATTGAAAATGATTCATTGACATCTTGAGAAGCTTGCTATTTAAAATCAACAATAACAAAATCGATTCAATAGGTTCCGAGATATCAATGAAAATGTCAAAAAAGGCTTGAAAAAATATAATTTTTGTCATAGCTGTAATAGTTGTTGTTTTTGTGGTCGTTGTGCTTGTAGCATTTGCTACATGGGTGTTTATCACAGTGTGTTTGTTGTAATAGTTTAGTGGATAAACATAATTGTTGTTGTTTGCTTGTTGTTTATTTTTTTGTACATATGAACGCTGATAAACAAAATGTAATTGTATGGATTTACATTTTTGCTCATTGCATTTAATTATTGATTTTAAAGTATGAAAATACCAAAAATTTTTGTTAATATTCTTATTTATAATATTAATAGGTAAGTCGATTTCTTGTGACCGATGATTTGTTCCACAGTTTTCTTCCGATTTTGATCAAATGTATCTTATTTTAAAGGTATTTCTTCTTAGCTATCCATCAGATTTACAGATTTTTAAATTTTTCAATTTTTTTAAAGTAAAATGCATTTAAAGTTGCTACTAACACATACATAAAATTGTGCAATGCTATGTGTGTGTTTATTAAATTTGTTAATGTGTTTGTGAGTTTATTTTCTTCATTCACAATAATAATTGAATTGAAAAATAATTTGAATGGTTTATTCACAATAATAATTAAGTTGAATTTAAACCAATAACGCAATCGATATATAAAAAGTGTTGAATTGTGAATTTGGGAAAAAGTAATTAGCATACCTTAGGGTCTTATAAAATAGTTTATTAAATGAAAACATTAAATTTCCTAGAATTTGCACTCGAATTTCGAGGGCTGGGATCTTCTAGTTAGTTTTAAACATCATCTAGCCATTATTATTTGAAGTGTAACCTTTTTGGTCTCTTATTGTTGACAACCTTGGTTATAATATTGTGTTTAGAGCACGGGTGGACAGTATCAAAGATTCGGCACAGCCGAATTTAACACTCTTGTTTTTAAAACAAATCATTGCATTGAACACACTTTCGACTTCAGCGCTTAAGTACGAAACTGGATTATTTAAAAAACGGCAATTAATTGACTGAGTTTTTGAAGCTATGTACTTCTCTATTTCTCCATTTACATAGCTTTAAACTGTTAAAACAGTGTTCGTACACTTCGATTTCTTTTTTATCTTTTACAAATTCTTTTATAAAATTTATAAAATCTTCAGAGTTTTTTGAGTAAAGAAATTTGTTATAATCTTTTAAAATTAGTTGTCAATTTAGCTCTTAGCTAGTAAATAAGAGATGCTTTGAACTCAATTCACTTATTGTAGAAACAGGACTTTCCAAAACTATGACCTAAATAGCGAATTTGATTAAGTACAGGATCGATCTCATACTCCAAATAATGAAATTAATGCTTAAGTGCAATTATCCTATTTGTGAAACTTTTTAATAACCGATATAAGGAGTGAGAACGAAAAAAGAGTTTTTATTTTTTTCATTTAATTGAAATTATAATAAAACTTACAAAAAAAAAAAAAAATAAATCATTTTTCTAGTTCTAATCACTACTTATATACTTATGACCTTTTCCCGAAACCCTCCCACCACCAAATATGGTGGTTTCTCTATTTAAAATCTTCCAGATTTTGGGACACCATTTTTATGCTCTACAGCTCCCTTTTCATAAGTACCCAGTACCTCTCCATTGGCATAAGCTGCGGACACTTTGGAGAATTCCTCTCCCTTTCTACATAAACTACATTATTTTCCTTGTACCACTGGAGAGCTTTTTTACCGTAGTGACAGGATGCCAAAATCGGCCAAAAATGTGTGGTGACACTGTGTTGGCTTAAGAAAGGAATTAATCTTTTTGCAAACACTCCTTAATATAAATGTTGGTATTTATAGAGTTCGTTGCAACAATTGACCTCCTCTTTTGCCGCAACTCCATATTCCTTATCATACCAGGATTTCTTTTTTTTTTTTAAATTTCGTCTGCTTTTGGGTCCTAAACTTATCTTCGACATTTCCTCTACCATATAGCAACACAAAAAAATTTGATCCGGAAGCTACCAAAAATCTGCCACTACACACGCTTCGTCGTCCATTATGCAGCAGGAGTATTTTTTTAAGAAACGTGATTTAATTTTCCGTGCTCTGTTTTTGGCCTTTAAAGTTTTTACAGTGTTGCTGTCTTGAACTTTTTGGACTTTGAGTGTTTTCAAACTTGCATTGACTAACTTTTTGCACCATATAGTCCGAGCACTGAGCTAACTGGGCTGCTTTTCTACCGAATGCTCTCTTTTTTCTTGTTGGCCTTTCTTTTTTCCCGAACTAAGTTTCCTATCAATGGTCAAATTCTGCTGATACTTCCTAATATTATTGTAAACAGTTTGAGGGTAGAACTTTGATTCTTTGGCCAGATTTTTGTAGGACCGAGTTGGTTTTTGTTACAAATATTAGTAAAACTAACAACAAATGAATAGAGTTGTCATTAAACATAATAACTGATACATTTTTCAAAGATAACTTGATCAAAAAAAAAAAAAAAAAAAAAAAAAAAATCAAATTAAGTTTGCGAAAAAAGTTAAGAGAAAAAACGAATGTTAAGATATTTTCGATCTCGATTCTTTTTATAAAATTTCTATCTTATTGACTAAAAGAGAAGTAATTATTTTCTTTATATGACAAAAAACTAAAAACTTTAGAGGCAAGTTGTTCAAATATGCACAACTTCATTTAAATGAACTGTTGTATTTAAAAGGCTCTAAAAGTGCTGACACGAAAAACGGAATCCGCGAATGTAGTGGTATTTGAAAAAGGCATTAAGTAGAAAAAATTCGGATTTTGGGAACTTAAAATGCGCTAAATCTAGCTCCAAAGAAGCTAAGTTGGCATCGCCGAATCAGATACAATAATCTCAAGGCTTAGCAGATTTAAGTCCTTCAAAATCATATTGACTTTCAGAGATGACTTTTGTATCTATGGAAGTATACAATTAGTCTGTTTGGATTTAGGTTAGATTATTTATACTAACAACAGTGTTCTGCAAGTGGCACCACATGAAAATACAAAAAAAAAATAAGAATTTACCCTCGAGCGCCCTTAATGCATTGAATTTTCAATTGTTTGTACATGTCTGTATGTTGTTGTTGTTGTTGTTTACTTGTTTATTTGTGTTTATGTTTACTTAATGATTGTCAATAGGGAAGTTGGCTGCTTCTGAATCTATTTTGAGTTTTTTATTCTTTTGTGTGTGTTCGTTGTCGTTCCTTCTTCTGTTTGTTGGATTTTGGCAAATTTTCCAACAAATTTACTTTTCTCGGATTGTTTGAATATTATTATATTTTTTTTAATTTCTGGGCTGCAAAAAGATTTGCCGTTACATAATTATGGTCTAGTGATTATCATTTAATTAGGAACCTTAAGACAATTTTAATTAAAGCGAATAAATGTTTGGAGTGTTTCGGGAAAACATGATTAGAAAATTATTTATTCGTAAGTTAATTATTTTAGGGAAATCATTGTTGTTATGTGATTTCAAAGTGTGTTAATTTGACGTTGTTCAACTGTCACAAGGATGGGTTTTGAGCCATTTTATAACGCTGGATAAAACTTAAATCATTTACAACACATCGGAAACCAAGCAACACTCTAATCAATTGGTTTCTCCGGGCGACAAGGGCATGACATTGGCACGTACTCGGCATGAAGTACTTTCAAAAGCGAGAAAAAAATAATAGATTTTGTCAACTTATTGCATCAATTCAATGACGATTTAAAAAACAACCCCATTTAGCCAAGAAGAAGTAGCTTTTCCATCAAGTCAATGTATTGGTGCATACGTGTGTGGACAAAATTCCATGAATTGCGCTACGAATTGCTATATCATGTGCCTTATTCTCCCGTTAAATCCCCCTGTGACTTTTTCTGTTTCCAAACCTAAAGAAATGGCTCGGCGAAAAGAGATTTAGCTCCAACTATGAAGTAATTGATCAAACAAATTTTTATGACCTTGAGAAAGTCTATTAATTATTTGGAAAGTATAAAAAATTTGGAGAAACGCTGAAGACTATATTGAGAAATAATTTTTTTTTTTCATTTCAAAAGTCACAGATTTATTCATCCACTCTGGAATGTGTGTATAAATACATTTGAAGTTGTGTGAAAAATGACACTGACAAGGAAGGTAAACTTGACGGGAAACTTGCACATGTAATTGAAGTGATAAAACTAATGGATACGAATTTTTTATTGGCCCATTGGACTTTTATTTGTGGGAGCTTTTAAGGATGAGTGTTATGCTAATCGTTTGCGGCACGGTGAATAACACAAGGGAATAAAATTGAACTTTTTTGTGTTGCTTGGAAGTTTGTATAAATTTTTTAACTAATTTGAGGTCGCTGATTTCAAATTTATTTTTTTTCCCAAAACTTCAACGATATCTCTGAAACTACCGGGAAAATTTAAAACCAGTGTAAGCATGCCTTAAAGATAATATTGTTGGCGAATTTTTGATTTTTTTATTTTAACTGAATATAGTGAACCGTTTTCAAGTTATTCCAATATATGTAGTGGAAGTGCCTTCATTTTGGACATAACGGTATATCACGAAAAGTCGAGCTGATAGAAAAAACCAAGCGAAGATTTGGATTCAGCGTCCCAAATACCCTTAAAAATAATAGTCAGTTCTTAATCAACAAAAACCTTGTTCCCTTGTGTAATTTAAGACTAAAAAAAAACCAAGTTCCCAAAAAAGTTTTTTGTTTGGCAACTATTTTGTAGTTGTGGAAAAATAAACAGTTCAGGTATGATTAATATCGATTTGTACATTATAGATTGCTGGCAAAAGAGGTAGCTTCCAATCCTAAAGCAGAATAATGTATTTACGTTTTTTTGGTCTGATCTGGCATCATTACATTACAGTAAATGGGCCGCTGAGTGCTACAAAAAAAATAAATTTTGTAACAAGAGAAGCGAGTCCACCCAATTGCTCATAACTAAGGCCCATATAAAGACATTGGGTTCTGGCAAAAAGAGTGATGAAGAGCACAAAGTAAGTCGCCAACAATAACACATTTTTTGCTCGGAAATAGTCTGTATCCAGCTAAAGAATCACTGAAAGTAAAGAGTGGGATCGAAAAAATCTTAGCACACGTTTTTTCTGTTAAATGTTTTCGCAAGCATTATTTGATTTTTTTATGTGTAAAGATCTATACACGCAGAGGGGTAAATTTCTATTCTATTTCACAATACAATCACAAAAATAGCGTAACATGTGAGCCGTAAGACAAAATCGGTGTGACTTATGATTGAAAAATATAAAATTAAAAATTAAAAATTAAAAATTAAAAATTAAAAATTAAAAATTAAAAATTAAAAATTAAAAATTAAAAATTAAAAATTAAAAATTAAAAATTAAAAATTAAGAATTAAAAATTAAAAATTAAAAATTAAAAATTAAAAATTAAAAATTAAAAATTAAAAATTAAAAATTAAAAATTAAAAATTAAAAATTAAAAATTAAAAATTAAAAATTAAAAATTAAAAATTAAAAATTAAAAATTAAAAATTAAAAATTAAAAATTAAAAATTAAAAATTAAAAATTAAAAATTAAAAATTAAAAATTAAAAATTAAAAATTAAAAATTAAAAATTAAAAATTAAAAATTAAAAATTAAAAATTAAAAATTAAAAATTAAAAATTAAAAATTAAAAATTAAAAATTAAAAATTAAAAATTAAAAATTAAAAATTAAAAATTAAAAATTAAAAATTAAAAATTAAAAATTAAATATGAAAAATAAAAAACGAAAAATGAAAAATAAAAAATGAAAAATGAAAAACGAAAAATGAAAAATACAAAATGAAAAATGAAAAATAAAAAATGAAAATTAAAAATAAAAATTAAAAATGCAAAATGAAAAATGAAAAATAAAAAATAAAAAAATATTTTTTTTTTTATTTACAAAAATAAAATTTGCACATTAAAGACAGTATTAATTGCAATATATCTGAAAAATGACTACAAATCTAACAAACAAAAATTTTCGCTTCAAAGCATCATCTCAAATATATGTAAAAAGTGTAATATGTAGTATGTATAAACCGTACATCACATATGGCAACCCTTACGAAACTGAGAATAGTGGAAATTAGAAGTATAAATGCAAAAATATTTAAAAAAATTCAAAAATAACGATTGTTTGTTTGGACAGAGTTGCATCGTCTGAAATTAATACGAAGTAAAAGCTGTATGGTATGAAAACTGATTCTAACCACACTGTTCGTAGGCCTGACTTTAGGTGAGTGTGTTAAAGCGCTGACCAAAAAGTGCAAGTACGAGTGTATGTGGAGGTTCAGGGTTCAATCCTCACGGTCGCCCTAAGTAGAAAAATTTCATATAGAACCAATCTATTCAAGTATAACATTATCACAATGTTCAATAAATCGCTGATGAAGGCTGAAATGCCAGAAACCGGTCCGATTAAGAATACACTGTAGTTATGAATTTTTGAAATACATGATTTCTTCTTCTCTACCACGCACCATTGAAAATGAAAAATGAAAAATAAAAAATGAAAAATAAAAAATGAAAAATAAAAAATGAAAAAGGAAAAATAAAAAATGAAAAATAAAAAATCAAAAATAAAAAATGAAAAACGAAAACCGAAACGAAAAATTAAAAATGAAAAATAAAAAACTAAAAATTAAAAACTAACCGGTTGAAATAATAAATAATATAAGCAGAGCCCCTGCAGTTGATTGCTATAAGTGATACATAGAGACGCTTTCTGTTTGATTTTAAAAAAGCGCCATAAAAAAATCTTTAATTACTGGGTGTTTTTGATCAAGCTATCCTTGAAAAATATGTTAGTTATCATGTTTAATTACAACCCTGTTTATTTGTTGTTACTTTGATTGAAATGAGTACAAAAACTTGGCCAAAGAATCAAATCTCTGCCGTCAAACTATTTCCAAAATTATAGAAAGAAGCACAAGAATTTGACCGTTGATAGGAAACTAGGTTCGGGAAGTAAAAAAGGTCCACATGATAAGGTCAAAGAAATAGAAAACATATTGAAAGGAGCTTCCAACACTTGCGGTAAAAAAGCAGCCTGGTTAGACCAATGCTCGAACATTTTGGTGCGAAAAATTAAACTCAATACAGGTTTGAAAACACACTAATTCCAAAAAGTTCCAGATAGAAACGCTGTAAAATTTTTTAAGGCCAAAAACAGAGCACGGAAATTGAAATCATGTTTCATAAAAAAATACTTCTATTGCTTCATGGACGGCAAAAGAAAGCAGTGGCAGTTTTTTGCTAATGGTCGAGGAAATGGCGAAGAAAAGTTTGGGACCCCAAACAGACGAAATTTCTACAAAATAAGCGAGTCATTTGTTACAACGGGCTCTATAAACACCGAAATTTATATTGAACCAATACAATCCGATGCGGTAAGAAAGCTCTTGAGTGAGACTGTTACGAAAACTTGTGTTTTTTAAGAACGATAGTAAATCCTCCGAACTGTCCGGAGCTTAGGCCAATGGAGAGATATTGGGCACAAAAAAGGTGTCTCAAAATGTGAAAGATGTTAAACTAAGATGGACAACCTGTTCCAAAACAGTGCCAGAAACCACTACAAAAACCTTAATGGAAGGGTTTCCGGAAAAGGTCCATAAGTTCATAAGTAGGGAATAAAAGTATAAAAGTTATCTTTTTTTGTAAGCTCTTATATAATTCCAATTATATAAAAAAAAAACCTTAAGTTTCTTATTATTACAATTTATATATGTTACGATTTTTTGATCTCAGTCCTTACTATAAGCGGAGAAACTCCTGAAAAACTTAAACTGATCATACTAAACAATTAATTTTTCAAAATAATATGTAAAATGTTAATTTAAAAAAAAAAATATTCAATTGAATATAATTTTTATTAAAATTGATTATTTCGATTTATTTATTTTACAGATTTTAAGTGTGTAATCCTTATTTCCAATCAAGTTCTTATAAATTTAATTCCCTGTTTGTTGAACTTCTAATAGTGACAATAACTTTCGATGACCTACAAATTCATTTCTAGCAATGTAGCCCCAACTCAACCTCAATTCAACTGATCTTAAATTAAATAAATACAACTTCAATTTTATTTAAAAAAATTCATATTTTAAACTATTTTGTTAAGGAACACAATGATGTTACTTACCATCACCGTTTCGATAATAAAAATATTTTCTTTACTCAGCTTTCTTTGATGTCCTTTTCACTATTATTACTTTTAAAACGTACAGAATACACGTCACACATATTTTATATTGACATTACAACTACATACTTCAGTAATCAAAAAATTCCTTTACAACTCCAAAAACTCTTTGCAAGGACAACTATCGTAATAAAAAGAATATAAACTCCAAAGATGAAAACAAAAATGGTTAACATAAACGTGAGAAATAAAAAACATACAAAACATAGTACCATGAAAATTAAAAAAGAGAAGAAAAAAACAACGGAATTGAGGAAAAAACGTATTATTGTATACTCCTAGTATGATGATGGCGGTGCACAGTGGGGCTACTATAAGGAAAGAGCAGTGGTGAAAAATCAAAAATTGAGAATGTGTTCTATGCAACAAGTTGTATGTCATTTGAACGATAAAGACACATATAAGGATCATATATATCAGAGAAAATTGCCTCGACTGAATAAGAGTTTTGAGTTAAGTGTCAACATTGTTGCTAATGCCTGGTTTTCATTATGTCATTTTCAATGGCAATTATTGTCAATTATTGTCAGCTGTATGAAAACGGGTTTTAATGTCTTGTAATTTACAACCCCTGGCAACATTTGACATCTGAAATGAAATTGCCAGCATGTTGGCATTTTGTTTGTGTTTGACAGCCGGATTTTTTGTTCGTTTATAAGATGTTATGAATACGGAATGAATAGAAAATTACGAGATGTCAGTTGAGCCAATTGTTTGTTGTCAGCTTATATGACATAGTGAAAACCAGGCATAAGATTATCAACAAAAATATTGTTGCTAGAAATGGTTGTATTCACAAATTTAGTCAGGATAAACTATAATTTAATGTCTAGGCTAAATGTTCAATGTTTTCATCAGAGTTGTCATTAAAATATCAAAAAGCACCAGAAACGGATCAAAAAAATTCGTTTTTGTTATTTTTTTTTTCTTTATTTATATATTTTTTTTTGTTAAATTAAAAAGTTAATTCACAAACACAGTTTTTAACTGTGAAAAGTAAGAAAGAATCAAAATAAAATTAAATAATATAAAAACAAATAAAAAAAACCTATTAAAATTGAATATTCTTTGTATTTTATAAAAACAAGAATTATTAATTTAAATTTCTAATTTAAAATATCACATACTTAGATTAAAGTCTATTATGTCCTCATCATCACTTTCATCCGGCCATAAAGCGGTTTTAGTTTCAAATTCTGATATTTTATAAACATCATTACTATTGATTAAAATATTTAGGTATTTGATATCTTTCGCAACAGGAATTTTCTCTTTTCAATCCAATTTTAAGGTGAATTAAAGCATTAACTGAATATAATGACCTTCGATTTCTAATTTTGAATTTGAAAAGGTTCATGTCGCTAAAAACCCTTTCAACGACAGCGTTTGATTAGGCGTTTGAATAGTACATTATGTAAACTGTGCATTAGACCGTATCACCTTACAGGCACAACAAAAAAAGTTCTCCGTACACCAGCGAATATAAAGTATTGCTCCAAGGACATTTGAAAAAAATTTATTTTTTTTTTGCCGACGTAGGGGTCGCCTTTTTAGTTTTTTCGTTATATCTTCCATATTTACAGTCCAATCTTAAAGTTTGATATATCGAATTTTTTTGTCTCAGGGAGGCCAATAATTTTGCTCTCAGGTCCATTGACCTCAAGTGTACCGTTCTAGTACCTACCCCCCAAATCTCATTTCCTACCACCCTAATGTGACACCCTAATGTTAGAAATTTATAGCTCGCGAAAAATCATAAAACTTTTGCTCAGAAAGTATTTCGATAATTACAGCACAACTATTTAAAAAATGCTTTATAAATTCATTGTTGCAGACCGTAGGGGTCACCTTTTTAAATTTGTCATAGCTTCAGTATTTACATTCAGATATTAAAGTATGATATATCGATGTGTATATAAGACCGTTACTTCTCTCTCTTACTTTATTTTGACAGTGATATTCGGTTTTTTTTTTCGATACGGTCTACTGTGCATACTTGCATTCAAAAGTAAAAGGGAAACTTAGGATATTTACACTGTAAAGAAAATTGTTGTTTTTTTAATAAAACTATTTTTTTTTTGTTGGGAAAATAAAGATTTGGTGTCACTGATGTTAAAAAAGCTCTATGCTCTAACTCGAAAAATTTAAGAGTCGATAATTTTGAAAGGCACTAAAAACAGTGCTAAAAGCACTGAGTTGATAACCCTGGTTTTCAGAATATGTGGAAGATGAAGAAGAATTAAATTTATAGAAACAAGAACAAGAAATAAATAAAATTTAAAATAAATGTGAAAAAACAAATTACTTATTCGATATGTTAATGTTTGATTCAAGTGAGTGGAACATATATTTTTTAATTTGCAAATAAATCAATTTTTAAGTGATGAGGAAGAGGATGAAATTCAAGCAAATTTTGGGATGAGATAGATTCTCTTTCTGACAAACCGTAGAACTGTTCATTTAGGATTGCCAAAATCATTCGTATGGAAACATAAAATATTAAAGAACTTTGAAGACTAAAATGTAACCATATGGTGCGATTACGTCCAGCAGAATTTCGACACATCCTACAGAAGCACCTAGAATACATTTGCCCTATTGGTTTCTAAAATAAAACGCAATATTCATATCTATTGACACAGCCATGCATTAATACCTACCTCGAATTCCCGATTTTCCATTAAAAACTCAGTTAAATACTTTTCTTCTGCCACTGACCATTTTCTTGTTTAGGCGAGCGCGTTTTGGGTGAAACTAAAAGGAGAAAATAAATATTAAAAATATTAATATATATTTGTATAAATAAAATTACCGATATTTGTGTTATTTGCCATTTTTAATTATGTTATATTTTTTTCTTAAAAACTGGCATTCACTTGGGATTGGTATGCATTTAATTAACATACAGCAAATCCTAGTTACGGTTGTGACACAAAGTACACCTTAACCGGGTGATTGCAGCTACTTCGTCTTATGAAAACATTATGAACAATTTTCGGGGTATGGCATTCAACTAAAGGTACAATTATGGAACCTTCACTTATTCAAATTTACTATTGTACTTATTGCAAAAAATAAGTTTGCTGTTGTTACGGTTGTGACACAATTGGTGACACATTTTTTCCCCCTTGATGATCATTTCACGTTTTGCGGCCCCTTAAGAAATATACAGAAATTAAAAAAAATTAATTGTCACAACAGATGTGCATATATTTAACTATTTAGAGTTGCATTTAAAATTTTTTTCTCTCTTGATCCCTTAGAAAAACAAAGATATTAAAAAGTTTTTACGGTTATGACAGGTGCGTTACGGTTGTGACATTGTACAGAAATAAATAGAAATTCAGCAGTTATGTAACCCACAAGCGAGAAACTTTCAAGCAAGAAAAAAAAAAAAAAAAAAACAAATGCATTGGCATTAGTTTTATTACAAACAATCTCCATTACGTCGAAAATCTCGTAATTATGAAACATTTTAGTGGTCCCTTGGAGTTAGTTGCAACTGTATAGCTATTACTTGAGGCTTTGCAATTCATTTGATTAAAAAAACACACCACTAATGTCTCTACCAACTTAGAACATCAAGTCGGCCATTGTGGATTGCATCACTCGGAGAAAAACATGTTACCAGATAACCAACTAATAAGATAATATAAAAATGTTGAGAACAATCATCACAGATATAGTTACATAGCTATAGTAGTACCATTTCTTTAAATAATTAATAATTGATTAATTTTGTTAGATTATTGAAGTAGAGATCTTGTGCTTTAATTTGATGTTTGACATGTGCATATTAAAAAAAAAATTTTTGCTTTGTATTCACCACTTCTCAGGATGTGCTCCATAAGGTGCTATTAAATGATGTGTTTTTTACATATGTACTGTAAAACTTCTACACATCGTGTGATACATATGAAACATTGTTTATGTACAATACATGAGGAAAGTCAGATGTACATTTTTCAATTAGAGCAGGTTCTATTTTTGTATGACAAACATATGAAAATACAACACTGCTTGTGGCGAAAGAAAAACAGAGTAAATTATAAAGATTAATATTGAAAGAAAAATAAATTGTTTAATATTAATTAACAATTTAAAAATATATAACTTTTTTTTAACAATAAATATTTGTAAATTCACAAATTAAATCAGCTGTTGTTTACATTTAGAGGTTATGTCATACGGAAATACATATGCACGTGTGATAGCAAAAACTATGAATCGTATGTAAAAGACAATTTTGACAGACATTAGGAATTTCATATGGATAAAATAAGTGACAGTACATATGTAAAAAACACATCGTGTAATAGCACCTATAGCAAATAAAGTTGTATCAAATTTTTTAATGAAAATTATCGAGGACAATTTTATATTATTGTAAAATGATAGACCACACAACAGATACAACGATACAATACTCGTTGTGTATTGCCTAATTGTATACATTTCTGTAAACTATTGCTAATACATTAATCTATACTTGATATAACCTAATGAGAACTTTCTTTTCTAAAACAATTTTGTTTCTCCATTAATGGAGACCAAAGTTAAAAAAAAAATTTTTTGTTTAAGTAATCGATCAAAAATTTTTTAATATTATACTATTTTGTTAATATGTGATCTATGTATTTTTTTTTTAAATTTAGTGCATTACGTGCTCTCTTTGAAAAATTTCTAATTTTTCTAAAAATATATTTCTGATATTACTTTTCATAATTTTGTTCGAAAGATTATGGAGGTTTTTTTACAATTATTATCTAGAGAATATTCTCTTTTCAGCGATATTAAACACTTATTTTAGAATTCGCCATGTTTCGCTATAAGTTAGCCCCAAAGTGCGACGTCGACAATGATGAATACGACATACTTACTTTGAACTAGTACTAGCTACCGAAAAAGGGAATAATGGAATAGTTGTACAATGTGCATATACAATAAAATGTTAAGTATAGTATAGTCTGTATGTATGAACATGTCTGTATGTACATATGCAGTACATGATGAGAGCAGTTTGGTATTGGTTTGAAAAATAACACGAAAATTTACTCATGACATGGTGATGAAATAAAGACTTCAAACAAAAAAAAAAAAAAAAAAAAAAAAAAAAAAAAAAAAAAAAAAACGCAAGTAAAAGTATAGTTGGATCGAATTATGGTTGGATCGAATTTTGAATACACTTCGGCTTTATTTTTTTTTTTTGCTTATATAGATAGCTAAAGAAGAATATTTTGTTGACGTTAAAATCATTAATAGTTAAATTAACATTTCGATTTACAATACCACAACTTTGAGGGAAATACTTGCAATGAAAATCGATTCCTATCGGTGTTCGCATTCGATGCTCTAGCGATTTTTTTTAATAGGCAACCTTTTTTTTTATTATTATTATTATTATTATTATTATTATTATTATTATTATTATGTAAAAAATAACATATATGAAAGAAAGTCTTCCATTTCATGCCCTTAATCAATTATTTTACCATAGAGACCATTCCGTTTAAAATAGGTTTGTTAAAGCAGATTCCAGCGCTCGAAATTCGGGTGCAATATCTAGCAAATTTATTTCTCAACTTAGCCGATTCACAAACCAACACTTTTTTGGTTTATTATTATTGGGAATGAAGATAACAAACTCATTAACAAACACATCAACAAATTTAACAAACACACACGTAGCATATGTATAATTTTATGTATGTGTTAGTAGCAATTTGAAATGCAATGCAAATCTGTAAATCTGGTGAACAGCTAAAAATAAATACCTTTCAAATAATATACGTTTGATCAAAATCAGAATAAAATGGTAGAACAAAACATCAGTAACTAGAAATCGTCTAGCCTATTAATATTATAGATAATAGACTCTTATTAAGTATAATTTATATATATTAGAGATCATTATAATAGTAAGAGTTTAACTAAAAATATATGTCAGTAGATATGATCATTTCATTATGACTTCATTATTATTACTATAACAAATGGGCAAAATCGGTCAAATATTCTGAAGTTGTGAGTGTACATATCAAGAAATCCCTTTATTTTCCATAGAAATTATTATTTATCATTATTGTTTGTTTTTACGAGTAATATTAACTTTATTACTTACAATTAAATAGTCGTTTGAATTAAATTTGCTCGAAAAATTTATAAAAAAAAATACTTATTCTAGTAAAGTTTAATTTTTGCATTGCTGCTACGAGTTTTGAAAATGTTTTTCAATCCATTTTCCATATTAAAAAAATCACACTATCCATCACGCTTAAAACAAATGAATCAAAAATATTACTTTTCCCGTCAACTTCCCCACCTGCAGTCCACTATATTCAATTACTGTGTACTATTGATTTAAAAAAAAAATACCAAAGAAGGTATTTAAGGTATTATTTTTAGAAAGTCTTTTTTTTTAAATATACTTTATGTAAAAAATGTACTTTTGTGAGAAAAGTAAGTTTGTAAATAAAAGTAAATTATTTAAGTTAACATACTTTTTAAGAAAGGGCACTTTTTAAGAAATTATAATTTTGAAGAAAGTATAATATTCTAGGAAAAGGCACTTTTTAAGAAAAAGTACTGTCGAAATATTGGAAAATAAATTAAATTTTTATAATTAAAACGGACCTCGAGCTCGATAATTTTTATTTATTAAAAAGTACTATTAAAAGTACCTTTTAAGTAAATATACTTTTTTAAGAAATGGTACTTTTTAAAAAATTAAATTTTTTAATAAAAGTTTTTTTTTTAAGTAAATATATTTTTTTCAAGAAAATGTTTTTTTTTAAGAAAAGGTACTTTTCTGAGAAAAGGTATTTTTTTTTTAAAGAAAGGTACCTTTTATGAATAAGATCTCCTTCACTTGCTTTAAAAGTATTTTTTCAATTATATACATATTCTTCCTTTATTTACATATTTTAACAAATTTGATATTTACATATGAGATCTTGTCTTTACATGTATATATTGCAACAAATAATATATAGGATCTAAAGATATTAAATAGTTTTTATTTTATTTTTTAATGATTTTTAAGGCAAAATGGGAGGAAAAAACCTTTATATGATTTAATATATTCAAATACTATCTGATAATATTTATATGCTTATAGGAAGGAGGTTTATTAGAAATAATAGACCTCTATAAGAATATATTTTTCAATTTGGTGATTTCTCTTTAATTTTACATTATTTCTCTATATTCTCTTATCAGTGAGTAAGAGGAATTTTCAATTTTGGCAAAGTAATTGTTATCGATAATTTTTTCATAACCTGTTTCTTCATGAAGAAGATTTGTAGGATACCTCCAGGGCTTTTTATTTATCATTTTAAGGCATTTGTTTTCCTTTTTTTTTCTTTTTTCATTTTTATTGAGAAATAAGTATTTTTACAGAATTTTGATACTAATTGTATAATTTGTAAGCGTTTTAGGTGACAGTTGGCAGCGTCACTCCAAATAAGATACGCGTATGTTAATATTGGCCTTATAACACTTTTGAAGAGTAGATTTTTGTTTTTGGGGTTTAGAAATGACCTTGTATTTCGTAGTGGCTATAATGCTTTAAATGATTTTATAGCTTTTTGGCACGTAGCCATAAATCTGCTTGTAATACTTCTTTCCTTTTTTTTTAAGAAAATGTACTTTTTAAGAAAGGATACTTATTACTTATAATTTTACGAAAATTTACTTTTTTAAGAAAGTTACCTTTTTTAGGGAAAATGTAGTTTTTTAAGAAAATTTACTTTTTAAGAAAAAATATTTATTTTTATGGAAATTTAATTTTAAGAAGATCTACTTTATTTAAAAATATAACTTTTTTTAGAAAAGATACTTTTTTTAACAAAATTAATTTTTTTAAAGGAAGGTACTTTTTTAAGAAAAGGAACTTTTTTAAGAAAAAAACAATTTGTTAAGAAAACGTATTTTTTAAGAAAATTTACTTTTTAAGAAAATAAACTTTTTTGTTAAGAAAACGAACTTTTTAAGAAATTATCTCTTTTTATGATAAGGATAAAAAAGGAGCTTTTTAAAAAAAAAATATTTTTTTTTAAATGTGATTTCTTTTTAATTTTTAAAGAAAAAATATTTATTTTTATGGAAATTTAATTTTAAGAAAATCTACTTTATTAAAAAATAAAACTTTTTTTTAGAAGATATACTTTTTTTAACATAATTTTTTTAAAGAAAGGTATTTTTTTAAGAAAAGGAACTTTTTTTAAGAAAAAAACACTTTGATAAGAAAAGAATTTTTTATTAAAATTTACTTTTTAAGAAAATAAACTTTTTTGTTAAGAAAACGAACTTTTTAAGAAATTATCTTTTTTTATGATAAGGCACTTTTTCTAAAAAAAGGAGCTTTTTAAAAAAATATATTTTTTGTAAATTTAATTTTTTAAATTTTAAAAATTAAAATAATTACTTTTTTCAGAAAAGGTACTTTTTAGGAAAAGGTTATTTTTTAAGTAAATGTACTCCTTCAAGGAAGGGAGCTTTTTAAGAAAAGTTACTGTTTTACAAAAAAATTACTTTTATAAGAGAAGGTTGGGTAGGGGAATCCAGCTGCAAGATAATAATTCGTAATTTTATGAAATTAAATATTAATACAGCGTTACATATCAGTGAGTTAGGCAGTGAGTCAGTGATGAGCGGGAATATATATAAATATTTTCAAAAGTAAATCAAATTGTAAAACGCTATAATATGGAACTTAAAAACGTTACAATCGGGAAGATGTGCCAAATGTTTAATTTGCCTCAGGTTAATAAATTAGCCATTAAGAGATAATGAATTGATGTTTTTTGTGTTAGCTGCCAAATCGGTAGTCTACAACAAAAATTATTTTTACTTATTCTCAACCTTTAACTTCTAATAATGATATGGTGTTACAAACGTATTGCCAAACTTAATAAATACCCTTTTCTATGATGAAACGTAGAAAAAGATTTTGAGCTAACAAAAAGTGAAACTTTTAAGCGCTCTTCTCACTAAAGCAACACACGCATAGTTTTGTTAACGGTTTCACAAATACTCGTAGCTATGAATGTTCTCTAAGCATCCCGTATTGCTTTGTAAACTTTTTTTTTTTTGCCTTTTAGCAGTTCTTTATAGCTTTCTTTCATTATTGCACTTTCTCAATGCCTTTGAGATTTGTATGGTTTTTTTGATAATGATAAAAAAAATTAAAGAACTCTGGGAAATTGGTGCAATGTCAATGACAAAAACAAAAAAAAAAAAAAATCATTGTGCTTGTATTTGTTCGTTCGTACAATAATTCTTTTGAGCAAATTTTTCTTCCTCGAAGAACTATATTTTTTTTTTCATATAAAACAGTTCCAAATGTTTTTTAAGCATTATCCTTTTTTCTGCTTTTCTAACCAACAGTGTTTATTGAATTGAATTTTAAACGTTTTATTGAAGCATATTAAATTGTAGTTTCTCTTTTATGACCAACAACCATCTACAGTCATCGTCAGTATCATCTAGTGGGTTGTAGTTCTTAAGTCTAGTATATCTTGTTCTCCTTTGACTTGAGAGTCGATGCGTATTTTTTTTTTGCTATCCTGTCAACAATTTATTTTTAATCCTGGCACCACAAAGAGTTTTTTTATCTCTTCAGTTCTTTTTATTATTACTTTAAACATTTTTTTTTATATTTAAATAGTCAGTACTTATCTTTTAGGTAAATGTACTTAATTCACTCATTCATTCATTCATTTCGTTACAAAAGTACTCTTTTATCATTAGTTTTTTTTTTTTTTTCTTATAAAGAGTTTTTTTTTTATTTTCTATAAATTATGCAGAAAATAAGATGATTTTATTCATCTCATTGATATTATGTTTGTATTCCTTTTAATTACTTCAAATAATAGTAGTTTAGAAGGAAACAATAATGATTGCCAGGGCAAACCAGATACATATTCACTTTAAATTTAAGATAAATATTGTTAAATGGGAAGAACCATAAAGCCATGTCTTATAAGTTTGCAACAATATTTTATTAGGCTTGTCTCAAATCTAAGTGGCTTCGGCTCTTGCTTTAAAAAAAATTGTAATAATTTCTATACACCACTGTGCAGAGGGTGTATATCAATTTGTCAAGCATAGAAATAAATTCCGGAGACACCATAAACCATATATTTTCTTGATCCTTGTAACAAGAGAAGTTGATTTAGCGATGACCGTCTGTCCGTCTGTCTGAGAAAATTATGATCACATCCTCAATAACTAAGCACTACTATTCGTTTTTGCATAATATAGTTTATTAACATCGTGATTGAGTAAAAATCATCCAAATCGGACCAATGGGTCACGAGATATGAATGAAAATGTGAAAAACTCTTGAAAAAATAGAAATGTTCAATATGTTTGTTGTTGTTTTTCTTAAGATATGTATATGTTGTAATTATTGTTGTAGTCGTTGTAGTTGTGGCATATTCTTGATGAAGGCGTTGTATGGTTACACTGGACGTGTCACATTAGCTTAAGCAAGCATTGCCACATATTTTTTTCCATAGTTGCCCCGATATAATAAAGAAAATCGCCAATATGAAAGAAAAATTATTTTTATTATTATTATTTCTTTAAGAGTCCCCTTTTTTATAGTACCTAATGTTAAGAAGAGTAAATTAAAAAAAAAATTACCTTTTTTAAAAACTATCCTCTAAAAAGTTGTACCCTGTACCCTGTTTAAGAAAAGTACTCTTTTTTTAAAGTACCCCTTTTTTTGAAAAAGTATAATTTTTTAAAAAAGTAAATTTTATTTTAAAAACTACCATTTTTTGAAAAGTACCCTTATCAAAAAATACAATTTTTTTAATGTACTCTTTTTTTAAAGTATCCTTTTTTTAAACAGTACCTTTTCTTAACAAGAACCCTTTTAAAAGAAGTACTTTTCTTAAAAAAAATTTTTTTTAATAACCATTTTTTTAAAGTCTACCCTTTTTTTTAAAGTGTGCCCTTTTTTAAGAAAGTATCCTTTTCAAAAAAAAAAAAAAAACAAGTAAGAAAATTATAGTCGGTCTAGACCGACTATACGATACCCTATACCATGCATTTAGAGACGCTATCTGTTAGGCCCAACTAACTGGACATTGAAAATAAGCAACAACCAAATTTGAGTGGGATTTTTATTAATTTTTTTGGCTGCAGATATGAAAAAGTTCACATCGGATGCTATATCTATAAAGGGACTAGGTCCAAAAATGGACCGATCCTGATCATGTTTGGTAAAGTCTCTTGTATTTTGCAAAAATATATACAAACAAAATTTGAGAAGAATCAGTGCAAAATTTTGGTTTTTTAATAGATTTAAGTGAAGATCGGGAAGTAGCTCGATATGGGGTCAAAGGGATCATTTTTGGACTACTCATTAATGGATGTAATGAACGCATACACACCCAATTTGAGTAAGATCTATATGACAATTTGGATCTTACGGCAATTTATGTCGATTTCATATGGGTAATTTGTATGGGGGCTAGGTCTGAACATGGACCGATTCTCACAAATTTCAATAGCGTTCATCCCATGGCCGATAAAAGCTTATATACCAAATTTCATCAAAATATATTCATATTTGCGACCTGCAGTTTGATTACAAGCTTTACATGGACACACAGACGGACGGACGGACGGACGGACGGACGGACATTGTTAAATCAACTCAGAAAGTGATTCTGATTCGATCGTTATAATTAACGATGGGTCTAGGTCAAATATTTTTGGTTGTTACAAACAGCAGCACAAAGTCATTATACCCAAACCACATAGTGGTATAGGGTATAAAAATGGCATTTTTAATAGTTTCATTAAAAAATAATGTATTTTTAAAGTACCCTTTATTTAAATATACCTTTTAAGAAAATATACTTTTTTAAGAAAAACTATTTTTGTGGTAGTTTCATCAATTCATTTCCAAATTAATGCCTAATTCGATTGGTAAGAAATTTGTTAACAAAGCTAACATAATGGAAAGTAAACCTAATAGCCGCGAATGGGTATATAAAAATTTCAAAAAAGAAAAATCTTAGAAAAAATACTGGGAATTGATATGAGTATCTCGAATTGGTTTTCATGGACAGATAGAGGAAGGATAAGACTAATTAAAAAAATGGGCACCGCCCAAATGCGATTTTATTAGTCTTAGGCAAATTATACATCTTCCCGATTGTAATGTTTTTAATTCCCATATTAAAGCGTTTTATATTTTGATTTATTTTTGAAAATCTTTATATATATATATTTCTGCTCTTCACTGACTCACTGCCAGACTCACTGATATGTAACGCTATATTATTAATATTTAATTTCAAATAATTTCGAAATATTATCTTGTGCTGGGCTTCCCTACCATACCTTTTCTTATAAAAGGCAATTTTCTTAACAAATTTAACTTTTGTAAAACAGAAGCTTTTTTAAGAGTGCATCCTTGAAAGAGTACATTTACTTAAAAAATACTTTTATTAAAAAATATATATTTTTTAAAGTACCCTTTATTTTAATGTCTATCCTTTTTTTAAAGTACCCCTTTTTAAGTGTTTACCCTTTTTTCCGAAAGTACCCTTCTTGTTAAAAAGTGTCCTTCTTTAATAAAGTACCCTTTAAAAAAATTACTCTTTATATACCCTACTAGCAGATTCCAGCGCTCGAAATTCGAGTGCAAATTCTAGGAAATTTTATTTTTTCATTTAAGAAAGACCCTAAAGGTATGCTTCACAATTCAACTCATTTTAAATGAAGAAAACAAACTCAACACATTAAAAAATTTAATAAACACACACATAGCATTAGTAACAACTTTAAACGATCATAACTCCAAAAAAATGTTCCAGACGATGAAAATTTGTAAATCTGGAAAACAGCTAAAAAGAAATACCTTTCAAAAGAAATACTTTACACAAGAAATCGCCTTGCCTATTAATATTATGGATACCACTATGTGGTCAGGGTATAAGGATTTAGCCATGTCCGTATATCCGTCCGTCCGTCTGTGTGTTCATGTAAACCTTGATGAAATTTGGTGAAAATCGCTTCATGTTCAGACCTAGTCCCCGTACAAGTAATCCCTATGTGCAAAACTTAAATAGCCATAATATCCGAAATATCATATAGATCTCGGTCAAATTGGGTTTGTATATGTGTATTAATTACATCCATTAATCAGTAAGTAATAATCCTAAAATAAATCGTATAGGACAATTCTTAGTAATAGCCCCCATATAAAGCTGATTCACGATCTTCATTTAAATCGATCAAAAAACAAAAATATTGCACAGATATTTCTCAAATTTGGTTTTTGCAAAAATTAAGTAAACTTACCAAATATGGTCAGGCTCGGTCCATTTTTCGAGCTAGTCCCCATATACTATAAATATAGCATCCGATATGAACTTACCAAATATGGTCAGGATTGGTCCATTTTTCGAACTAGTGCCCACATACTAAAAATGTAGCATACGATATGAACTTTTTCATATCCGAAGGCAAAAAAATTAATAATAATACCACTCAAATTTGGTTTATGTTTACTTTCTATATCTAATTAGTTGGACCTAAGAGATATGGTCTATAAACGCATGGTATAGGGTATCGTATAGTCGGTCTAGAGCGAATATAATTTGCGTACTTGTTTTAAAGTACCCTTTTTTAAAGAGTATCTTTTCTTTAAAAAGTAGCTTTTCTTAAAGAAGTACCTTTTCTTAAAAAAGTACCTTTTCTTAAAAAAGTACCTTTTCTTAAAAAAGTACCTTTTCTTAAAAAAGTACCTTTTCTTAAAAAAGTACCTTTTCTTAAAAAAGTGCCTTTTCTTATAAAAGTACCTTTTCTTAAAAAAGTACCTTTTCTTAAAAAAGTACCTTTGTAAATGTAAATTTTTTTAAAAAGTACCTTTTCCAAAAAAATTCACTTTTCTTAAAAAATTACATTTTCTTTTCTTAATGGAAGACCCGGTTTGTTTCAATATTGATTTCTGTTACAAATTTATTTTTTTTTAATTTAAAATTTTTAATTTAAAAAATTTAAATTTATACTCGTATTACTTAGCATATTACGAAGCAAATTTTTGACCAAAAATATTTAATAAGTTTGTGCGGTTGTTTGTAACTATCGATAATACTTTACACAGGGGTATGACTCTACTTCTTTTCTGCGCACAGTGGCGCCATTTGAGTTTTTCGTTGCAGAAATCTTAACTTTTGAACCAATTGAGATAGTCAAATAAGTTAAGAGGCATATGATAAATGTCCAACATATGAAATAAGAACTTGGACAAGGTGCTTCGCCTTCTAGATGTTTACTTATGGGTTACCAAAGTTGAAATTTGTTAACGGCATGTTAACTAAAAAACATGATTTTTAACAATTTTATATTGTTAATGTTTCTTTTTCAAGGTTTTTATGTTTTAAAATTATTATCCATAAATAAAATAAAAAATTTTTTATTTTCCATCAAAGTTGAAAAATAATGAAAAAAAAAAAATAGACAGTTGCTGCTAAATAGCGATTTACCTGGAGAAACACAAAGCAAACGTAAATTTTTTTTCTATAATATACTGAATAAATACATAAATCAATAGAAATAAAAAAAATTACGATTTTAAGGGTTATATCTTCTAAACTAAAAATTTTGTTGAAGGTAGCAAATTTGTAATATTTGAATTTCAAAATATCGTAAGCCCACATGAAATTTTTGACTTTTGCAACCTCATTTGTTCTAAAGTCGCCACTGTGCGACGTTCACCCGTCCATGTTTGATTACCGCGTAAACCTGGTACGCACACTAAAAGTCGCAATTATACAAAAAACTTCTATCGGGTATGCTTTTTAGTCTATATAGAGCGACTTTAATTCCTTACCTGTTTTTATCGTTTTTTTTAATGTATCCTTAAATTAACATATTACTAACTACTTCAGACAAAAACATTTTAAAATTTGTTTTTTTTAATATTAATACCTTGGCATGTTTTTAGCCTAGACTCATTTGACATTTCTTTGCATTATCGTATGACTTCTAAGGTATCAAAACATTCTTATAGGGATAAAAATTTGGGTATTGGTGTTCTATGAAGTACTTAATTAACTTATACTCTAGTCAGAGAAAAGTAATTAAATTTTGTAGATAGTAATTAATTATTTCTTAAGAAGACACGATCATTGTTTTTTATAACAAGAAATTATAATAGAAACTGGTCATAAATAAAAGCAATTAACTTAAAATTTAAATGTTGGCAACAGTTTTAAAGTGGTACCCGTACCCAATATTGGTTGTAATATTGAGTTTAAGACACAGAGGTGGAGGGTATCAAAGATTCGACACAGCGGAAATTAACACTCATATTTGTTTTACTCTAACTTCAATCGTTCACATTTAGCCAATCTATGCAAACTCTGCTTTAAAAAAACCTTAAAGAAAGATATATTTTGTAACATTGTTGTTTCATAATATTTAAACTAAAGTAAAAATAATAAACTACACTCTAGTGCCTTTTGCTAATTCCCCCCTTATTCTTTTGAACGCCAATGAAAGAAATAACAACATGATCTGTTTTTTTTTTATTTTACTCGAATCTCGTATAAAAATGCGGGAATTCTTTTTGTCTTGTCTTCTTTTTCTTCGGTTTATCACTTATCGTTATCTTGTAATTACGTGTATACCACAAATGTTAATGGGGGCTAAAGGAAAAACAATGGGCATAACAACGCAGAAAAATATAAGGAAGGCAACAGCCGGACGTACAAACCGAAAGATAACAACTGACCAACCAACCATCTAACCGTGCTATAGATGTGAATGAGCGAGCTTTACAAGTAAAAGTGTAATTAACGAGATATCAGCAGCGTAACAAAGCATGTGCACTGCACGATTAACAATGTAGTTATAGCAATAAATGGCGTGTGGAATGCTTAATGATTACATTAAGGGCACTTCTTTATACAGTTAAAACAACTAATAATGATTTTTCTGTTAAATAAGATATTTACAATGGATTTCAAAGTAAATAAAATAGTTATGTATGTAATTGAAAAAATAAAAAAAAATCTTGTGCATTCTGTGTAGAAAAAAATAAACATTTTACAAAGTTAAACTTGTGAGTTTCATACTTTTGAGTTTCATATTAGGATTTAAACTTTAGTTAACTATATATTGGTCAAAGTGATAAAAACCATATTGCAACAAATAAAGTATAGTAAAAAACATAGCTTAAGCATTTTAAATAATAAAAAAAAAAAAGCTGATAAAAGTTTTAAGATTTCTTTTTCAATTGTATCAATTAACTCTCTTCGATAAAACGCGCGGTTAAAGAGCCTGTAGGGGCGGGATCCCGACCGTTTCCAAATTTTAACCACTCATTTTCGATGTCATTGCGATTCCAGTGATTCGAAGACTCATATCTTTCATTCATCTCGATTTTAAGTTTTGAAATTGAATTGCTTGTACATATTTTCTTGGATTGGAGCCTTTTTCAAGAAAATGTACGTTTTTAAGAAAAGGACCCATTTAAGAAAAGGCACCTTTTTGATGTGTAAACTCCTATACGCTCAGGGGGATAAAAATAAAATCACATAAACAGAATAAGACAAAAACGGTGTGAGGTGTGAGTGTTTGGTATAAAGATTATTGCAGCTAATTCAACAACCCTCAAGTATAACAACGTTAAAAATTTCACAATATAAACTAATTCAACAACCAAATAGTATAACACAATCACAAATATAACAATATAGAAGTATAACAGCTAATTAAACTAGGCTAAATGTGAAACAACTCTAAATTGAAAAAAAATATACTGAAAGCATAAGTACTTCCAACTTAAAAAAAATCTTTTTATTACTAGATGTTTACACATTTCCCCTGTGATCGGACTCATACAGTTTTTTTTTTTTTTGCTAAAGGTACTATTTTAGAACAAATACTTTTTTAAGAAATTATATTTTTTGAAAAAAAGATACTATTTAAGAAAATAACTTTTTTAAGAAAACGTACTTCTTTCAGAAAAGGTACAATTGTAGACAAAGTACTTTTTTGAGAAAAGGTAATTTTTTAAAAAGGTACTATTTAAGAAAAAGGTACTATTTAAGAAAAAGTGCTTATTTAAAAAAAGAAAAATTAAGAAAAATTTACTTTTCTAAGAAAATTATCTTTTTAAAGAAAATGTAATTTTTTAAGTAAAGGTATTTTTTTCAGAAAAGGTACAATTGAAGAAAAAGTACTTTTTTGAGAAAAGGTACTTATTTCAGAAAAGGCACTATTGAAGAAAAAGTACTGTTTTGTGAAAGGGTACTTTTTTTTTTAAAACGTTACTTTTAAGGAAAAGTATTTTTTAAGAAAAGCTACTTTTTTAAGAAAAATTTACTTTTTTTAAGAAAATGTATTATTTAAGAAAAGGTACTTTTTAAAGGTACTTTTTTGAGAAAATGTACTTTTTTAAAAAGGTGCTATTTAAGAAAAAGGTACTATTTAAGAAAAAGTACTTTTTTAAAAAAGAAAAATTAAGAAAAATTTTTTTTCTAAGAAAATTTTCTTTTTAAAGAAAATGTAATTTTTTAAGTAAAGGTTTTTTTTCCAGAAAAAATACAATTGAAGAAAAAGTACTTTTTTTAAAAAAAAAGTCCTTTTTCAGAATTGTTTAAAAAAGGTACTTTTTTCAGAAAAGGCACTATTGAAGAAAAAGTACTGTTTTGAGAAAGGGTACTTTTTTTTTAAACGGTACTATTTAAGGAAAAGTATTTTTTAAGAAAAGCTACTTTTTTAAGAAAAATTTACTTTTTTTAAGAAAATGTATTATTTAAGAAAAGGTACTTTTAAAGAAATTGTGTTTTTTTATAAAAGGCAGTTTTTTAATAAAATGTACTTTTTAAGGAAATTGATTTTTTAAGGAAAGTACATTTTTAAGTAAAGATAATTGTTTGAAAAAATTTACTTTAAGTTATTGAACTTTTTAAGACAAGATAATTTTTTAAGAAAAAGTTACCTTTTAAAGAAAATTTTTTAAGAATTTTTTTTAAGGAAATGTACTTATTTTAGGGAAAAATTCCTTTTATATGAAAAGGTACTTTTTTAAGTTCCAAAGTCATCTTTTCTTCGATTGGAACAAAATATACCATTGCAAAAGTAACAGAAATGTTTGAGATACACAATTTTAAAAGAAATGATTTCATTATGAAGCATTTCAAGAATGTGACATATCAACGTACATCACTTTCTGAGCCGATTTAGCGATGCACAGATTTTTCTAAAATTTGGTCGGTAATGCTTTTGCAAAAAAGATGTGACTTTATTAACTACAGAGAGGATCGCTACATTTTTCCACCGATATGTAATTTTTCAAATCGGCAGCCAAAAAAATTATTAAAAACTCCACTCAGATTTGGTTTATACTTATTTTTATACGCAATTAGTTGGACCTAAGACCAATTCCCTTCAATTGTTATTGTATTTGGCTTGACTGAAACGAACGGTTTAACTGATTGTTTGACACTAACCTTTATTTGCGATTAATTTTGTTTTAAATGCCTGTACCTGAACAGGAAGAGAGAAAAAACTCTTTACTCTCTATCTGTTGGCGCCCTCTAAATGATCTTAACAACATACTCATTTGTATATTCATAAATCATTTATTGGTAATTACTCAATGTCTAGGGAACAAACTACACGTGTAGACATGATTATGTCCCAGTGCATTCTTAGGTACAATAAACTGTTAGAATTAAAAAGCCTAATTCCATAGTGACAGACCTGACATTCCATGATCTTTCCAGTCCAATGTTATACAGTAAAAGTTTTTCATTGTTCATAAAAATATATAAAATTATGACGGACCTGACCAACCTGTTTACCAATAGAAAAAGTGAGAAAGTATTAATAATTGGGATCAAAAAGCAGACGTGACAGACATGACAACAAACAGACATCGTTTCTCAGGATGTCTTTAAAACACATAAAAGCTCTGAAGTTATTTGTATGACAAATAAGAAAAGCAAATAATAAAGCAAATAATAAAGCATATCAAAAACATAAATTTTTAAATAAATTATAGTAAAAAGAAGTTTATTGTAATGTGACAGACATAACACTGCCTTAATTTTCAAAGTTAATTAATTACACTTTTCCTTTCTTACTGGAAAAATAGGGGCTATAAAAATATAAAAAAAAAAACATGTAACAAAGTATTGTCATATTTTCATACCCTTTTCTTTGAAATGGTATCAATAAAAATTATTTTTAAATTAAAATTTTAAAATTGGACGTATGGGGTGACCATTGCATGGAATTACCCAAAAGAGTTAAAAATCTAAAAAGGGCTAAAAAAAAGTTTATAAACCTTATAAATCTTGTAACTTATGCGCTCTTAAACAACTTCAAAATTTATCATACCATTTCCTATTAATTTTTAAAATTAAATAATGTTTTACGGACGGGCCAGATGGGTAAAAAAGTATATATAGCGTTAAAAAAGAGTCTTTCACCTTTTGATTCCTTGATCCCCAAAAGTTTCATTTGTCTAAAAGGAAATTTGAGAGAAATATAGTGAGATAAAAAACATCTTATAACACACCAAATATAAACATTACATTGGTCAAATATACCATAAATATAACAAAAAATGGCACATCCCAATGCCGGTGATAGTGTGTGAGGAGTGATAATTTATTTTTGATCAAATTTAAAAAAGGCCACTTTTAAATTTTATAAAAAGTTTGTATTCAGTAGCATGCCACGCCCACCATTTTCATAATTTTTATCCAGTTTTTTGGCTGCCTTAGTTCTGATATGTTTGATATTAAATGCGATAACATTTTTGGTGTTAAGTTTTGGCCATACTTGAGCGATGCAGAATCCATAAATTGGGCTACGAACTGCAACCTCATCCAGCATATTCTCCAGTTTTAGTCCTCTTTGACTACTTGTTGTTGCCAAACCTAAAAAAATTAGCTCGGCGGTAACAAATTTGGGTCAAATGAAGGAGTCATCACTATAACAACCTTGAGAAAACCTATTATTTGAAAAGAATAAAAAGATTGGAAAAAAGTTCAACTAAATGTATCGAGCTAAAACAAAACTATGTTAAGAAATAAAACGTTTTGTTGGCAAAAAAAAATATATATATATTTTAACCAAAAAGTCACTGAGAGTTTTCAAACCACCCGCGTATTCCAAATTTGAAGCTTTTGCTTACGACTGAATATTGCTAAGGTATCGTGTACTTGTTAGCTAACGAACCCCAATGTCTGTTTAAATTTTATTTATTTTTGGTTATATTTAAATAATTCGTAAAATTTCCCTTGCCAACGATCTTTTTTTTATGTCAACTGATTATTTAAGAGACCATCTTGTATTTTCTGTTTGTGCCCTTTATTTAAACGCAAGGTGTACTACACAAAGTTTGTTTTCCAGGTATCTGGTGTTTTCACTTAATTTGATATTTGATATTTAAAAGTTCAAAAAGGTTTCGTTGCATATTGTTTTACGTACATTTTGAGAGGCCCTAACAAACTAAATGTTAAATTCGCATTTGATTATGAAGTACACGTATAGAGACAAAAAATACAGCTGCCTTTAAAAAAAAGATTTATATTTTACATAAAAAGATGAACATTGATTAGATTGCATTGTTTTAAGTACAGGGTGATTTAAATTTCTTGTCCGATTGTAAATTTTGTAAAATTTAATTGCCACATAACCTAACTTTTTAACTCCTTGATGATATTAAGTCTTGCAAAATAAATTTTTATTATTTTGTTTACTACTTTAACGCTCCAAAGTTTTCTTAACCATATTCTAACTTATTTTAGTTTAGTGTCCAATGTTTTGCCATTTTGGCACTTTCATAATACTTGGTTATTTGCCCATTTTTTGAGTATATATGTATATTATATTTGTCTTTTTGTTGCTGTTGTTATTTTTTGGCTGCCTGCTGTTGCCACAACTAATATGTCTGTATGTCTGTCTGTCTATGCTAACAAGACACATTCGTTGCGCCTTGTCTTCTCTTTGTTAATGCTGTTGTGGATGATCATGATGTGGTAGTGCTGTTTTGGTGCTGGTGGTGGTATTCTGTTGTTAGTTGGTTCTTGTGTTAACTTTGCCTTAAGACAAGCAACTCAACTCAGCCACACACACACACTCGCACATACACAGCGAGTTTTAAAGAGTGAACTCATTTCGAAACTCGAAAAATGAAAATAAGATCTTTGAACATTTTTATTTTTATACTAACAAATTTAGTTTTTGTTATATCAGGTTGGAAATCATATTTGAATTTAATGGAAAAGAAATATGGAAAAATTGAAGACAGAGCTTTATACTGCTTCTTTCCAGCGATGATCACTTTTTCCCAACAAAAAGCGTAAACCTTTATCCCAAAAAGCGCTAAAAGGTGCTAAATTAGAATGAAAGTAAAGGTGAGGATTCACAACATGCGTTATACGCTTTAAACGTTTTGGATTACTGTCACAAAAGTGTGACAGTGTGTTGTCATAATAAAGTGTACAAGGCGTGTATGACGTCAAAAGTTCGCCAGCTTTCAACTTTTTCACGCGTTGACAGCTAATCAGCTGTTGTTGTTTATTTGTGAATATGAAAACCAACAAAAGAAAAATAAATTTCTGAAATTATGAATGAAAATCTAATAGAAAAAAAAAAAAAAACATAAATATGTGTATGAAAAAGAAAATATTGACCGTAGAAAGAGCAAATAGGGCCGAGAAAGGAAAATAAAATATAGTAAGTGTATAACGCATGCTATGTAACTCGCTTAAAAAGCGTTGCCATCGAAACGCGTGGTGTGTAATTCCACCTCAAAAGCGCTAATTATATGTTTGTAAAAAAATTAAATTATTCTCGAAAAACTTATAATTTATTTGTACATTTAAAATCATTTAATATTTATTTGGCTTGAGTCAATGGCTTTTTCAATAGAAATCCATCTGATTGGTGCTACCGTCGGTATCTTTCTTGCTATATCGGAATTTTTGTTACTCAACTTAAATATTTTATCATTTAATTTTTGTCTTTGTGACCAATAACAGAACCAATTATGAGTGTCTTTGACCAAAAAGTTAAATTTGGAGCGAAATTGTTCAAATAGGTAGAATTTCGTTTAACATGATCTGTTGTAATTAAATGGAGCTAAAATACTTAATAAAAAATAAAGCTGCAATTTCGCTTTTTTAAAAAGACGTTAAAAAAATGCGAAAAGCGCTAAGTTGGCTTTGCTGTTCCTTTCGAACAACACGACTTGTTTATCGCCAGCATTATTCTGCCTATTCGCTCAATAAGCTAATCGTAGGAAAGATATGTATCAAAAGAGAGCTAAAGATCTTTAGATTCTAAACAATTATATGATGTCATATAAGAGGGTACATACCAATTCTCAGTCCGTTTGTAACGCATCGAAAAATAAATTTGCTACCCTAGTCGAGTCGATGGAGCGAAGTCTGTCTGTCCGTCTATCTATTGAAATCACTCTCATTCACAAAATAAACCATTTACCTTGGTAAAATTAAGATAATATTGCTTATCATTTCGAGCAGGCTTGTAAAGGGTGATTTTTTTTGGTTTAAACAGCTGACGCACGTTTCGTGTTTTGTTTCATTCTCAAATATCTTCAGTTTGGTCTATAATTTAACCATGAATCGTCTTACAACCGAACAACGCTTGCAAGTTATTGAATTTTATTATCAAAATGCTTGCTCTGTTAAGAAAATTCATCGCGCGCTTCTTCCATTTTATGGTCAGTTTAATCGACCCACTGAAGCGGCTATTCGGGCTATTGTGACTAAATTTCGCACCAAATTTACATTGTTGGGCATTAAACCACCAACACGCTTACGTAGTGTGCGAACTGAAGAAAATATCGCAGCTGTATCGGCCAGTGTTAATGATGACCATCAATTATCGATTCGTCGAAGTTCGCAGCAATTGGGCCTCTGTTACTCAACAACGTGGAAAATGTTGCGGAAGGATTTAGGTGTGAAGCCTTTCAAAATACAGCTGGTGCAAGAATTGAAGCCGAACGACCTACCGCAACGTAGAATTTTTGGTGAATGGGCTCTTGGAAAGTTGGCCGAAGATCCACTTTTTTACCTAAAAATTGTGTTCAGCGACGAAGCTCATTTTTGGCTCAATGGGTACGTAAATAAGCAGAATTGTCGATTTTGGAATGAATATCAGCCAGAAGCATTGGAAGAGCTACCAATGCATCCAGAAAAAGTCACAGTTTGGTGCGGTTTATGGGCTGGTGGCATCATTGGACCGTACTTCTTCAAAGATGATGCGAATCGTAACGTAACTGTGAATGGTGAGCGCTACCGAGAGATGATATCCAACTTTTTTTTGCTTGACTTGCATGACATGTGGATTCAACAGGACGGTGCCACATGCCACACAGCACGCGCAACAATGGACTAATTGAGAGGCGAGTTCGATGAACATTTTATTTCACGTTCGGGACCGGTCAATTGGCCGCCTAGATCGTGCGATTTAACGCCTTTAGACTATTTTTTGTGGGGCTATGTTAAAGCTCATGTCTATACAGACAATCCCGCTTCAATTGACTCATTGGAAGACAACATTGAAGCATTTATTCGTGAGATAATGGCCGAAATGTTAGAAAGAGTATGCCAAAATTGGACTAAGCGGATGGACCGTACTATCGATTCAAATAAAGATTCCATGCATTTTTCTGAATTTTATGTGTTTTTTTTTTTTTGGAAAACTTTCCTATAGCTCTTAAAAAATCACGCTTTATTTAAAATGGGGTGAATCCGGTATCATTGTGACAAGAGACGCATCTAAAAAAATGCTAAAATTGCAGTGTGATTGTTGTTACATTTTAATATTAACTAAGTTTATCAAATTGTTCACTTTTTTTTAACAATTTTGTTTACATTTGCTGTCAATAGTGCAATATGTTCAGATATTAATGTAAAGGTAAAACCCAAGTAAAGGGTATTAAATATTTGGCATACCCGAATTTATCACTCTTACTTGTTTAAGTTATATTTTAAATTGTCCCAGGATAAGCTGCTTCTCAGAAGGAAGCTGAACTTCAATCTTTGTTTTGGTGCCCAAAGTATTCCTTCGCCAAATTTTCTGAGATCAAAATTTATTGAAATGCCAGTTTGCTGATGAATGTTGCTACATTAAGAAACTCAAAAAAATTTTTTTTTTAATTCTTTTACACAGAAAAAAATTCACCAACCGAATTGTTAGGTTATATTTGGAATTGTCCCAGAATAAGCGGGTTCTCAAAATTTTTTTGATATATCAACTGTATTTTCGATTGTATCAACAAAAATTTAATAGCATCTATCAATTTTCTATTGTAATAAAATATTTACTGTTACGACAATAGAAATGTTTTCATAATCAAAAATGCAGAAATTAGGCTACAAACTTCATAGTGATTAGGTTGGCAATAAATTTGGTTGAATTATATTTTCTTCATGCATTTGAAAACTAATACATATTTCTGTGGTGTTCTGGAGTAACTGCGTATGTCCATTTTTTTTCAGTCTTGAGGGAACGATTACATATATATTAATTTTAAACGCTCTTTACATGTGTTCAATTAAAAAAAAAAAAAATTTACCATTTCTGAGCTTTTTCTTTAAATAACGACGTAACTTAAATGTTTATTAAATTAATTTGCAGCACTAACGACGTATGTCAACCTACGTTTGATAGCTGACAAATTATTTTCTCAGAAAACGCCACATAGCGACTTACGTTGTTATTAATGAAAAAAAAATGCAAAATAATTTTGGATTATTTTTCAGTTTATAACCACTTGTAAAAACTAGTGTGTTTATTTCCGTTATTTTTTGTCACTATTATTCTTCATGCGTTGTAATATTCTCATCCTAAGTCCCGTTAACTTTTTGTTGACGAACAAAAAAATCAATTTTTCAAGCAACAACAACTTATGTCTACATGGGGGGTTGCATTGGTAGTTTTCTTTTTCAAAGAAAACGACGTTTGTCTACATAAGTTGTTTTATCTGCACACACTTTGAGTGTAATTTACATATTGTTTTTTCGTCCGTCTCTAGGATCTATTCCTTTGAAGATTTTTGACTCAAAATTTTATATAAAGTATTTATTGCCCATATCTGCAGGGCTGTTAAATAAAAAGCTCTAAAATCTTTATATCGAGCTCATAATTTCAAATATAACGTTTTTTGGTTCCCCTGAACATTTTGATTTTAGACATACGCGTTTGTTCTAGAAAACCACAGATTTATTAAGTCTCTTTATATTATGTCCTGTGGTTCCTAGAAGGAGCAAAGGGCAAAGTCTCTTAAATGGCTTTTAAAAAAAGATTGAATTTAAAGGACCTCTACGGACGGTGATACAGAGCGAAATCTACTTAAAAAGTTATTCATTGCTGCCTGGAGGTTTACAGCGGGAATTATCGTTCGAAAGCGTTCCTTTAAATCATACAAATTTATTGGATTTCTTTTGTAAAGTTCTTAATCCAATTGAATAAAATTCAAAGCAATTCTAAATGGCAAGTTTGCTGATTGATTTTTAAAAGGAAATTAATTTAAATCCTTATGCTGAATTAACTGTAGTAACTGTTTGCTGATGCCAATTTGAGCTGATAAGCTCCTTGTCGAACCTACGATTTCCTGCTTTCGAACTGGGGCACAACGATGATAAGGCCTTCTTGTGATTGTCCCAGTCTCTAGTCAAAATTGCTCGGAGGAGTACCGTCAAACGTGTGCCTAAACTCTCTTTCGACGAAAAAGTGTGACCGCGGCATGCAATGCCAATTCTTGTTTCATCATTCCAATCGTTTATTTTCTTTAAATTGCAAGAAGCTGAAAGCGATTAATTAAAAAGAAAAAAAGTTAATACGTTTTTTTTTCGTAGCAATATTTATCAGCCACTCTGTACTAGGATTCAATTATTTTTTTTATCCAAACTTAAATTAAGAATTAAGGATTGAATTCTTCTAAGCCGCTGTTTACGCTCAACTAAAATGAACTGACTCGTGTTCGTGTTTTGTTGGGGGAACAATCTAAAAAAGGCATTGTGAGGAGGAGTACAACATACAACACTCGAGTTTCATGACCGAGTTGAAGAAAACAAAAAACCCCGTATAAAATAAAAGAAAAACATTAAATGCACGTTGTGGGTTATATTGTTTTGGCGTTTTTGTTACGCCTCAGTATATAGTAAAGTTTTGATTGTTTTGTTGTGGTTTATTTTGTATTCAACAACAGTTTTTTTTATTTTTTGTTGCTTTCAAATTCAATTCTTAAACTTAAACTCTTTAACATATAGTTTACGATTCTTTTAATATCGTGCTTGTGTTTTTTTTTTATTCTCCTCCTCTTCTTTCTTAGGCTATATATTTTCAATGCCAAAAGCGATTTTGGTTTTAGATTTCAATTTCAATTCCCATTTATGTACGTAGTTTTTGTATGTATAAGTATAATAGGAGTCAGTCAGTCCTTATCTTTTAAAAGGCTTCTTTTTTAATTTTTGTTGTTAGAAATAATCATGGTTTCTTTTTTTAATGCATTTATTGGTTTGTAGCTTGGTGTTCGTACGGGTTTTAATTTTTTTTTTTTTTGTTTTCGGGCTCCCTATGGAGTTCATTTTGAGAAGAAGCAGCATTTTTAGGTTGTTGTTCAGCCTGTAGCTAAAATTTACCTTTCATTACTTCTTTTAAACTTGATTTCAAAAAAGGTGTGATGTTTTTGTTTGTTCTTGTTTACCTTTGCGATTTTTGTTATTTTTTTTGAACCTATGGTTCGTTTAACTTGTGGAAACATTATTTTTTTTTAAATAACAAGATTCTATTTAAGACACTGAGTGCAAAACACATTGGAAAATTTTTTTTTTTTTTTTATACAGTTTGCTTATTGTTAAAATTTCGTTTTAAAGTTCTTTGACATACAATTATGATTATTAATAATAACTTTACTTGGTTTGATTGTATAATTAGAAAACAGTTATAATAATTAATTATTGGTTTTTAAAATATTTTGTTTAAAACTAAAAACAACAAAATAATATAGTGTTGTGTAGATGGCAAATTGAAGAAAAAAACTTACCCAACGTAGAGTTCATTCAATTATTAACAATTATTTTAAAAGTTATTAAAATGAAATGAATGTTGTTTTAAATCCACGGCTTAAAACAGTTTTTATTATGAAAAAATAACTTTAAAAAAATAATTTTTATGATAATTTTCTTTTTTATTAAAAAACAAAAAAAAATGTTTTTTAAAAAACAAAAACAAAATATTTTAAAAAGAAAACAGTTTCATAAACTTAAAACTAAATTATTGTAAAAAACACACCGAGGTGTCCTCATATTTTAAACCATATTTTGACAAAATGATGCCCGATTTACCCCAATTTAAATAGCAAACAGCTCGAAATGATGACAAATAAGTTTACCCAGGTGAACGGGCGTGATTTCAACAGACAGACGGACAGCCGGACATAGCTATATTGACTTGCGTTCTTATTAGGATCAATAATGTATTACTAGCAGATTCCAGCGCTCGAAATTCGAGTGCAATTCCTAGGCAACTTTATTTTTCAACTTAGCCAATTCACAAACCAACACTTTTATGGTTTATTATTATTGTGAATGAAGATACCAAACTCATTAACAAACACATTAACAAATTTAATAAAACACAAATAGCATACATATAATTTTATGTATGTGTTAGTAGCAACTTTTAATGCAATTTACTCAAAATAAAGGAAAAAATTTAAAAATCTGTAAATCTGGTGAACAGCTAAAAAGAAATACCTTTCAAATAATATACTTTTGGTAAAAATCGGGATAAAACGGTAGAACAAAACATCAGTCACAACAAATCGCCTAGCCTGTTAATATCAAAGATACTTTATCGGGTCGGAAATTAATTTTTCGATGCGTTACAAACGGAATGATAAACTGATATATACTCTCTGTACAGTGGTGTATGGAGGGTATAAAAAAATAATACAACAAAATAATTAATAACAATTTTAAAAATTGTTATTATCAAAAAATTTCTTTCACAATTAATTTGTTACTCAAAAATTTATGAAAATTCCGTTCTATAGTTTAATTTTTCCGTTGTTGTTATATGAATCGATATCACTACTAAATTATCTTATATAACTTCAAAATCGAATAAAAACTCGCCAAGAAATAACAAATGCCCCAGACCACTTTTGTGCCAAAAAAAAAACTCTAGGTCATGAAATGTGATGAACATTTTTTCCACTTTAACAAATTGATTAATCGTCCTATACTAGCTTGGGGTCATTTGTGGCGCCCAGTCCAAATGGGTTAATGACGTCAAATAATTTATTTTCCCTAACTCATAGCTATAACGATGAAATAAAACATTTAAAAGTAGAAAACTGATAAATTTTTGATACAAAGTATTTAGAAACAGTACAAAAAACACATTTTTATCGAAATCCGCAAAAAAAAATTCTTTGTAAAAAAATTCTGGTGAGGAATTTACTTAAAAATTCACACAGTTAATCTCTAACATATATGTAACAAAACTTTAAGGTGCCAGATCCATTATTTGAAATTTTGTTTAAGAAAATTTTTTAAAACTTAAAAAAGAAGTTTTCAAAATTTTATAAAAAAAATTTCCATTTTAGGTCTCATTTCGTGGTAATAAAACAATACTTCATATCCGAGTACTTATAGGTATAGAGACAAGAAAAAAATTATGGTTTTAATCAATTTGTTAAAGTTGAAGAAATGGTCATCAAATTTCATGACCTGGATTTTTTTTTGGCACAAAAGTGGTCTGGGGCATTTGTTATTTCTTGGCGAGTTTTTATTCGATTTTGAAGTTATATAGCTTCTTGAAAAGATAATTTAGTATTGATATCGATTCATATAACAACTTGCCGATAAATTAATTAAACTATAGAACGGAATTTTCTTAAAATCTGATAAAAGGTCATATTTTCCCCATATAAACAAACTTGGAATTTTCAGTCCCGTTGAGGCACCTCTAAAATTTTTTTTGATTAACCCAAGTCTTTGTATTTCTCAGTTTTTTTTTTGCAATTCGCTTATTTTTAAGGGGTTGGAGAGTTTTAACCCTACATATTATTGACAAGAAAAAATTTTATGGCTCTCAAAAAAGTTTAAATTTTTGTTAATTGTAATTTTTGACTCTTCCGACTCAAAAGGTTCCCGACCCGTGGTATAGGGTATAGATCGACTAAAATTTTCTTACTTGTTTTAATTTGACATTTTGCATTGTCTAAATACTGTTACAGCAGATTGTTAAGAATAGGTTCTAGAAACCCAGATGTGATCAATTTAAAAATTTCCCATAAAGGCATCAATACCATTATTTACATTTCCATAAAAAATGTTATAAAAATTAACTTAAAAAACTAACAAGGAAGGAATCCAGATGAAAAGTTTCTAAATCCGCTGAAAAATTTCAATTTAATAATTGTGCTATGAATCGATTCCGAGTTTAAACCCCGATAAGATATATATGCAAACTTTAATTGGAATACATATAATTTTTTCACTAAACTTTTGTAGTTCTAAAAATAATAAAGGGTTACATTCAAAGAGCTGTTAATATAATTGCTGTGGTATCTTTTTAATTAATTTTTTTTCTATTCATTTTATGATAAACCCCTTTCACGGAAACTCTTTACCACCTACAACTTCTACTTTTTGCATTTCTGTCAATATCTATTTATTCATTAAACTTGCAATATGTATGCAGATAAAGTTATTTGTTCCCTTCATTATACTTTAACTAACCACAAAGTAAATTATTACCAGTTCACATTTCAATGATTCTTGAGGCATGTTTGGTTCATTGATACTTTTTTTTATGTATATATTATTTGCAATTGAAACATTTTTTTCACAGCATGTGGTATTTTTAGAAATGCTCTTGAAATGGGAAACATAGAAAATAATTGAAATACCTACACATATCATACATACATCTTTACCTCGATATTCAGGGTACTAATTTTACACGATTTAAGATTCACAGCGTAAAGGTAACGGCTCGAATCAGCTGATTTAACATGTCTTATGGAAACACATACAAGTGCTTACCCAACGTAACGAGATCTTCTGTTGAAATTATATTTTCTCTACCTTTTTACGTAAGAGAGAAATATAATTGACATTTTTGCATATACATATAAACAAAAAGTGGAAAAACTGAAAATGGAAGAAAATACTAAAAATTAATAATTATTTCTTTAAATTTAAAGATAAAATTGATAAAGCATATAAATTTAATAAAAAATCATCAAACCTCGCAAAAAATCGCAAAAAAATTATTAAAAAAATTAATGTTGAAAAATTAGTATAGCTTGTGTAATAATTCTTCTTCTCTTTCTCTTTTTGGTAATAAAATTAAACAAGCATATCGAGGGTTTATATTCAAAAAGTGCTATCTACATTTGACAGAAATATTAATTTTTGATTTTAAACTGTTCTCTGATAAAAATATCAAATATAATATTAATTTTCATATCATTCATGATTGGTACGACTTTTTCTTAATAGATATTGTGGCAAATCAATCGACAAATACTTTCTGATCTTATTAATAAATTAGTTTTACACGCTCTCTTTAAAATAATTATTAATGCAGATAGCACTTTTTGAATATGAGCCCTCGATATGATATAATTACATTATCCTATAACTTTACAATACGTTAGCATTGCGCTTCTATAACCCAGCCTTAAATCATGTTGAAATGTTCATTATGATGTTATTTTCTCGACTGTCAAACCTCTTATGCTATGTTCAGACGGACAACAAGATTCGAGGTTCGCTCTCTCATTCACGGTTCGCTCCCCAATCATGATTGAACCTACATGATTCGCCATACAAAATTTTGAGAGCGAACAAACTTGGTTCATTTTGAATCTAGTTACGAACCACGTAAAATGTACTGTCATCTCCAATTTTGATAAAAAAAAACTATCGCTAGTTTATCTGAACTAGCTGTCAAAAATATATAACCAAAGATATATAAACAAAAACAAAAAATTAATGTTTGCAATAAAATAAATAGAAACATTTAACAAATAAAAAGTATATATTACCATATATATATTCAAATAAAAATGGAAAAAATTAAATAGTGTAACGTAAAGTGTAGAAGGATGTCTTCAAATATTTGCACAAAAAATATAAACGTCAAAATGAAACAAGAACACTCGTCTGAACCCCAAGGTTCGCAATCGTGATTCAGAGAGCGAATCAAGTGGTTCATTTTGCCGTCTGAACATGCTATTACCTTCAAAAATATGTGATGCTCACAGTTGTATAATTTATTTTATTGCAGCGCTAAACAGAAATAATGCAAAAGTTATTTAAAAAAATAAATTATATTGCGTTCTTTAAAATTTTTGCGGTACATTATAAAATTATGACCACAGATGTTTGATAATTTTGTTACAGCATCTACCGAGTATGTTTTGTGCAATAAAGGATTTAATTATAAAGTCTACTCATAAAAAACGAAAATCAGTTTTTTGCAAAAAAAAAAAAAAAAAAAATAATAATAATAATAATAATATTTCTCACCATAGTCTCTTTTTAGATCACTTTGCCCAATATTTCTCCAGTTTTTTATCCCTTTTAAATAATAGGTTTTCTCAAGGTCCATAATATATATATATTTTTTTTTATCAATGATTTTTATTCAATGATCCATGAAATTTTGCCATGGCGACTACCAACGTGTTTGTGGTCAATTGTGAGCAAACGTGACACCTATCTTGCGGACAGCTTTCTAAAACCGGACTGTAATCGAAATCAGAGCTCCATATGATATACATATGGCATCAACAATCTAGCGCACTTTCACTCATCGATCGGCCAAATTCATATTGTGATTTTTGTCGATATTTTTGGGTGATGCGACCTTAGCCAATTGTACCGATGGATGTCTGCAAATGATTATGATTTATGTCTGCTAATACGCAAACGAAATGCAAATCCAAAGTTTGAGAATCTTGGTGTAACCTTTAATAACACTCTGACTTTGTCGAACCACAGTAACGACAATTGAATCGTTTATTTCAGAAACAGTCAAGCAACAAACAAATCAGAAATTGAGTTATTGGGCGATTACTGTTTTTTAAAGGTAAAAACATTGTTTAATACAAAAACCCAGTCGAGAAATCTTTGTCCAGTGCAGAAAGAAGTCAAGTGACAATTTCTAGAAAGTTTTCTTTGATTAACTCAAAATCAATAATTTGTTGCTTGACTGGTTTCTGAAATAAACGATTCAATTGTATAAACCTACATGAAGCTCAGAACTCTATGGCACATCAATTTTTCAATCCCTTAAATATATAAGAATACTTCTAGCTAAAACTTATTTAATTCCCGGCTTTTATATGGATGATATTTTTTTGCAAGTTGTGAAGACAAACTTATATAACAGCATAATTGATAGAACATATTCTTTCACAGTCAAGTTTTTCGGCGTATCATTTGAAAATCTGAGTTCTTTTGTTTCTTCATAAAGTAATTTTCACTACAAACCACTTTACCTTTACGAAAATCTTCGGTTTGTCATCATTATTTGGTATCTGAATGGCATTTCTACGTTTTTCAATATTTTGCATAATAATTTTATTAAATAATTAAGTGAAGTTAATGGTGCAGATTTTTTCCTTGGTTTGAGTTGTGGTTTTTTCCATATAAAATAATGTTTTATGAGTAGTCGAAGTTAATTTATTCCATTTTACAAAAATTTATCGAAGTTGTATGCTTTGAGTATGTGCTAAACACGAAGTCTGTTCTGACTTTCACCTTCACATTCACGATTTAGCACATTTTTCGGTTTATAGCTTTCACTTTCTTATCTTTTGAACTCGTTATTTTCGAACCGAAGATCCCAAGTGAAAGTTATTGTAAACGAGTCGAAAGTCAGAACATACGCAAATGACGAAGCTTTTGTTAAAAAAGGGCACATTTATTGACCCCCCTCATTTGTCGTAGCATTTTTTTTTATTGGCTTAATACAAAATAATAATTCTGTGATATTTTTTACACCCTCCACGCCTTGTCTTGTCATTCTGTTTGTAACGCATCGAATTATGAATTTGCTACCCCATAAAATATATATATTCTAGATCCTTATAATAATTCGAGACTATAAAGCGATGTCCATCTGTCTGTTGAAATCACGATCATTCACAAAATAAACCATTTACCTTGTGTAAAATTAGGATACTTTAGTTTGTCATTATTTCGAGAAGGGTGGTGTTTAAAATGTGCCAAGATATGGCCTAATATATGGAGAAACCTCTAAAAAATGATAAAAATTCAGTGTGTTTTAATAATTTTTTAGTATTAAAATAAAAATAATTCCAGATATTAATGTAAACACAAAACCCAGGTGGAAGGTATCAAATATTTACCACAGTCGAATTTAACACTTTTAAACTCGACAATGTTTTCTTAATTTCAATTTTTAATTTTATGTTAATAATTGACAATTTGTGTTCGAATAGTCGGGGAAAATTAAACTACAACAAATATTTAATAATAATTTCCCCGAGGAAGGTGGAAACAAACACCGGAACGGAGGAGAAAAATCTTAAATAATTCGAAATCAAAAACTTTGTTTTAAAAAATTTGAAACTTTATTTCATATAAATTTGACAATAAGTTTAAATTTACTTATAGGGATTTTTCCAGCTTTTTCTAATAAGATATAGTAAAAGAAAAATTTCTCTTAAATAATTTTTTTTTTTAAATAGTAATAAAACTTTTAAAAATAGTATTAATTATTTTATTTATATATTCAAACATGAAATTCCTAATTTATTTCGCAAATTTCAAGAAAATATATATTGTCTGTTTATGATTTGAACAAATTTACATATATTTTAATGTTAAAATTTGTTTTATTTTATTTCTGTTTACTCACTCAGTTCAAAATTCATATTAAATTGGTTTCTTGTTTATTTATTAACAATAATTTAAATGACAATAAAAAAACTAACAAGCCAGTGTTATATTCAACACTTTCAAATGCAAATAAAGAAACTTCCCAAATACTATGACGGCCATCTTCAAAAAAAAAAAAAATAATAATTTTTTGTTTTCTTAACATTTCCAAACAAAATACTAAACCATATTTTGAAACCATATTTATGCAAATTGTATTTTTTATTTTTTTTTAAGTCAAAAAATGTATGCTAATCCAATATCATCTTAATGATTTTCGTGGTTTATTATAATAATTTAACACTTGTTAAATAAAAACAGATTAATTTAAGCCGAATATATTAGCGTAATTTTGAATAATTTGCTAATAATAAATTTAACCCGTTATTGTTATTAAACCATCTAAAATTTACGGGGATATTAAAAGACTAACACAATAATGAGAAACTCCGAAAAAAGTTAATAGATATTTTTAAGTTAAATTAAACAAAAATTTACAAAAAAAAAAATTAAATTAAACATAAATTTACAAAAAAAAAAAAAAATTTTTTTTTTTTTTAATATTAAATAAAAATAATAGAGGTATTCAAGGATGAAATGTAGGTCTTTTATTATTACGATATTGCATTTTTATTTATACGAAAACAAATTTTCAAATTAAAATATTTTAATTTCTTCCTTTTCTTTCGCACAAAAATATCCTCTTAAAACTTGTATAAAATACAACGTAAAATATTTTTGTTTATGTTAAAAAAAAAAAAAAAAAATATATGTCGTTGTCGTTGTCGTTTTTGTTAATTTAACATTAACTAATGTTACAAAATTTGTTATTTTCATGTGTGGTTTGTTTAACTGACATAAATTAATTATTAATAAAAACTAGCAGATCTCAGCCCTCGAAGTTCGAGTGCAAACCCTAAAGGTATGCTAATAAATTTTAGCCAATTCACAATTCAACACTTTTTTGGTTTATGTCCAAAATAATTTTTCTATTCAACACAATTATTATTGTGAAGGAACACTCATTTCTTTTTGCAAACACATTAACAAATTTAATAAACACACATAGCACTGTATAATTTTATGCATTATGTAACAACTTTAAATGAGCATAACTCAAAAAAAAAAAAAAAAAATTTAAATTTAAAAATCTGTAAGTCTGGTGGACAGCTAAAAAGAAATACCTTTCAAATAAGATACGTTTGGTCAAAATCGGGAGAAAACTGTGGAACAAATCATCGGTCACAAGAAGTCGCCTTACCTATTAATATTATAGATACTTTATTAAATTTTGAAGACTTTTTGCTGCGTAGTCCATTTTTATATTATCATTGAGAGAGTTACATTCGTTTTAAATAAGTTGCACAAAATGAATTTCATCATTTACAGCTTTAAAAAGGTGGCAAAGCCTTAAAAAGTTGGCACTTAATAGATGTTAAGTGAACTTTTACCCCAATATTTACACAGTGCAACACGATTTAAGATTCAGATATTAAAGGCTGTGGTAACCAAGCGTAACCGTAACGGCTCGTATCAGCTGAATTAACCTGTCTTATGGAAAACACATACAAATGCTTCTGTTGAAACTATATTTTCTCAACCTTTCTATGTGAAAGAGAAAAATAGTTGACATTTTGCATATACAGTGACGAGCAAAAGTGCTACAGGGTACATGAAGCTCTGAAATAAACCCCCTAATTTTTTGTATTATTAATTAACCAAAAAAGGTATTTAAATAATTATTAACTGTTTCTTCATATTCATAAAACGAAACAGAAATTAGTTCTATTGAGATAAACAAAAAAAAATACAGTTAATTTTTTAAAGTAAGAGAATTGTTTTGTTACACTTTTGCTCTTTCTTTCTCAACTCTCTTAAACCACAAAACAACAAATCGAAACACCAAATTCTAATTAAATTTACCGTTCTATTAATAATATTTTATTATTTAACATTTGTTTATATAAAATGGAAGCAATAAAAGTGCGTGAAATAATAAATCTATTGGAAAAAAATGAATCAGTCCGAGAAATAGCAAAAAAGTTTAAAATAAGCCATATGATGGTCCAAAGAATAAAGCAAAAATATAATATTAAAACCTCAACGACTCGTCTTGGACGCCAAAGAAAGATTGATGAGCGAACTGGTCATCATCTTGCAAAATTAGTCATAAGTGACAATGCAATAACTCCAGCTGCAGCTCTTAGAACGCTAAATATTGACGCCAGCGAGTGGACAGCCCTTCGCTGTCTCAAAAGATTGGGTGCTAAGGCTACAGTGAAGAAGATGAAACCATTTTTATTTAAAAAAAATATCAAATTTCGTAAAGAATTCGAGCAATTCTACGAAAACTGGACTCAGGATGACTGGGGCAAGGTACACAAGTTCGAAATCATATATATGTTTCTAATTAAAAGTAAAATCTTTGAATTTTGAGTCCGAAGGTCGAGCTTGGTATTGGTCTAAAGACCTAAACACAACTACCCCGAATGGAGTAACTCAAACCATGAAACACGGTGGTGGCCCAATAATGGTATGGGATGCATTACAAAGAATGGAGTGGGTCCTCTGCTAAGAATTGAAGGTATAATGAAAAAAAAAAAAACAATACCTTACAATTTTATAAAACAATTTACCAGATGCAATGAAAAAAAAAACGGGTCTTGCTGCTGAAAATGTCGTGTCTCAGCATGACAATGATCCGAAGCACTCGGCCAAAATAGTTAAATATTGGTTGAATAGTCAACCATTTCATACCATGAAATGGCCAGCGCAATCACCGGATATGAATCCAATAGGAAATTTTTGGAGTCATATAAAATCACAGCTCGCAAAGTTTCCAGATACTCCAAGTCGCGTTAACGGCCTTTGGGATAGAGTAAAAGAAATCTGGGAAGCTATCCCCAATGAAATGGTTGCATGTTTTTGTAGCAGTATGCCTCGCCGTAAAGAAGCTCTAAAAAAGCCAAGTTTTACTGAACGAAATTTTCATCAAATGCTTAAAAGAGAAGGAAGCTGCAAGAAAAAAAAATTAGAGTGAAAAAGTGTAACACTTCTCTTACTTTACAAAATGAACTATATTTTTTTGTTTATTGAAATAGAACAAATTTGTTTAACGTTTTAGATTTACGAAAGAATAATAAATGGTTTTTAAATGCGTGTTTTATTTTCAATTAATAATAAAAAAAATATGGGGGTTTATTTCAGAGATTTATGTGCCCTGTTATACTTTTGCTCGTCACTGTATATAAACAACAAGTGGGAAACACGGAAAAAGGAAGAATGAAGTACAAAAAAATTAATAATTAATTCTTGAAATTGAGAGTTAAAATTCATAAAACATACATGAAGAAACTCACAAAAAATTTATAAGAAAAAATTAAGAATGTTGAAAATTTAATATATGCTTGTTTAATTAATTCTTCTGCTTCTCTTTCTCTGTCAATTTATAAAATTAAAAAAAACATATGACATATGTTTTTCTATAAATTTACGATACGTTACCATTACGCTTGGCTAATCCTTAAAACATGTTGACATGTTCATTATGATATTATTTTTTCGACTGTCAAAACTCTTACCTTTTAAAATATGTGCGGCGACTTATCGATATATACTGAATTTTATTGTCATCACTATAAAAAACTGCTGTTTTGAAAACTTCACAGTTGTAAAATTAATTTTATTGTAGCGCTAAAGATAAATAATACAATAGTTATATTCAAAAAAAATTCAAAAAGTAAAAAAAAAAAAAAAAAAACAAAAATAAGTATACGAGGGTGGATCAACAAATCCATGTAAAATCCGAATGAAAATCAGTTGTGTTAGCAAAATATATATTCACATATATATATTTCTTACCATAGTCTCTAGAGCAATACATTTTGTCCAATATTTCTCAAATTTTATTTATCCCTTTAAATCCGGAGAATATGGCGGATGAGGTAACAATTCGTAGCTAAATTCATGGAATTCTATCATGGCGGTTACACATGTAATTGTGGACAATTGTGAGCAAACATGGAACCCATCTTGCGGACAGCGTTCTAAAACCCAACTGAAATTGAAATCACAGATCCCAATGATATACATATGACATCACTCAACGGCCGGCCAAACACATATCGTAAATTTGTTGGGGGTGAAGTGACCTAAATTGTCAGCCCAGAACCTTCGACGTCACTAGTGCTTGTGCGACCACAAAGAAACTCAGTAAGCCACTGTTTTACCACTTAAATTTATGGTGCATAGATCCATAACAATAATTACACAGTGCAACAGCCATTTAGGGGGTTAGAAATTCCAAGTCAGGATGAAAGTGCTTGGGTCGTATAGTAAAATCTTCAAAGGGTTTGGCGTTCTCAGGCCAAACCTTTTATATTTTTCCTTTATCTCGATGTTTATTTGCTTAGTTTTTTCAGCTATTACTCAGAATCTATTGATGATTTCTAATTTTACTCTTCAGCGAAAAGCTTCAGCAAATCAAGTTCGACTAATTTTATCGAATGAAATCTTAAAAAAATTGTTTTTTCCCCCATTTTTAAATAATGTTTTTTTTTTTTTTTTTTAAATAAGATAACATATTCAGATCGTATGATTATTATTTATTAATAGCGTAATAGAGATGTATACGCATGAGTGATATTTTTAACATTGAATCAAACATACATCAGTACTTTTTATTAAATTCTTTTACATGGATATATTAAAAAAAAAATTATTTACAATTTTGCTGAAGAATGAAATGGGAATCAATGGTTTGTGAGTTGTAGCTTAAAAAAAAAAAAAAAAAAAAACTAAGCAAACAAACGCCAAGCCAAGAAAAAATATAAAACGTCATAAAATTTTGGCCTCAGAACACCAAACCCTATGGAGGTTTTACTATAATGGCCCATTACTGTCATCCTGACTTGGAATTTCCCAGAAAATGACCCCGAAAATGTTCCATAGTGTTATTAAAACTATACTCCTTAGGATTATTTCTATAGTCAGTCTTCTAATCCTGCAATTGCTTATACCCACACAGTTTTGCAACATTTATGTAAAGCCTTGTTTGCACTTTCCCAATTTAGCAATTCCTTTAATTCTGACAACACATATTAAGTTTAAATATTTTTCTATATTGTACATGTTTAACATTTAAATCTTGACAATTTGATGACACATTTCCCACTGCATAGGTAAACAAAAACGTATAAAAAATAAACATGAAACTTCTAGAGGAAAACATTAAAAATGAAACTCATTGAACCATAAACATGTGGCAAACTTGCATTACATTGCAATTCAAAATGCATTCCTCCTGCCTTATACTGTGTTTTTTTTTTTTTTTTTTTTTTTTTTTTATTAAAAAAGGGTTGCCAACAAGTAAATTGTGATTATTTTAATTTGCATAATTAAATTTAAGTGGGTGTGAATATAATACAAAAATATAAAACTCAACATATGCATCAAAAAGAAAAAAAAAACAAAAAACGAAAGGAAATTACAACAGATTTTTACTTATTTTTTTTTTTTTTTGCTCAGCAAATAAATAACATGTTTGTAATAAAAATTAAATTGCTGCCATATAAAAAAAAAATCTAAAAGACGGGACATGCAAACCCAGCAAAAAAAAGATGGTGATTATTGGTTAGTAAATAAATAACGTGAAAAACTGAGAGGCAAATCGCCGCTTTCTATATCGAGTAAAATCAACGAAAGACGAACAAGCAGACCACGTTTCCCTTGTACTTTTTAATCTATAGTTCTAAAATTCTTTATCCGTGAAAAACTAAAATTATTCTTAGTATTTTAGTTTGCTAATAAACCATTATTTTTTGCAAAAGAAAAAACGATCACCGATCACCCATAAATACTATGATAATTCTGAACCATCAACTCAATGATTAAGAAGTGGTTTACTGAATTATCATTTCTGGTCGATTTCGTCACGCCAGAAATCGTTGATAAAAATGGTATCAAACGATCGGAGAATGAAAGTGCGTGATGTGGCTTAACTGAGTGGGTACATAACACTTTGATATGAAAAAGCGATTCCCGCAATGAATGGGTGCCGCGAATGCTCACACTCGACCATAAACGCAACCGTGTGATATAACTTCAAAGGAGTGTTTGGCGATGTTCAACCGAAATCTGGTGAAGATTTTGCGCCATTTTTTTGTGCGACTATTTCCTGTTTCAAAAATAAAGAAGTGGCTCGACCGTAAGAGATTTAAGTCGTTGAAACTATTACTATTACATTAAAAAAAAAATTGGAAAATGTATCGAGCTATGTAGAGAAATATCTTTTTTTAAAGTCGCTGATTTATCAAGTCGCCCTGGTAAAACAGAATCAATATTTCTTCTATCATGTCAACGAAATTTTACCAACAAGTATGTAAATTTCATAAAAATTAAAGAGGCTTCAAATGAAGAATACCTTCCGAAGACCTCTCTAACGAATTCAATTTTACTGCAATATATTGCCTATTTCTCGAGTATGTAATTGTGGTGTGTGGTGTCTATTACATTTTACTAAAAGGTACTTTTTAATAAAAGTGACTTTTTAATAAAAGTTTCTTTTTAATAAAAGTGACTTTTTAATAAAAGGTACATTTTAATAAAGGGTACTTTATTAAAAGGTACTTTTTAATAAAAGGTACTTTTTAATAAAAGGTACTTTTTAATAAAACGTACTTGTTAATAAAAGGTACTTTTTAATAAAAGATATTTTTTAATAAAAGGTATTTTTTAATAAAAGGTACTTTTTAATAAAAGGTACTTTTTAATAAAAGGTACTTTTCAATAAAAGGTACTTTTTAATAAAAGGTACCTTTTAATAAAAGGTACATTTTAATAAAGGGTACTTTTTAATAAAAGGTACTTTTTAATAAAAGGTACTTTTTAATAAAAGGTACTTTTTAATAAAAGGTACTTTTTAATAAAATGTACTTTTTAATAAAAGGTACTTTTTAATAAAAGGTACTTTTTAATAAAAGGTACTTTTCAGAAAAAGGCACTTTGTGATAAAAGATATTAACTAAGAAAAAAATAATATTTTATGAAAATGTACTTTTTGAAAAAGGTACTTTTAAGAAATAGTACTTTTTAATAAAAGTTATTTTTTAAAAAGCTACTTTTTAAGCAATAGCACTTTTATATGAAAATGTACTTTAAAAAAAATCAATTTTTAAAGAAAATTTTTAAGAAAATGTGGTTTTTTGGCAAAAGCTATTTTTAAGAAAAGTTTCTTTTTATGAAAATATATTGTTAGAAGAAAATGTAATCTTTTAGAAAAGGTATTTCTTCAGAAAACATACTTTTTGAAGTAAAAGTACAATTTTTTAAAGGCACTTTTTCAAGAAAATTTACTTTTTTCATAAAAGCTAGTTTTATAAGAAAAGTTATTTTTGTAAGAAAAGAGAGTTTAAAAAAAGGTATCTTTTTAGTAAAAGGTATTTTTTTTTAAATTTACGTTTTAAAAACACGCGGTTTTAAGACATGGTACTTTTACGAAGTGCTAATTTTTCAGAATTAGTACTTTTTAATAAAAGTTATTAGAAATGGTGTCAGCAAAACTTAGTTTGTTTAGTCAAATATTTTAAAATTATAAGACACTTCACATCCTGTTACGAGTACATATTCCGAGGACCAAATTTTTTTTATATTTATATAATTTAAACATTGTAGCAATGTTTGTGTGTGTGTGTGTCTGTGTGTTTTTTTTTTTAATTTTAGTTAAAGTTTTTTCAAAAAAAACGAAATTTTTTTTTCTAGATATGCGTGTATTTATAACTAAGGCCGAGTTTTATGAGTTTTCGTATAAACTCACGATTTTTAACAATTTATTCAAATAGTTTGAAAGTAATTATTATTTAAAAATGAATGTTTAACTAAGTTTAGCTCTACAAAAGTATATATTTTGTGTATTTAAATAACTTTAACTAAAACTTACTTAGGTAAATTGACGATTTTAACGCTTCAGTCCGACAGTTTGAAAGTTATTGGTGTCTGAAAACGAGAGTTTAACTAAACTAAGTTTATCTAATCTTTGGGAGTATAAAAACAAACAAACCTAATTTAATTAAACTAAGTTTAGTTTAAAACAAATAATATAATAATATGAAATAATAATATAAAAGTATAAGTTTAACTAAACTACGCTTAACTAGACTACGTTTAACTAAACTATGTTTATCTAAACAAAGTTTGCCTAATTAAGTTTTTATAAACTACGTATAACTAAACTCTGTTTAACTAAACTATGTTTAAATAAACTATGTTTAACTAAACTATGTTTAACTGTACTATGTTTAACTAAACTACGTTTAACTAAGCAAAGTTTGCTAAATTAAGTTTTAATACACTAAATTTAATTAAACTAAAGGTGCGTTCAGACTACGCAAATATTTGACCAAATAAACGTAACCCCTAATTTTATGAAAGTTTTATTCAATCTTACATGATATATAAAAGACAAAATTAAGTTATGTTTTATTACATTAGTAATATTTAATATATTTAACTATATTCTATATCATATATTGTATAACTTAATGAAAATTATACAAGGAAAATTATACATTATTTAGGGGTTACGTTTATTTGGTCAAATATTTGCGTAGTCTGAACGCACCTTAAGTGAAACTAAACTAAGTTTAACTAAACTCAGTGTAACTAAACTAAGTTTAACTGACATCGTCCAAACTCGACCCTAGTTACAAACAAATTAATAACCACAAGAAATATATTTTGTTTATTTGAACGGAAAAAATTAAACTAAAATTAAAAAAAAAAAAGGAAAAATGTTAAGCAGGACGCGCAAAACACCCTCATAGGAAAGAAAAAACTTGACATGAATTTATGAAAATTAAATTTCATAATTTATTCAAATTTTTGGAAGTTGTTAAGAAATACACTCTTTATGAACGAAAATTGCTACCTCTATTGCTAATTAGTATGCAATAAATAAGAGTTGTTAGTTTTGAATGAGTCCACATGCATAATTTTTTTTGCTGGGTTTTTTATTAAAATGTTTAAACAATGCAATTTAATATGGTTGGTAGGCAAAATATGTCATTATTAACATGCCAAGCAATCAACAAACCAGTCATACCTTGTCAGAAAACCAACAGAGACATGTAAAACATACTCGTACGTCACAACATTGCATGCTCCTCGAACCGAATGTTACCTCTTAATAATAAACAAAAAAAAAAAAAAGTCATGAAAACAACAGTAACACTAGCTACTCCTGTAAATGGCTTTGGACATTGTATGGGTAGGCAAAATATACAACATACATATATTCATAAATACCTTAACTTACCTTTACCTTTATTTGCTAGTAGAATGTACGAATATTTATTTAAACAACAAACATATCATATCATAACTTCGTTAAGTATTATGAACAGAGTTATTCATGTCCATGACGACCAACCAACCAACCAACCAACCGGACAACATATGACAACATAGCTAATGTGCAAATTGTAACACATTCTTGTGGTAATTAAGATAAAATGTACTCCAGCAAATTAGATAAAAAACCAATTAAAACAAGGGACAACTAGATAAAAATCATCTAACTTTAATGGTTTAGTGATCTTTGTTGTTTGCATTTTGTTGATTTGATTTTATAACTCAATTTGACATATTTTAAATATATTTATGTTTTAAAATTGAATCGAAGAAATTTTGATACAATTTTAAAAGGGACGACTAGATATGTACAAGGTTCCCATTAGACCTAATATAGTGGGGCTATCTGCCAAAATTTTATAATAGTGCTGGGAGCATCATAAATTAATTACACAGAACATTAGCCCATCTCGGTCAGGAGGGGGTGATTGATGATTGTTTCATTAATTTTTCAGCTATAGCTCAAGAACCATATAATTCTTCAACAAATAGCTTCAGCAAATCAAGCTGGACTAATTTTATCAAACGAAAACTTCAAAAAATTTATTTTTTCTTCTTTTTTTAAACTAATTTTTTTAATAACATAATATATTCAGGGCTTATTATTATTATTTATTAGTAGAGTAGAAGAGATGTCTACATATGATGATAATTTAGTATTAAATGAAACATATACAGATATTCAAATTACTATCTCTTTTTATATTAATTTTTCAACTTTTCCACCCATTTGAATTCCATTGTGTTTTTATTTATAGAAAACTAAAATATTTCATTTTATTTAATTCAAAAAAATAGACTTTTTTAAACATCATAAGTAAAACTGCGTTATTTTTTAATATAAGAGAAAAATAGATTAATTTTTTTATTTGTTTTAAAGCGTTAAAATAAATTTAGCAGAGCCCGGCACTCGAAATTCGAGTGCAAATTCTACGAAATTTATTTTTTCGTTCAATTTTTTTCTTTCAATGTTTTTTAATCTAAGTATATACTAATATAAAAAATTTAGGAATATTTAAGTAAAATACATTAAATTGTGAATTTTTAAATAAAATTCATTAAATGTTAATAAATAATTCTACAAGAACCGAAAGGTATGCTAATAAATTTTAGCCAATTCATAAACACACACACAACATTGTATAGTTTTTTATTTGAATTTTAGAATGTGTTTTATATTATTTATGTGTTAGTAGCAACTTTAAATAATTATTACTTCCAAAAAATGTTACAGATGGTGCACATCTGCAAAGAAATACCTTCCAAATGGTATATTTTTTGTCAAAATTGGTTGATAACTAAAAGCGTAGAAGGGGTTATTAGAAATCGCCTTGCCTATTAACATTATAAATTATTTTATTCAATTCAATTCATTTTATTTATAGATAATATTTACATTTTTGTACATTTATACTTTCTTTCTTAAGTGTTCAAGAATTTTTCTTTTTCAACCTTAATATTTAACAATATTTCATAAAATTATTTTGTATATATTTACATTATTTTTATTCAAGGAGAAAATTTGTAAAAAACCTATTGAATTTACTTAAAACTACTTATAACTACAGACTAGATGAATTCCTAAGATGACGTCAGGTCATTAATATGAGTAAATTCTGAATTTGAACATCTAAAATTGAAGTTATGGGTAAGTCTATTTATCCTATCTGTAACTAATTCCAGGCCTGCAATATCGTGAAGTCTTGCAGTAGAAAATAACCAAGGCAAGTTATGTATTGTTTTTAAAAATTTATTTTGAGCCACTTGAAGCTTTTTGATATGGCATTTTGCGCTAGATGACCACACAGGGTCTGCATAAAATATGACAGTCTGGAATATAGTCTTAAGGATAAGCATTTTGTTACCAATGCTGAGGTTGGATCTTCTGTTTATAAATGAATATGAGATACGGGTTAAGATATTAACTTTATTTATTATATATGGTATATGGTATGTGAAATTCATTTTGGGATCAAGTATTACACCTAGATATTTGATTTTTTGTTCCCATTGTACACAATTGTTATTAAAAACTAAGTTAGCCTGTGGGATATAGCAGTCCTTACGTTTCCTCGTAAAGTACAACGCTTTTGTTTTTTTTTTTTCGCAATTAACACATATTTTCCACTTATTAAAATATGATAAAATATCCGTCAGTGATCTTTGCAAATTTGCTAAAATATCTGCAGCCAAAATTCCCGAGCATAATACTGCTGTATCGTCAGCGAAAATTGATAAGGTGCAATAGTCAAACTGTAGAAAATCGGAGGTATAAATATTATATAGGATAGGTGATAAGAATGAACCTTGGGGACAGCCAGAAAACAGAGATTGTCGCTCAGAACAGTGTGAACCAATATATACTTTGAAAGTACGGGAGGTGAGGAAACTATGGATTATTTTAATTAAATGTGTAGGAATGTTTAAATTTATCATTTTAAAAACGAGACCTTCATGCCAAACTGAGTCAAAGGCTGCTTTGACGTCTAAGAGAACCATTCCGGTTGATTTTTGTATGGTAAAGTTGGTTTTGACTAAATTTCTTATTCTTATTAGCGGGTGTACTGTGTTGTGTTCCCTTCGAAACCCGTACTGATGCGGTGGAATTATATTATTGTTCTCTATGAAATCTGTTAATTGACCTTTAATGACCTTTTGCCAAAATTTTACTAACACACGACAATAGACTTATTGGACGATATGAAGAGGGTGACTCTGGTTGCTTACCAGGTTTTTTAATTGGAATTACTTTAGATTCCTTGAATTTTTGGGGAAAGTAACAAAACTTTAGACAGGCATTATTTAAAATTGTTAAATATTTAATCGCTTTATTAGGAAGAGCTTTGAGACATATGTTGTTAATACCGTCGATACCAGGTGATTTTCTTTTTTTAAACTTTTTGATTATATTAGCGACATGGGAGGGGTTTAATAACTGCACATCTGTTGTATTTGCACTTAATAAACGAAATGACTCCATGGTATCATTAACTAGGGCAGACGTGGTTGCGTTACCTAGGTTCGCTGAGATCAAATGATTCGAGGCAAAGGTTTGTGCTAAGATTTCGCACTTTTCCTGGTTAGTAGCATACCGAGAAGAATTATGTTTTAAGACTGGCATATTATTCGGCTTTTTTCTTAAAACCTTAGTTAGATTCCAAAAAGGGGGAGAGCCTTTCTCTAACGTAGATAGTAAATTATCCCATGACTTATTTCTGAAGAAGATGATTTCCTCACAAATTATTATATTAATTTTCCCTAGCTGAGAATAATCGTTATGGACCCTATAGCGTTGCCCATTTCGACGAATACAATTTCTCTGTTGTATCATGTTTTTAATATAATTAGGCAGAGAATTGGTTTTTACAGTTACGTGACTTTTTGGTACACTAAAAGCGATAGCACCATTTAAAATATAAATTATTTTAATATCCGGAATATCCACCTTAATTATCTAAAACATATTTGATTATCTTGGACATGGACTCTATTAATTTTTTACATTCTTAATTGGGAATACCCTCCCAACTACTCTTTACTGCTTCGCAAAGTTGATGTCTATTTGTGAAAACATTCGTTTGGAGGTTCTTTTCAGTTCCAGCCACAAATTCTAAATCACGTTGAGATCACGTAGTGAGAAGGCCATTCCACAACAGAAAAATTGTGGTCACTCAACCAAGAATAACTAATTTTGACGGGTGTTTCGGACAAATCTGGTGGCATACGATATTCTCCAAGGTCTTGTATTTGACACCTCCGACTAATTCCTGTGGGGCTACGTAAATTCACTGGTTTATGCTGATAAAGCAGCAACAATTGACTCCTTGGAGGCCAACATTTTTCGTTTTATTCGTGACATACCGACCAGCAATGCTCGAAACAATGGCCCAAAATTGGACGTCCAGAATGCGCTTTTTCCAGAACAGCCGCGGTGACCATATGACCGAATTCATTTTTAAATGTTAATGCCATGTATCGATCCTTCGAATAATTTTTTTTTATTCTATATGGCTTAAAAAACACCCTTTATAAACAGGGTATCGAAGTTATTGCATATCGCTGCGAAAAGTGTATCGAGCTAAAGTAGAGTATGTAGAGAAATGTGTTGTTATTGTCAGTTCGGATTGTTCTGGGGCCGCCCTCGTTTAACACTGTTTTTATGGTTTGGCAATTTATATCTTGAGACATAAATATCGTTAAAGAAGCTCCCTCGATATAAAAAAAACATAATTTAAATCAATTAACATGCATATAAATAATCTTTCCTTATGCATATGGGTTTTGGAACTCTATGGACAAAATTTCAGATCGATCGGATGAGGGGAAATGGGGTTTAAATCTCTCCGTGACCTGAACTGTGCGTGACTAAGTCAAAGTAATCTTTTTTCACAGCAAGTGTATGGACCACGTTTCAGATCGATCGGGTAAGGGGAAATGCGGTTTAAATCTCTCCGTGACTGTGCGTGAGTATGCGTGACTGTGCGTGACTACCCCAAAATTAATCTGTAGTCACAACAAGACTATGGTCCAAGTTTCAGATCAATTAGATGAGGGGGAATGGGGTTGATACACGACAGACAGACAGTTAAAAGAAAGAGTTTAAAAAACAGAAAATTTACCTTTCGATACCGAAATTATCTAAAAATTTATTGTCTGTCGTTTTCATATTTTTCAAATTATGTATTTGAAAACTTTAAAATTTCTTACTAAAAAACGAAGTTTTCGAAACCACTGTATTGTTTACGTTCTTGTTTTTATAATTCTACACCCAGCTTAAGTTTAATGGTTTGAATAAAAAAAAAAAAAAAATACAGCACTAACTACAACAACAACAACAACAACAACCACCATAAGAAAATAACACATTAAAAAGCGTGCAACGAGCTTAACTAAGTTGGAATGATTTAAGCCTCGTTGTTAGCTTGTTGTATGTTAAGTGCTGGCTGTCTGGCATGAAACTCAGGCTGGCTGGCTGTCAGGCACTTAGTCAGTCAGTTCAACTCTTGTAAACGTTAAACAAAATACTCTGGCAGTAGCAGCAACAACACAAACTTTATGCACAAGTGGTAGTAGGTAGTATGATATAAATGGATGTAGAGATGGTTGTTTATATATGCCTGCCGGGGGCATAAAATCGTTACCGATAAGGTCGCTTGGTTGTGGTTCTCTAGCTTATTGTTAGAGAACTGTGTAGTATTTTTTTCTTAACGTGTTTTCAGTTTCCAACATGATTATAATGTTGGTCTTAATGAAGATCATGATGATAATTTTGTTTTGAAAACATCATAATGTTGCTGTGGTTGGTTGTCTGTTGTTGGGTTGTTATATTTTTTGTTTTGTTGATAATTTAACTTGATGCTGGGTGTGAAGTTCTTTATGTTTTTTAATCGTTTTTGTGCTTTTTTTTTCATAACTATGCGTAAATTTATGGCTTTCATATATACTATATAGACATTTAAATGCTTAACAAAAAAAAAAAAAAAAAAAAAAAACAATAATTTGTATTTATTGTTTAGTCAAGTTTATATGTCTTTTAGCTTTATCTTCATTTGGACCATTTTTTTTTTTTTTTTTTTTTTTTTGAAACTATGATATTTTTAGTTAAATCAAACAAAAGAAACACTATTATGCGTTCATTGGCTTTTTGACATGTTTATATATATATAAGAAAAAAAAATAAATCATATTATGTTAAGTATTTAATATTAAGATTTTTCTCAGTGTAGTCAGTAAAAAAGTCAGTGACTTACTTAACAGAATTCTCTCTTAACTGCGTCCTCAATGTAGTTATGGAAAATGTAGTTTAAATGATTCTACTACATATTTATTAAAAATAAATATCAATAAAGTTGTCAGTTGAGCCTACATAAGAGATCGTCGTTTTATTAAATTCAAATTAGTATATATTTAAATACAGTATAACTCGTTTAATTGCCCCACGCTTAATTAGCTTTCAGCTTATTTACCTCGAATCCCCGTTTTTTGCTCACTTTTCTAACAAAACGACACGGTTAATTAACTTTCGCTTAATTACTCAATTCGGGTAATTACCTCAAATATTTTATCCAGAAACTAAAATTTCCATTAAATTTCCTTGCTTTAATTACCAAAAGTACTTCTTGGCTCACGATATGCTTTATCCAGATGCACCTGAATAATGCTGTCATTTCTTGAAAAGTGGTAATGAATAAAGTAAAGGAGTTTTTTATAAAAATTAATTCAGATTTTGAACCGAACATTGAACAAAATTATACTCCTGAAAAAATATTTAATGCAGATGAGAGTGGCCTTTTTTATAAAGTTGTGCCAAGTGGAACATTAGCTCGAAAAGGGGACCCAGTCAACAGCAATAAATCTCAAAAACACATCTAACATTATTATTTTTGTGTAACTCTGTGGGATCATACCAAAAAGTGGTTGTAATTTACTTTTTTATGTGATACATATGAATTATTTTTATTTAATAAAATCTTTAAATTATTTTAATAACCCTGTTTTACACATTTCGGATAATGTATTTAAAAGCATTCGTCTAATTGCCTCTTTAACGTGCTCGTTTAAAAGGTGTACCCAAAAATCTTGTAAATTTTGACGAGGTAATTAACCGAGGATTACTGTAGTTTAACTAAAAAATAACAAAAATATTTTCGAAAATATTATTTTAAAACATAAAGACATAAATACAAATAATTTAATCAAGAAAAAAAATTTTTTTTTTAACAAAAATCACATTTTAAATTTATGTATAACATATAACAATTCATATTAGCTACTTTTTTTTTTTTTTTAAAAAGTCAATTATTTTCGTCTGCATGAAGTTTCCTGATTTCTTTTTCAGAAAGTCTTCTTCCATTTCATCCAATTCATGCATAAATTAAAATCTGCATAAATGCGTTGCGAAGTATATTCTCCGCCTTCAAAACATCCAGTACAGAGTAAATTCTTTCGGATCATCACTTTCCTCTTCTTCACTAGACGACAGCCCTTCGTCCTGGAAAACATCAGTGATTATTTCTTACAAAATCTTTATATCCTTCTCAAGATTCACAACTCATCGATTCTTGTACTATTTCAATTAACTCCTTTTGTGGCTCGATTTGATTTTCGGAACCGTTATGCACTAAAAAATATAACTCCCAATAAAAAATGATAATGGCGTAAAGTACTTACCTTTTGGAAAATAAAATTTACCAGCCACAAGCCAGCTTTTTAAATGCAAGGCTATCAAAAGTTTAATAGTTTTTTCTTCTAATTCTTCAACAGTTTTTCCAGCTTCGACTGCTGTCAATTGCCTTCAAATTATATTTTGACGATAATCTATAATATTAATAGGCTAGGCGATTTTTGTGACCGATGTTTTGTTCTACCGTTTTATACCGATTTGGACCAAACGTATATTATTTGAAAGGTATTTCTTTTTAGCCGTTTTGCAGATTTACAGATTTTTAAATTTTTTCCTTTATTTTGAGTAAATTGCATTTAAAGTTGCCATCGCATTTAAAGTTGGCATCGATTCAACTAGTTTATTGGTTAGCGTTGGTGATATTTTGATCCATTCTATCTTCAACGCGTTCTTTAACTCACTCTTTTTAATATCGTAATAATTCATATTTTTGTTTTTTTAAATAGACCACAGATTCTCAATCGGTGTTAAATCCGGATTTTGCGGTGGGTTTTAAGGTATTTTTGACAGTTATCTATAATATTAATAGGCTAGGCGATTTCTTGTGACAGATGTTTAGTTCTACCGTTTTATCCCGATTTTGACCAAACGTATATTATTTGAAAGGTATTTCTTTTTAGCCGTTTTGTAGATTTACAGATTTTTAAATTTTTTCCTTTATTTTGAGTAAATTGCATTGAAAGTTGCTACTAACACATACATAAAACAAGTAAGAAAATTTTAGTCGGTCTAGACCGACTATACGATACCCTACACCATGCGTTTAGAGACCCTATCTCTCAGGCCCAACTAACTGGAAATAAGCATAAACCAAATTTCAGTGGGATTTTTATTAATTTTTTCGGCTGCAGATATGAAAAAGTTCATATCGGATGCTATATCTATATGGGGACTAGGCCCAAAAATGGACCGATCCTGACCATGTTTGGTAAAGTCTCTTGTATTTTGCAAAAATATATACGAACAAAATTTGAGAAGAATTAGTGCAATATTTTTGTTTTTTGATAGATTTAAGTGAAGATCGGGAAGCAGCTCTATATGGGGCCTATGACTAAGAGTTGTCCAATAGGGATCATTTTTGGACTACTGATTAATAGATGTAATATATACATACAAACCCAATTTGACTAAGATTTGTATGATAATTTGGATCTTATGGCAATATATGTTGATTTCATAGGGGTCATTTGTATGGGGGCTAGGTCTGAACATGGACCAATTCTCACCAATTGTAATAGCGTTCATCCCATGGCTGATAAAAGATTAAATACCAAATTTCATCAAAATATATTCATAGACGGACGGACGGACGGACGGACATCGTTAAATCGAATCAGATAGTGATTCTGATTCGATCGGTATAATTAAAGATGGGTGTAGGTCAAATATTTTTGGTTGTTACAAACAGCAGCACAAAGTCATTATACCCAATCCACATAGTGGTATAGGGTATAATTATACAATGCTATGTGTGTGTTTATTAAATTTGTTAATGTGTTTGTAATAAAAATGAGTTTGTTTTTTTGTGTTGATTTGTGAATTGGCTATAATTGATTAGCATACCTTTAGGGTCTTTATTTAATGAAAAAAATTCCTAGAATTTTCACTCGACTTTCGAGGGCTGGAATCTGCTAGTATGCTTTAATGGTCTGATTATTCCTAACCAAGAGGCTGAGATATGGCAGTAGTATTAAGAATGAATATTCTATTCAAAAATGCAGCAAAAATTTCCTTGCTTATGGATTGCAGCATTGTCAATAAATAAGATAACGTTTCAAATTTTTCCGGCCATTTCTGGATTTTCTCCCAGATTTTCTTTTTCGATTCAGGCATTCGTATGCGAAACATTTTTAAGAGGTAATATTTTGTTTTAAAAGCGTTGGGCATTTTTCGGCTTTCCGATAACAAACAGATTATTGTACTCGCCAGTTGCATTATAGATAAATGTTAACGTAATACGTTCCTTTGTACTTTTAAATCCCTTTACCTGCTGCCCCTTACTGGTGAGAATTGATGAAGGGCAAGCTCTACAGCGTTAATTTTTTTGACAATGTAATAAAATAAAATCGTAAGTTAACCTGTGATACTAGTATTTAAGATTTTAATATTAAATTAAATTTATGCTGTTGTTTATATATTTTGTCATTAGAAATAAATAAAGTTCACACTCCAGAAGAAGTTGAAATATCTCATTTTTAATTACATTTGAAAGCAGTTGTTGAAAAGCACTAGCACCCAGCCTGTATTTGCCGTAAAATTTGTCTATATATGCCTTTTATATTACCATGACTCGTGAAACAATTGCGGCCGATTGGTTAACCTTGTTCAATTTCAGGGTAATTTGTAATGCGAACATGTTTGGAGCGCCAAAAGATTTTTTAAATTTAAATTATTCTGTTTAAAGTTGAGTGCGAACAGCCGATTTTTTTTTTTTTTTTTTTTTTTTGCAAATATGTAATTTTTGTTTGAGCGATAACTGCACTTTCTTAGACATTGTGACGAAAACTTAATTTTTCTACCCAAAGGCTCACATACATACTAATAACGAATATTCAAAGTTTCTGGGTGGGAATCCCCGCATAAGCAATTGAAGCTGTCAATTGTTGACGAGTTTCGATTATGTATGTAATAAAACTTCAGTAGGGTAATGCTTCAAAGATTCGTTGGTGAATTTAACCCTGAAATTTTGTTTGAATGATTCTGAGCCGATCGGTTTAATAAAAAATGGGTCTAGGTTAAAAACATCGACACAAACTCAATAGACACTGTGTGGCCAGGAAAACATATATTTTTAGCTAATTCAACTCTAGATATCAATCTGTCAAAAGTGCCAGTGTAGAATTCTCTTACAGATCCATGAACTTTACCCAAAATTCTAAAAGTTTTATAATCAAACACCTAAACTAGTTTTTAACCCTACTCCTTTAAAACTTCTTTGTTTTAATATTTTTTCAATTAATATTTTCCATTCAATAATCAAAAACATTATCTCGTATTCGAATCATCCAACCTTAATGGAAACTAATCACTTTAACAATTCACAAGATAATCCTGCGAATGAAACAAATTGCAAAAATAAAAAAAAATAAAGAACCGACGATAATAAAGTGAGTGTGATGTTGTTTTATGATCACAATAATAACACGATCATAACGCATACATCATTTTTAATGGCATGCCATAACATGTTTGTAACCAAAAACGTTAATACGCAGCTAAGCTGTAACATAAGTCAAACAAATATACAATATTACAGCTCTCAGCTGAGAGGCTGACCATATTTCGTTAAGTAAATTAGACAATCAGAAGAAAAAATTTAAAAATTATTACAAAATTTCATTGCATCAGGTAGAGAGATAAAAAAGAATCTATATTTTTTTTACTCCATCTAACAATTTCCGTTAGTACATCTTTTTTAATTCTGATCATGCCCCCATGTACAGTCGGTTTTGCCAGGGTTGTTTTCAAAAAGTTTGAAAACAAAAGCACATATGAAAGCGCTTGCACTTTTCCCTAATATAAGCAAGTTTCTAAGGAATTACTTTACTTGTTTCCCTTACAAGCATTCTTATTGGAAGCTCCACTTTTTAGTGGGCAGTTCGGTATCGGAAATATAGCAAAATATTTCCAGAGTTTTGAAAATTAAGAGTGAAAATATGACTAGACCTTATTGTTCATACAAAATAAAAAGCTGTAACAAACATTCGAATGAAAAAAAAAAAATAAATAAAAGAGTATGTTAAAAAGAGTTGAATCCTCCAAATGTCTAAAAATATCGGCCGATTGAGATGCATTGTGCCTTAGTAAAAAATAAGGGAACTACTATAGATAAAAGTGATTTTACCAAAAAAGCGAAAAAAAAAACCGGAAAACCGTCATTTATTAAAAAAAAAAAAAACATAAACAAAAAATTAATCAATTGTTATGATTTATTTCATTTATCAAATAAAAAAATAAAAAAACAAAACAAAACTACAACTTTGTATTTACCTCTCACACGTATTTGTTCTTACTAGCAGATTCCAGCGCTCGAAATTCGAGTGCAATTTCTAAGCAGCTTTATTTTTCAACTTAGCCAATTCACAAACCAACACTTTTATGGTTTATTATTATTGTGAATGAAGATAACAAATACATTAACAAACACATTGACAAATTTAATAAACAGACACATAGCATATGTATAATTTTATTTATGTGTTAGTGGCAACTTTAAATGCAATTTACTCAAAATAAAGGAAAAAATTTAAAAATCTGTAAATCTGCAAAACGGCTTAAAAGAAATACCTTTCAAATAATATACGTTAGGTCAAAATCGGGATAAAACGGTAGAACTAAACATCTGTCACAAGACTAGCCTATTAATATTATAGATAACTGTCAAAAATACCTTAAAACCCACCGCAAAATCCAGATTTAAGACCGATTGAGAATCTGTGGTCTATTTTAAAGAAAAATATGAAATATTTCGATATTAAAAAGAGTGAGTTAAAGAACGCGTTGAAGATAGAATGGATCAAAATATCACCAACGCTAACCAATAAACTAGTTGAATCGATGCCAAGACGACTAAATGCGGTACTTAAGCAAAAGCTATATCCAACTAAAGACTAACATTACTTAAAATACTTTATTGTTTTACTTTATACACATTTGATTTTCTGTACGAATACGTATATTAATCGCCATAATATTTAAAAAAAAAAAACGCCCCCTGGCGTTGAATATGTGAGCCAGCAAATAAAAGTTTGCAGTTTTGTTTTTCAATTTAAAAATGACAGTTTATAACATCTTCGGGTGTATTGTCTGGGGGTGAGAAATCCCAAGTCAGGGTGAAAGAAGTTCTCAGGCTGAAGCTTAGTTTTTCCGCTATAATTCAAGAAACATTGACGGTTTAATGATCTCTTTTTTTTGACATTTTTTAAACTCGTTTCACTGGGACTGCCGTCTAAATGTTGAGTTGTCAGCTTACCTCTTTTCGATAATTTTGGATAATTTTTGACTAATGGATATATTCATAGCATATTTCTCACACATTTTTTTTTGCTTATCATCTATTATTCTGGTTTTTAACTCTTCACAAAACTTTATTCTTGCCATTATTTTAAGTAATTAATTAATTAATTAATTAATAATTAATTATAAGATTGAAATATTGAAAAATACAATTGTTTTTAAAAAACAGTTGAAAGAAAACGTCAAAAACTACATATATTTTCTTTAATAGCATCTTCTATTTTTATTGTTTTAATCAACTCTGGTACAGAAATTTTAAAGTTTTCTTGGTTTTGTTACAACTAAAAGCACTTTTTGTCGTTTATCTATTTTTTTTAAATTTTATTTTTTGTAACAAAAAAATACATAATTTCGGGAGTTAACGCGAAATTATTAAAAAACAAAATTGGCAAATTCAGAATTTTGTGAGTTTTTTCAATGTATATTTTTGTTGTGTTGCCACATCGCTAAAGTCATTTAAAATGCAACCATTGTAAGATTGTTATTACAGGAATTGGTCTAACCATTATTTGATACGCTTTTAAAATCGAATTTAAATTCTTTTGATAAATTTATTTTCCAACCATATTTGACATTAAATATACAAACATGGTCACTCTTTTATTATGCTTGCTCCTGATCTTGGTCTTCCACACCACGAATGACTGAACACAAAACGTACGTATGCCCATATATATTAAAAAAAAAAAAAAAAATAAGAAGACATCGATCGCTTGTACGCGTAAATGTGGAAATTGAAATTTTATTGAGACTGTCTCAACTTAATGCTGCAGTAAAATAATTGAGGTGTAAAATATTGCTAAAGCTGTTTATAAAACGTTAAACAAATTGCAATTGAACAACAACTGGTGGTTGGCTGCGTGCGTGGCTGACTGTTCGTTCCATCGGTCGTTTGTGTGTTCATTCGTATTATTTTTCTTAACACAGACCAAACGAAACGAAAAAATTAAAGAAAAACAAATTGTAACTCAACTAATTTATAAATCAATTTCCGTATCTGTCTTTCGATGTTTCGTTGATATAGTTTTGTTTTGGGCATTGCTTTTATCTTTTTGGTATCATGCTGCAAAATGTAAGCAAGATTTTCCACTGTTTTTGTTGTTCTTAAACAAATTGTTGGCATTTGAAAAGTTTCTTTAACGTAGAGCTATGACTATAATTTCCATATCTTATGCATACAAATCTGTTTACATATTTAACATTTACATATTTACATATTGTGTATAAAAGTTTATAACTTTGTGTTTTCTTAACACAGTGTTGTATTTTGATTGCATTACGTGTTTTTTTTTTTTTTTTTGTTGCTGCTCCACATCACCTCGAGGGAATGTGTGTGTGTGTGTGTGTGTCAGTTAGTATCCATGCGTTTATGTCAGATTAAATAAACAAATAGTTAAAAAGTATAAAAACGTTTTTCATGTTTTTTTTTTTTCTCTTTTCAAACACCATATGGTTTTAAACAACAAATATGTAAATATTATAAATCAAAACAATATTTTTTCGGAAAACAAAAGTTGTTTTCCGGTGACATAGTTGGCAATTCTAACAATAGTTTTGACAAAATCAAATACGATCTAAATGAGAATTTTCTTTCAAATTCTGCAATTGAATTGTGTTTTTTGAATTTTGGTTAATTTTAATATAAAAAACTCAAAACTGCGTATTTATGGGTCTTTGGCCATACATCCCAAATTTGAACTAGCAAGTTTTTCCACTCCTGAAGAAGCGGATAATGCATTTAACACCCATATTTTGGAGTTAACTCGTTCGGAGTGGCAAAATATATTGAAAATTTTTTCAAACGCTTTAAAAAGTGTATAAATCTTCATTATGGAGAGTATTTTGAAAACCATTTAAAGGCATTTTGTATGATATACAGGCACGTCACAGAAACAAATTCCGATCAAAAGTGTAATTGAAACCAAATTTGGCTTCTTCAGAAAACGTGAACCGACAAATTTTATCGATATGAAACCACTTTCAATTTCCTAAGTGCAATTTACATTTTAAATAGGGTAGATATCATAAAACTATCCAGAACAACGTTAAATGCATAAAAAATACTATTGGTTTATTTATTTTTTTAAAATAAGCACATTTCAATTTTGTTACGAATTTGAAAGAAAATAATTTTTGGATGACGAAATAAACAAAACGTCTTAAACGTATTATTTGGTACAAACCACTAACAAAATACAACACTGACAACAAAAGAAACAAAACAAACGAAAAAAAACATTGAGAAGACATTTAAGTTTTAGAAGATCTATGTATATTAATAGGTGAAGGAAGAAAGGAACATCATGACCGTTTTTAAGCAAAATGCGATAACGGAGAAGTCTGAAATTTGGATAGTTATAGTTCATATGGAGGAGTAGTGCAGAATGATAAAATCTATGTATAATATTTGTTAAAAATAATATATTTCTTATTTATATAATAGAGTATATTATTTATATAAATAAAATAAAATATTTATAATAAATAATTTTCTAAGAGCCTAAGGTATGATGCTAAGCAATTTTAGCGAATTCATAATTATTCGCCTGTGCATTTAATATTAAATTGAATTTCATTATAATTGTATATCACATGCCCTGTGTTAAATTTTGAATTGCTGGGCTCTTATAAAATTATTATTTATTAACAAATCCATTTAGATATCTTCTGTGTGTTCAACAAATATTTATAATTTAATTTAAAAATTTAATGAATTTTATTTAAATATTCATAAATTTTTTATATAGATGAAAAATACATTGAAAGAAAAAAATTGAAGGAAAAAAATTACAAGAAGCTAGGTCGGGCCATGTGAAAGTGGAAAAAGTATGCTGTCTTACGAAAGGCTTTAGTCTTTTTTCCAAGCATTCTTTATTCTACTTCGCCACAGCTGTAGATAGCTTGCCATATTAGGTATTTTCGAGAAAATTTGGACTTGTTTTTTTTATGTGTAAACATCTATACGCGCTGGTGGGGGGGGGGGTAAATTTCTATTTCACAATACAATCACAAAAATAGCGTAACATGTAACGTGTAAGACACAATGAAAAATAAAAAATTAAAAATTGAAAATTAAAAATAAAAAATGAAAAATAAGAAATGAAAAATAAAACATGAAAAATGAAAAATGAAATTGAAAAATAAAAAATGAAAAATAAAAAGTGTAAAATTTAAAATAATAAATGAAAAATAACAAATAAAAAATGAACAAGTAAAAGTGTTAAATTCGGCTGTGCCGAATTTTTTGATACCCTCCACCTGAGTTTTTAATTTTTAATTTTTAATTTTTAATTTTTAATTCTTAATTTTTAATTTTAATTTTAATTTCTAATTTTTAATTTTTATTTTTTAATTTTTAGTTATTAATTTTTAATATTTAATTTTTAATTTTTGTGTTTTCCATTTTCCATTTTTCATTATTCATTTTTCAATTTTCATTTTCCAATTTCGATTTTTAATTTTTAATTTTCCATTTTCAATTTTTCAATTTTCAATATTCAATATTCATTTTCCATTTTTCAATTTTCATTTTCAATTTTCCATTTTGCATTTTCCATTTTTCAATTTTAATTTTCCATTTTTCATTTTCAATTTTTAATTTTTCAATTTTCATTTTCCATTTTTCAATTTTCATTTTCCATTTTGCGTTTTCCATTTTCCATTTTTAATTTTTAATTTTTCAATTTTCATGTTCCATTTTCCATTTTTCATTTTCCAATTTCCATTTTTAATTTTTCAATTTTCATTTTCCATTTTCCATTCTTCATTTTTCAATTTTCCATTTTTCAATTCTCATATTCCATTTTCCATGTTTTAATTTTCATTTTCCATTTTTCATATTTCATTTTCCATTTTTCATTTTCCATTTTTAATTTTTCAATTTTCATTTTCCATTTTTCATTTTCTATTTTCCATTTTTCATTTTCCGTTTTTCATTTTCCATTTTTCATTTTCCATTCTCCATTTTTCATTTTCTATTTTCCATTTTTCATTTTCCATTTTTCATTTTACATTTTACATTTTACATTTCACATTTTAAAGTTTACATTTTACATTTTACATTTTACATTTTACATTTTACATTTTACATTTTACATTTTACATTTTACATTTTACATTTTACATTTTACATTTTACATTTTACATTTTACATTTTACATTTTACATTTTACATTTTACATTTTACATTTTACATTTTACATTTTACATTTTACATTTTACATTTTACATTTTACATTTTACATTTTACATTTAACATTTTACATTTAACATTTTACATTTTACATTTTACATTTTACATTTTACATTTTACATTTTACATTTTACATTTCACATTTTACATTTTACATTTTACATTTTACATTTTACGTTTTACATTTTACATTTTACATTTTACATTTTACTTTTTACATTTTACTTTTTACATTTTCATTTTACATTTTACATTTCATATTTTACATTTTACATTTTACATTTTCCATTTTCCATTTTCTGTTTTTCATTTTCCATTTTTCATTTTTCGTTTTCATTTTTTCTTTCATATTGGCGATTTTTTTTATTATAACGTGATAACGATAAAATAATATTTGGCAATACTACTAACATGAGCTATGTTATTGTGTTCTTGGTATTGTTAATATATGTATATGCATAATTTTTTTTGTGGCATTTTTTTATGTTGTTGTACAATTATAATGTTCAACCACTAAACTGTTACAACAAACACACTGGGTTTTATGTTTTTTTAGAGGTACCTACATATTTTTGCTCGTATCTAATCACGATGACGCCCGATTTAGCCAATTTTCAATACCAACCTGCTGGGAATTATGGCAAATGATATTATTGTAGCCTTATCCAGTAAGATTGCTTTTTTTGTGAATTAGCGTGATTTCAACAGACAGACGGACATCGCTATATCGACTCGAGCTGTGATAAGGATCAAGAATATATATACATTATGGGGTCAGAAATTAGTTTTTCGATGCGTTACAAACGGAATGACAAACCTATATATACCCTCTGCCACTGACGTGTGGAGGGTATAAAAATGAGAAATAAAAAATGAAAAAAGAAAAATTAAAAATGAAAAATTAAAAGTGAAAAATGGAAAATGAAAATAGAAAATGAAAATCGAAAAATGTGAAAAATGAAAAACAAAAAACGAAAAATTAAAAATTAACCGGTTCAATTAATTAATTATAATAAATATTTTTATATTAGCAAAGCTCCTGCTATAAGTAATACATAGATGACGCTTTCTGTTTGATTTTAAAAAAGTGCGATAAAAAAATACTTTAATTACTAGACGTTTGCACATCTCCACTGTGATCGGCCTCACATGATTATTTTTTTTTTTTTTGACTTAGTTTGCGAGTCTACAGTGTAAAATACCAGGCCATTAGCTGCGTCCAAACGTCTCGTCGTCCATGATGCAATTAATTTTAAAAAATCTAATTTTTCGCACTTCCAATTCACTTGCCACTTTGAAATAAATAAATGCGTCTAGCGTAAAAATTTAAAAAGCTGGCATTCATTTCAGAGCCTATTACGAAAATTTTATTTTCTATTTGAGGAATTTTCAAAATATTTATTGGATTAAATGTAGTGGAGATTTTTTTTTTTTTCAAACGCAGTCCTTAAATATACGAGTACTATTTATATTTCTCGATTTGGTCTTGTGTTTATATTTACATATTTAATTTAGTTTGCGTTGATTATATGGCACAGACATTGATTATATTTGTCCTAAAATGTTATATCAATTTACGTTCCTGATGATGTTGTTCTTGATTGCCAATACAATTGTATGTAGCTTGTCTGTCAGTCAGCCAGTTGACTCGCTTATTGAATCAATTTAAATCAATGCAAACAACAGCAGCTACAGAAACAAAAATAAAGAAAAAAAAAGTTCTTGTTTAATATTTACACAATATATTCCTATCAATCTATACATACAGACAATTAAATTGCTAAGATAAAAATACGAGGGCGGATCAATAAGTCTGTAAATGTCGAAAAAATTCGAGATATTGTGTTGGTGCCGATCGGAGAGTGAAAGTCGTGAGATTGTTGATGCCATGTACTGGCTCTGTGATTTCGATTTCCATCCTTTGTCGACCGAACTCAAGTCGTTGTAGATTCGTGCTCTTTGACGCAACATTTCGAAATAAATGCCGTACAAAACAACAATGGCAATTCCTAACATTACTTTTTTTTCGAAATCACTCTTTGGTGTGTTCTCTATCGAAATATAACTACTTTGTTACAAAAAATACAATTAAAAAAATATATATGGATACAACTTTGTTTTTAGTGGTGACAAAACAATGGAAACTTTTAAATTTCTGCGCCAGAGTTGATTAAAACAATAAAAATAGAAGATGCTATGAAAGAAAATGCATAGAATCTTAATCATTATTTAAATATTTATAGTTTCTTACGTTTTCTTTCAGCTGTTTCTTATATACAATTGTATTTTTCAATATTTTAGTCTTATAATTAATTATAAAATAAAGGCAAGAAAAAAGTTTTATGAAGAGTAAAAACCAGAATAATAGATGATTTTACTGCTGGTCTTAAACAAAAGTAAATTTGTGGCAAATATTCTATGAATAAATTCACAATTTAATAAATTATCAAGAAATATTGTGAAAGAGGTAGGGTGTCGAATCAACATTTAGGTGGCAGGCCCCGTAAAACGAGTCAGAGACAGGATAATTTAGTAGCAGCAGAATTTAACAAGTAAGAAAATTATAGTCGGTCTAGACCGACTATACGATACCCTATACCATGCGTTTAGAAACCCTATCTCTAAGGCCCAACTAACTGGACATAGAAAATAAGCAAAAACCAAATTTGAGTGGTATTTTTATTAATTTATTTGGCTGCAGATATGAAAAAGTTCATATCGGATGCTATATCTATATGGGGACTAGGTCCAAAAATGGACCGATCCTGATCATGTTTGGTAAAGTCTCTTGTATTTTGCAAAAATATATACAAACAAAATTTGAGAAGAATCAGTGCAATAGTTTTGTTTTTTAATAGATTTAAGTGAAGATCGGGAAGCAGCTCTATATGGGGCCAAAGGGATCATTTTTGGACTACTCAATAGTGGATGTAATGAACGCATAGAAACCCAATTTGAGTAATATCTATATGACAATTTGGATCTTATGGCAATTTATGTCGATTTCATAGGGGTAATTTGTATGGGGGCTAGGTCTGAACATGGACCGACTCTCACCAATTTCAAAAGCGTTCATCTCATGGCCGATGAAAGCTTATATACCAAATTTCATCAAAATATATTCATATTTGCAACCTGCAGTTTGATTACAAAGTTTACATGGACACACAGACGGACGGACGGACGGACGGACATTGTTAAATCAACTCAAAAAGTGCTGCTGATTCGATCGGTATAATTAAAGATGGGTCTAGGTCAAATTTTTTTGGTTGTTACAAACAGCAGCACAAAGTCATTATACCCAAACCACATAGTGGTATAGGGTATAATGATTTATTAAAGAACAGTGAGAAAAAAATGCCTGCAGAATATAATATTCCAAAGCAACGAGCAGACGTTTGCAAGTAGTAATTAATGCCCAAGGTGAACACACAAAATATTTGCAACTTAAAACCCATAATTGTGCAATAAATTAAATATTTTTATCGAATTAAACTTAAGTGTGCAAACACTTATTTGACAGCACGGAAAATGTTGTCCTTTTTTATTATTTATTATAACTAGATTCCAGCCCTCGAAATTCGAGCGTAACTTCTAGGAAATTTTATTTTTTCATTAAATAAAGACCCTAAAAGTATGCTAATCAATTATAACCAATTCACAAATCAACACAAAAAACAAATCATTTTTATTACAAACACATTAACAAATTAAATAAACACACACATAGCATTGTATAATTTTATGTATGTGTTAGTAGCAACTTTAAATGAAATTTACTCAAAATAAAGAAAAAAAAATTTAAAAATCTGTAAATCTGCAAATCGGCTAAAAAGAAATTTTCTTCAAATAACACGGTGTTACAATCAATATGCACTTTTGAAGAGACCTAGTGTAGGTTGTAGGCCTTGTTGAGTAGATCATTTGTCCATTTTTAGAATTTTGAATACACCCTCAAAATCTGAAGTTATGTCCAAAAAACGTTTTTTTAGGACTTTATGGACTTAAATATTTTTAACTTTTTCAGTTGTGGGTCGATTTTAAAATTTTAAACGGTTTTGGAAAGATGACTAAATAAGCTTTCCAAATATATATATATGTTTATACTTTTAACAAACCCATGTGGAAATAATACCCCAAATATTTCAAATTTCCAGTTTTTTGGTGAGCTTTTTCAACTTAGGCGCATTTTTTTTCCTAAACATTGTTTGGGAACATATGTTTTTATTATTTTTATTTGAAAGCACATTTAGTAATGAGTAAATTGACACCTTGTTTTTTAAAATTGGTTAATAATTGTTAATGTTACAATATTTTTATTTAAATATACAGATATAATTTTTCCTAGTATATGCTATGTATATAAAGTGTTTTATATGCAAACATTTTTACAGTTATTTTTTACTTAAAAAAACACGTGGTATAGTTAGATATAAAGAAATTTTAAAAATGTGTAAAATATTGTAACATTAACAATTATTAACCAATTTTAAAAAACAAGGTGTCAATTTACTCATTACTAAATGTGCTTTCAAATAAAAATAATAAAAACATATGTTCCCAAACAACGTCTAGGGAAAAAAATGCGCCTAAGTTGAAAAAGCTCACCAAAAAACTGGAAATTTGAAATATTTGGGGTATTATTTCCACATGGGTTTGTTAAAAGTATAAACATATATATATATTTGGAAAGCTTAGTTAGTCATCTTTCCAAAACCGTTTAAAATTTTAAAATCGACCCACAACTGAAAAAGTTAAAAATATTTAAGTCCATAAAGTCCTAAAAAAACGTTTTTGGACATAACTTCAGATTTTGAGGGTGTATTCAAAATTCTAAAAATGGACAAATGATCTACTCAACAAGGCCTACAACCTCCACTAGGTCTCTTCAAAAGTGCATACAATTTTTTCTATTTTGTGACATAGTGTAATATATGTTTGGTCAAAATCGGGATAAAACGGTAGAACAAAACATCAGTCACAAGAAATCGCATAGCCTATTAATATTATAGATATTTGTTTTTATTGAAGTTGGACTTTTTGTATTTATTATATTTATAAACATATGTATATAACAGCTAAGATGAAAAAAAGTTGGTTATTTGAATTAGAAAATCACAATTTTTTTAATGTTAGGGTTGTTCTTTATTGCAATCATTACTTTTTTATTGTTCGCTTTGAGATCTTGTATATATTTTCCAATAATAGAAAATATAATAATTTTACAATGTAAGAGAAATATGGAAAAAAATTGAAGACAGCTCTAGATGGAGTAGCCACTTTCGAACAAAGCGACTTGTTCATCGTCAGCATCCTTCTGTCTATTACTTCAACTCATGCTTAATCAACTATTTAACTCAAACTTTTGAAAGAAAGAAACATGAGGATTGTTTTTTCTTTATACTAGAGTTGGTATGAACAATCACTGTTTCAAGAAAAAAAATAACTGTTTTATCGATCCGCCCTCGTAGTTATATACGAATATCGTTTTAAAGGGAGCTAAATAATTTTTGATTATGGGTAGAGCAGTAGCAGTAGTAGTAATATGTTGTTTAGTAGAAAGAAAAAAAAAGCAATAAACATCTTATATGTATATACATTTGTATTTGTATATACATATATTAAGGTTTCATTTTGTTTGGTTCCTTGTGGTTTGTTGATTCTACTTACTACCAATTAAGTAGACATATGTACATACTTACATACAAACGAACATAATATCGTTGATTTTATTGAAAGTATTTAATTGTCCCTAGTATGTTGTGCTGTGTTGTGTTCTGGTGTGCTGTGCTGGACAACGCAACTCATTTCAACTCTTACACTTGTTGTGTTTATGTATCGACATTATTTATGTATGATTATGGCGTTCCTCTAAATTCTTATTAAACTTAATTTTATATTCGACTCACATAATTGAAGCAGTCAATTTTTTATTCCTCTTTTATTGTTGTTGATTTAAGGTAGTAAATTTAAATCATGTTATATTTTCACATTTTTTTGTTTTTTTTTTTTTTTTAACAAAATGTATTGAACATTAACAATTTTGTTGTGTTCTACTACAGCCCGTTGCAGTAATTTTGTTTTACCTTTTTTTATTTTATATTTTAATATAATAACATGTCTGTAACAAGAAAATCTGTCATAAACGAGCAATTTTGCTTTAGTAAATTAATTTAGTTGTTGTTTTTCCTACTTTTTTTTTAGAAATTTAAAACATTATAAATTGCTAATTTAAATTTTTTTTTCTATTTTAGGTAAGTGTTTGACAATCTTGTGTAAAGGTATGAAAATAACTTTAAATTTAAGTTTAATGAAAATTATAAAATAAGTTTTATACTGATAAATTATAAATTCTGAATGGGAAATTTATCGACAATAATGTTACATTTTTTATTTTTAACACTCAATACTTCAATAGCCAAAAATGAGCAGCGTTGAGACAAGTGTACTTAGGGTGATGATAAATCGCTGATTCTGCATCCGTAGTTCGTTTTGCTCAGTTGCGTATGAATTGTCATATAAATTTAAAATAACTTAAAAATTTAGTTAATATGATTTTGTTATTCTCTTACTCTCATCAATAAGCCATTCGTTCACATGTACAAAAAAAAAAAAAATAATAATAATTAAAAACAACAACATAACAAACATGTATGTATATGCATCGACGATTCATATCTATCAGTCTAGAGTCTTCAAATTCAATACCAACCTGCTCGAAATAATGACAAATATTATCTATAATATTAATAGGCTAGGCGATTTCTTGTGACTGATGTTTTGTTCTACCGTTTTATCCCAATTTTGACCAAACGTATATTATTTGAAAGGTATTTCTTTTTAGCCGTTTTGCAGATTTACAGATTTGTAAATTTTTCCTTTATTTTGAGTAAATTGCATTTAAAGTTGCTACTAACACATACATAAAAATAAAATTATACAATGCTATGTGTGTGTTTATTAAATTTTTTAATGGGTTTGTAATAAAAATGAGTTTGTTTTTTATGTTGATTTGTGAATTGGCTATAATTGATTAGCATACTTTTAGCGTATTTATTTAATGAAAAAAAAATCCTAGAATTTGCTGGAATCTGCTAGTTATTATAATTTTAAGCAAGTAAATGGTCTATTTTATGAATCAGCATGATTTTAACAGGCAGACGGACATGGCTATATCTGGGGCCCAAATAAATTTTTCGCTGTGTTACCAATGAAATGGAAAACTAATATATACCCTCTGTACAGTGGTGTGGAAGGTATAAAAAAGATTATTTTTTTTAGCTTAAAAATTTCGTATTACTTATTTTTTTTTTTTCAAATATGTATGTATTTTATAATTTTCTCATTTTTTATTTATTTTATTTTTTTTGTGAATATATAGTTCTGTTCAGATAAAGAACAGAACTATATGAAATCGATTCATATAACAACTTGTCCAAAAAACTAAACTATAGAACGATAAACTCTGAAAAAAGTCACATTTTTCCCATAAACGCAATTGGGCACCTCTAATTTTTTTTTTTTTTTATTGGCCCAAAACATTGTATTTCTCAGTTTTTTTTTTCTATTCGCATATTTCTAGGGAGTGAGACTTTAAATTCGAACACTTTCTCCTCCATATAATGTAGGGCCACCCTAATGGACACACGCAATGATTCGCTACTCTGGCTTTTATACTTCCTCAGATATTATTTATATTTATTTATTGAAATTATTCTTAAAAAAAAAAAAAACCAACATTTTAAATCGACCACAGAAAAATCCCTTATCACCAAACAAAATATCTATTCATCTCTCAAGTTTTATAATTTCTTTATTTATTTAAATAGAGTTCTTTTAGAAATTCGTAATGTTGCCAAAGGATAAGTTAATTTCAAAGCTTTTTTCACAAAATCTTACCTTTTGCATAGAAAGCTATGAGTAAGTGCTTTTAAATGCATTACTTTATCAGGGTAAAATGAAATTAATTGGCCTCAGACAAAAGGGGTTTATCTGTGTGGATTACTTTTTCTTTAATAACTGCAAAGTACTTGCATAGCTTAAGTATATGATTTAATTTTAAAAAACGCAATGGTAACACTTGTCCAATTACAGTATTTAGTTTTATGAAACTAATTAAAAAACTAAATGTAAGATTAAGTAGTAAAGTTTTTTTTACAAAGAATTTGATTTTGGTTTTTTAATTGAAAAAAATTAAATTTTCAGACAAGTGTATTTTTTTAACTGCATACTTTTAAATTATTCGTTCATGTGTGCCTGTTTCTAACCCCTTTTTAATTAAACTTTCCTTTGCAGATTGTATGTTTTTTCTTCCCTCAAACTAATATCAATTTTTTTTTTGTCTTTCACAATTTTTAATCTTTTACACATTTTTTTAACACATCCTAAAAATTTATGGAAAAGTTTTTTTTTTTTTCAACGAAATTTTTTCTCTTCATACAGCAGCATATGCTATTAAATTTTTAAAAAAATAAAAATTGTTTGCTCAAAGTTTCTACTCCTACAGCAACTCTTATGAATATTAATAGTTTTTTTTTATGTATTCGCTTCCCCTGTATCTCTATTCGAATACTTTTTGTGAAGAGTCAGAGATGTGGATTAAGGAGGATGGAGAAACTGATTATCAGAATAAATAGGAGAAAACTTTTTTCTAACTACTCTGAAAACACATCAAAATCGCAATAAAAATAAAAAAATTGGAAAAACCGCAAAATTTTCTATTTATAAAAATTAAAACTTCGTTTTTAAAAAAAAGTTTATAAAATACGAAATTTTTCCCAGGCTGGGAAAACCGCTATTTTAGTAAAACGTAAATAAAACGTAATAAATTCCATTTATGTAAATTAACCATATAAATTGTAACATAAAAAAATCGCAATAGCTTTTAAACGAAATAACCGATGTTAATACAAAATTCGAACTAATTGATGTGAGTATTATTGAAATAAGAAATTATAGATTATTTTTGAAAAACTAATTGTATGTTAAGTTTTTCAGGAACACCTCACATAAGCGCTTAAAATTACTTTCACTGGTATTTTTACTGGACACAGAGCGTATTGTTGACAACTTGCTTCGTGCTCTTCACCACTCTTTTTGCAAGAGCCAAATGTCTTTTTAGTTAGTTCTCGGCAGTTGGCACACAACAGCCGATATACTGTAATGACATGTTGGAAGATCAAGCCAAAAAAAGTACACTTCTTAGAAAACTTTTAAAGTTGAAAAAATATATTTTTTAGCCTATATAGTGCTCCAGTTTATATATATATATATATACATATATATATAAAATTACTATTATGTTTATTTGATTTAATAATTTTTCCATATAACTAGCAGATTCCAGCGCTCGAAATTCGAGTGCAATTTCTATGCAGCTTTATTTTTCAACTTAGCCAATTCACAAACCAACACTTTTATGGTTTATTATTATTGTGAATGAAGATAACAAACTCATTAACAAACGCATTAACAAATTTAATAAACACACACATAGCATATGTATATTTTTATGTATGTGTTAGTAGCAACTTTAAATACAATTTACTCAAAATTAAGGGGGGAAATTTTAAAATATGTAAATCTGCAAAACAGCTAAAAATAATATACGTTTGGTCAAAATCGGGATAAAACGGTAGAACAAAACATCGGCCACAAGAAATCGCCTATATTATAGATTAAAATTTTTAAAAAAAATTAATACAAACTTAAAACTACAAACTGTACTTGAAATTTTACCGGATAAAGTATGCGTACAAAAGTAAAATAGTTAAAATCAGAAATTCAATAAAAAAAACAGTAGTGTTCAATAGCAGGTGGAATATCTATCTATTGCGATGAATAATTTCTGATAAACACTTGGGCATGGTTAGACCAGCTTTTTCGTCTCCTCTGTAGATATTTTCCTCCATTCCCCAGAAATAACGTTCTTCAGCGTTTCCTTTGAGTTTTTGTAGAGCTGACGAAACTTCCCCTCCAGAAAGTCCCACAAATGTTCGATAAAGTAAAGGGTCGGGAATTGTGGGAGCGATTTGCTGGTTTTTGTGTTATAAGGGAACCATTGATGTCCTGTTGCAACCAAAAGTAATTTCCAAGTCCCTATTTTTGTGGGGCTTGGTTTTAAGTTGGCTTTCAAAGTGCCCATGTAAAGTCTTTGATCCATAATCGATTCGATGAAAACCAAATAAATTTGTTGGCTAAATTCATGCGCTTCTTTTTGTTTATTTTCGAAATATGTGGCTTCCTGCGTGCAACACGGCTATGGTATTCGGCCTTCTGCACAATTTTCCGAAGTGTATCGTCGTGAAGATCTTTGCAAAGTTTTTCTTTAATGTTTTCTTAATTTTGGCTGCAGTAATACGAGGATTGAACGTCACCATTTTATGAATTTTTTTTTTTGGAGATGACTTAAGTTGGATGATCGTCCAGAGGGATGATGAATGAGTATAAATGAATGAGTTACACACACTATTTCAACAATTTCCGGAAAGTTTTTCTTTCAAGTCAATTTTTCTTGTCAAAAGTCAAAAAATTTTATTATACAGTGGCTTCAATTTCTCGCTTGTAAAGAACATGTAAAACATGATTTTTATACTGTGATTCCCATTTATCACACTTGTACTCATATTTTTTCCTGGTCAAATTTAAGGCAAAGTTTTGCTTTTTAATTTGTATTATTTTTTTCAAATATGGAAAAAATTTTAAAATATCACTAGAACACTAGCAATTTTGTAGAAAAAAAAACTTGGCCTTTATATAAATTAAAACAAATACGCATAGTTTTTCTGCTAAGTGTAGATAACTTATTGCATTCTTCTTGAACATAACTCATATCATTGTTAATGCACGAATTGGTATTAATTGTGCCGATTATCGTTTTTATTGTATCTTAAATTCTTCACAGACATTCCCTCTAGCAACGGCTTCGTAAAAAAGATGTAAGATGTAAATATATAGCACAATTTTTCAGGATACAGCTTGGCACTTGATTTGTGGATCGTATTGATCGTTTGCATAAGTACTTGCAAAAAAAAATCGTAAAAATATTAATAATGACATTATCTTCACCAGATTGAAGATTATGAAGTTACGTGACAAACGGGTAACCACAGCATTTCATTTTCGAATATACTTTTAAAATTCTCTTTAACTTTTTCGAAATAATTATAGTATACAACGAATTGTTGAGAGAAATTTCAAATCAGAGGTGAGAAATTTCAAGTCAGGGTGAAAGTACTAGGCCTGTATAGTAATAGCACCAAAGGGTTTGGCGATCTCAGGTCAAACATTTTTTATGACCATTTATATTTTTTCCTTATGTTGATTGTTTACTTTGTTCTTCAGCTATAACACAAGAACTATTGATGATTTCTCACTTCATTCTTCCGCAAATAGCTTCAGAAAATCAACCTGGATTAATTTTATCGAATAAAATCTTCAAGAATTGTCATCTTTCCTCTTTTTTTTTTAAATAAATTTTCGGAATAACATATCACTGTGGAACATTTTCTGGGCCATTGTCTGGTGGGATTATAGTACCAGGCTAGTATTTATTTTTATGGGCCCTGTTAAACGTTCAATATATATTGTGATATTTGGATCGCAATCCATATCGCAGAATGGCCTCCTATTGTGAAATCCATTTAAATGGATCGCGATCCATCAATACTACATGCTACGCGTTCAATAATATTGAATTTTATGTTTGTTGGCTTAGTTTTTCAGCTATAACTCAAGGATCATTGATGATTTCTCATTCCATTCTTCATCAAAATTTTAGCTAAGGCTTAAACAAATAATTTTTATTAATATAACCATTTAGGAATTAGGATAACAAATACTGATGTATGTATGTTCGATTTAATATTAAAAACACTCATACGTATGTAGATATTCTACTCTACTACTAAATAATAATAGTAAGCCCTGAATACACGATGCTCGTAATTGTGCACTGACTTCTATCCATCATTTCTCCAATCTCAGCATAAGATTTGTCTTGATTGTGCAAATATAAAATAATTTTTCACTGAGATTCGGTGCTTTCCTTCTGTTTGTTACAAATTTGGATAAAATCAATTAATTTTTTGAAAATTTAAGGCACTCCTTAAATAATGGTGGTTTCTCAGGAAAAAGTTCGAGATCAGTGGTGGCCATCGAGAGAAATGAGTTAGTAGTAGTGTTTATGAGCATGTGTTATATTACACTGATCGAAATCCATGGTTTGTGTAGGTTTTGTATGAATGTTAATATAAATGACTGAAACGGAAAATAGTTGAGTTCGCGATGCATATGGGAAAATTTTAAATATATTTTGTTGTTTTAAAATTTTATCCATAAGTTTGTAATTTATTAAATCAAATAAGTAAGTAATTCATTTCTTTAAAAAACAAAAATATTAAAACTTAAAAAGATATGAAATTTCAAAGGTTAATGAGTGGCGTGTTACCAACACTAAAAAAAACTTACCAGCTTGCAATAACTGGATATTTTTTTAAATTAAAAAAAAAAAAAAAAAAAAATCTTAAAAACAGCTATAATGTTGTCAAATGGAGGCGACGTATGCAATTTATAGAAAATTTTTAATTTATAGCAGATTCAATTGCTTTGCGTAATTTAGTTTATCAAGTCTTTATTTTGCTTTATTTTTGTTAAAAATCTATTTATAAAGTATAAGCTTTAATAAAACAAAAAAATTGTGCGCTGCTGTAAATATTCTCTGTGTACCTATTAAAAAACAATGTAAGAATTTGAAAAGCTTTCATAAGACTAAATGAAATTGTGGTTTACTTTTACTCTCTGGTGAGTATTTTTGCTTTTGTTCGGCTGTATACATATAAGAACCCGATTAGAGTTCGGCTCGCTAGTGCCGATATGGCCGACACTGTTCTAGATCGAAAAAATTTTAAGAATGTGGCCAATAATTTTTTTAAAGTGAATTTTGTTCAAAACTTCTATCTAGTAAAAATATTTGTTAATTGAAAATCGCTTTAATAATGCTATTAAATTAATCGTGTAGTTGAAAGTGCTTACTGTGCACATAATTTAGTTGGTCACTGTATATGGAGAACATATTTCATGATTAAAAACATTTTATAATTTAAACTTTTACATGTGAAAGTGAGTTATTTCATGGGCAATCATTAGAATGAAAAGAAGAAGAATTAATTAAATATTTATAAATACATTTAATTGTTTTGTTCTCTTTATGGCCGAACAACCCAGCTGTAATGTGTCGCATCAGCTGATCTAATATCATATACACAGTGTTAACGAAATATAATGTAGTGTACAAAAAAATAAATTTTTGAAATAAAAACATAAAATTATTCAAAAATATACATATATTCAATTAAAAAATTGATGATAAGACTTTAATTTAATTTATTAACTTTATTATTTAACTTTAAATTATTAACTTTATAAATTTTTTTTGTTGATGTTTAATGATTTTTTGACACAATTATGCGAATTTTCGTACACTTTGAAAGTAGGTATGCCAGACCGGAACAAGACTACACCATATTTCCTTAAGCAACTCTGTTCTTCTAGTTTGGACCTTCGACTTTTAAATAAATTTAAAAAACAAAATTTTTTTTGATTTTCGAATGAATGAAGTTGTAGATTTTCTGTTATGAAAAAAACTCTAAAGTTTCTGCTCCAAAAGTCGAACATTGCAGTGCAATATATTAATATTGTTGGCCCAGGCAAAACACTGTTTTTTTTTTTTTTTTTTTTTACAAAATTTGAATAACTTTGATACATTTACATTTTACTCTAACACATACACAAAGTGTCACGTCACACTATAACCACATTACATTACAATTACGGTTATGTAATCCTGTCTTTAAACAAAAGCCAACGAAAATTGCACCTAGTTAATTTTTTTTTTAGTTTCCAAAGTTCTTTTTTCTTGTTAAAACTTAACGAATGTTAACTTTCGTGACCATACTTTAATATTGCCAACAACTTTCTTTTGTATCGCAACTTCCTTCTTTGAATGTGCTAGACTTCTATAGCAACGAAAAAAAAAATTGCAGCTGCAAAAATTTTACTTATTGACTTAAGATTTTTATCTTATTTTTTTTATTTTACAACGAATACAATTTAGTTTTTAAAACATTTTACCATACGTAATTTACAATATTGCTGCACGTACAAATACTCTTGTACATATGGATAAAAGTAGCGTTACTGAAAATTGTTCATATTGGTTTCCTTTTTATTTTTTTTATTATTATTATTTTTTTTTGGTTTTGTTTTGAAAACAACGATTACAATTTGTGCTGAACTGTTGCGGAGGCGTGGGTTCAACTTTTTTTGTTTTCTGTAGATTAAACTTTCAGGAATGTTAATATCAGTATGCCTTACATTATTCATTCGACATAGGGTTTTTAATATTGCGCTGTAGAAAAAATCAGACAAGAGTTTTTTTTTTTTCAATAGCCATGAAATTTTACTAAGTTTATGTATGAGTATGTATATTAGTTAAGAAATGTTCGTAAAAGTTTCAGCTAGCAAATATAGAGCTCATGACATAGAGAGATTCGGGGATGGCTTATAAAATTGGGTTTAAAAAAATGCAATTAATTTTTTTTTTAACAACATGCGTAAATCAAAGAGAAGGTTGGTTAATATTACAAAAATATAAGAAATAAATTTTCTTGAATTTTCTACAGGAAATTACATTTCTTTCCTTAAGAAATTACATTTCTTATAAGTACATTTTCCTATTAAAAAAAGTTTTCTAACAATTTTTTTTAAGTACTTCCTCTTGAAAAAGTACCTTTTCTAAACGAAGTAAATTTTCTTAAAAAAAATACTTTATTCGTAAAAAAAAAATACTTAAAAAAAAAAAAAAATCTTTTGAAAAAGGTGCTTTCTTAAACAAAGTACCATTTCTAAAAAAGTATCCTTCATAAAAAAGGATTTATTAAAGCATATATTCTTCAAAAGTTACTTTTTCCTAAAAAGAAGTTATTTTCTCAACAAAGTATCTTTTCGTAAAAAAGTACATTTTCATAAAAAAGTAAATTTTTCTTAAAATTCTACCTTTTCTGAAAAGTACCCTTTCTCAAAATGACATTTTCTTAAAAATTACACTTTTTTTAAAGAACCTTTCCTTAAAAAGCACCCGTTCACTTAAAAAAGTATCTTTTCTTAAAAAGTACATTTTCTTAAAAGAATACCTTTTCTTAAAAAAGTACATTTGCCTAAAAATTTACCTTTTCCTAAAAATTTCCTTTTCGTAAAAAGTACCCTTTTTTAATTAATGCTTTTTCTTGAAAAGTACAATTTCTTAAAAAAGTAAATTTTCTCAAAAAATACCTTTTCTTAAAAACTAATTTTTTTTTACAAAACTACATTTTTCTTAAAAAGTATATTTTCTTTAAAAAGTACACTTTCTAAAAAAAAAACATTTTCTTAAAAAAGTTCAACTAAAAAAAAAAATACTTTGTTTAAAAGTAACTTTTCTGAAAAAAGTACCTTCTCTTAAAAATGAACATATTCTTAAAAAAGTCAATTAAAATACCCTTTTCTTAAAAAGTACATTTTCTTACAAAAGTACCTTTTCTGAAAAAAAAAATTTTTTTTTCTTAAAAAAGTCAATTTTAGTTTTTTATATATTGTTGATCTGTGTTGCAATACTTAGTTCTTTGTTCGGTTTGAGATCATGTATAAATTTTCTAATAATATAAAAGATAATACTTTTGCAATGTAAGAGAAATATGGAAAAAAATTTAAGACAGCGCTAGATGGAGTAGCTAGTTTCGAACAAAGTGACTTGTTCATCTTCAGCATCCTTCTGCCTATTACTTCAACTCATGCTTAATCGACTATATAACTCAAATACTTGAAGGAAAAGAACAGCGCTGTCTTCAATTTTTGTTTCCATATTTCTGTTATATTGCAAAACTATTATCTTTTCTATTATTAGAAAATGTATACATGATCTCGAACCGAACAATAAAGAACTAAAAGTCAATTTTCTCAAAAAAAAAAAAAAAAAAAATTATCTGAAAAAGTACATTTTCTTTAAAGAGCACCTTTTCGCAAAAAGTACCTTTTCTTAGAAATGTACCATTTCTTAAATAGTATATTTTCTTATTATTTATTTATTTATTTATTTACAATATTTTAATTATAATTAAAATTATAACTAAGAAATAAAACATCAGCAGCTGAATAAAGCATATTTTCTGAAAAAAGTACCTTGTCTTTAAAAAGTATCCTTTCTTAAGATATTTCCTTTTCTTAAACAAGTATCTCTCCTAATATTAACAAGAAAAACCAAAAAAACAAGATTGAGGTTATTAGAGATTTGGAATTAACCGAATCTGACTCTGTTTTTCTTAAATCATTAGCTGCTGTTTCTAAAATGATTAAAAAATAAACTTTTTAAACAGTTTAAATAAATATATTTAAATATGTAGTTTTTTGCAATGATAATTTAAAAACCTTCTTGTCATTTTCCATAATTTATTTTGACAATTTTAAGTACGAGCATTTTAAAAATCGATGAAATTCATCAAAATATATCATTAACATCTTTTAGCTACACAATATAACGAAGAAGCGCATAAAATTTACATTATTCATCAATTATGCAGCTGCATGTTTAGAAAAAACGTACTTTAATCAAAATAATGTTTATGTAGGCGGTGGTGTTGAAAACTCACCAAGCCATCCACATAAAGTAAAATATCCAGCAACAGCCTTTGGGTCTCTTTCACATCATGATGCAGTTGTCAGTTTTGTTTTATTTTTTTTTTTTATTGTAGTGTATCTTGCTAATGTCCATCTGCCTCTTGACTGGCTGCTTTTTTGTTATTATAATTTTTTTTCTCCATCGTAGATTTTTTGGTCCTTAGTCGTCGTCGTTAATATAAGTTGCTGATTTGTTTGGTAAACTTGATGATGTAGCTGATATCTGGCAGTTTATGTTTCAGTCAGGTCTACCAAAACTGTCCTTTAGCCTTGTCATGGCCAACATTAATTGCTTTAACGAAAGTTATGTTATGTGTGTTTTGTTTTTGCAGTTTGCTGTCGCTGCTTGTCAACTTGCCATTTGTTCATCATCATGTTGTTTGTTCATCAAGTCGCTGTGCAGCTTTTTATTTAAATTTTTAGTTAAAGGGCTTTTATTCATGTTTAAATTGTATCCTTGTTAAATAAATGTTCAACTGTTTTGTCAAGATCATATGTTTGTTTAAGTTATAATTTTATAAGTTCTGTTCCCTTTTGGCATAAAGCGAATTGCCTTTAGGCAATATAGGTATTCAAGACTATTTGTAAAGTCACTAATTTTAAGGTTTTCAAATTTGACAGCTGTTTAGAAATTAAAAAAATAACTATCAGCCCAATTCTAAATATTCCCAGGAAAATGAGTTCCCGGGGAATTCATTTTTCCCGAGAATAAATCATCCTTTTCTAAACAGGCGGGGAGAAAAATAATATGGGAGAGAGAATTTCGATTTTTCGAAGACAGCTGTTTTCCTTCAGTTGTTTTGTTTTGTTTACAAATTTAAAAATTTTTATGGAAATTAAAAGTAAAACTTTTTTTGAAATCTTTAAGTTAAAAGTAAATACAAGAAATGATCAGTGTAGCGTTTCTGATGGTAGCTGAAGCAGAAGAGCAGCAGCAGGACAAGACGGAGCAAAGCATGCAACATCAGGGTTGGCTTGCATTGTGTTCAAAAGAGCATGAATTTGTTTTTTGTTTGTTGCTTTTGACCTGAAAGCAACAGTAATGCCATAATAATATTATTATACAAAATTTTAAATGATATATATTACTATTTTTCATAAAAATATTAAATACTTACATTTTTCGCAGCACTCCCTCGCAATTTTTTTGGCGGAATTATTCCCAAATTATTCTCCCTTTTATTGACATTCAGAATAGCTATTTTTTGCCCGGGGAAAAGTTTCCCATTTTCGAAGTTATTTTAGAAGAAAGGTAAAGGGAAAAGAGAAAAAATTACCGGGGAGATTTTATTAAGAATATGAGAATAGGGAAAAAATTCCCAGGGAATTGTTATTGAGAATTGGGCTGAATAAGAATAAAACGTCAGCATATTGAGTCATTGTTAACACTGACTTTTTGACAATCCGAATTATCTGTGTTCCGAATCTAAAAAATTTTAAATTTTTGACCAACTGTAATTGAAATTTTTGATTCAAATCACTTCTGATAATTCTGCTTATAAAATTTTGTGATCCCTTGCCAGAATTTTAAATTGGCATATATATAAAGATCAAAATAATGTAAATTCAAAATTGTGAATATTTAAAAACCGAAGAAAAATCAGAAAAATTCGCACTTCATTAATATTCGGCTTTTTTAGTACAAAAACTTATGAATATAATTCAAAAAATGTTTAATTGTAAATTAATATCTCGTTGGATAGCCATTATTTTCTGTGACTTCCGAAAGACAATTTGACATGTTGAAAATTATTTTTGTAGGTACTCAGTACTGATTTCATGCCATTCATCCTGAAGCCTTTCTTTTCGATAGGATTCATATCAGAAGATTGAGCTGGTATATCAATAACTTTTGGTCAATTATATAACAACCACGCACGGACAACATAGGCCTTATATTAAGGATCTTTATCTTCATATAATTTAAAAGTTGATGAAATTCCCATTTATCAGCAGATTGCTTTAAATTATTCTTCAAAATGTCTAAATATTTCTCCTTATTCAATATTCTATCGATAAATATCAAGTTTCCAATGCCTTTAGCCGAAATACAGGCCCACACCATCACACTTCCACCTCCATGCTTCACTGTGGGTGTGATATTTTCTCCTTTTAGCTGCTCATTTGGTTTCTGCCATGCCATATTTTTCACATCACTACCAACTAGATTGGATTTGCTTTCATCAAGAAAAGTAATATGTTCCATAGCAAATTTTAACCGATAACCGGCACCTCGGCTTTTGTACCATTGTTTTTTTATAGTGAGTCCTATTGTTGATTCTGATACCGTCTTTCCGGTTTCTACCCTTACCTCTGTGACCATTTTAGAACACACAATAATGTGTTCTTCCATCTCGATTAACTTTTTTGACTGGTCAGTCTTCTTCTTAAATTCAATTTTTTTATTATTATATATATTATAAATAACATTTATTTTAAATTTGTTTAATTCCATGAATTTTAGTACAACATTAATTACTAAAGCTGGCATCACTGTTTTAATTTAAAATTGACTTTTATTGGCATCACTGATAAACAACTACATTGTGGTCGCCATGTTGAAAAATTGTTAAAAATGTTTTTTTCTAGCAATAGTAGATTTTTTTCTTTAAATTTATATTTTTTTTGGCCCAAAAAAGCATTTATAAGTAAAAGAGTCCTATTTAAATATTGTTTTGGTAAAAAACTAGAGAGAAATATCAAGTTTATAGACTATTTTAAAAAAAATTTTTTTTTATATTAATTGTTTATCAAATGTTATTATTTGGATGAAACTAAAAGGAAAACATTCAAAATTTTGAAGTATAAATGAAGATTAAGTTTATTAGTTTGTTTTTATTAGAAAAATATTACACTCCTTTTTTCTCCCAAAATTTAAATCTAGGAAATTAAAACAAAAAAATATCCGTAGGCAAAAGTTTAAAAACCAAAATAATACTTATTGGTTTCAGTTTCATGGGAATGTGAAGCACAGAACATAGGCGAATAACTTGTTTAAACCAATTCCAGATAAAAATAACAACCATATAACTTAAAAAAAATAAACACAGTACTTACGTTTGTTTTTTTATTTTGGTCAATTTTCCATGTACTACGAATAAGTACGAGTACGTAATATAAATGCTATCAGCGATACCCTATCTAAAGGATTTTAAATAATAATTTAACAACTACAGCGTGGAAAATAGCGTTGATGATTAAATACTTTTGATGGTTTCGTTAACTTTAACTATTAACATGATTCGACATGATTCTGACTGTCCGTCCTTCAGACTTATAGGCTTTAAATGTCTCAGCTCTGTATTTTTATCTCATTGACTTTATGCTTATTTAGGTATTTGCATTAAGTTGGCTTGTTACAACAACACCTCCTTTTTATTTAACCATGAATTTACGTATCTTGTACAACTCTTCCACAACTAACTAACTACGTCTAAGTTGGCAATGTCGAAAGACAACAACTCTTGAAGACGCAATACGAAGAAGAAGAAGAAGAAAATATAAACTGAAAAGCTTTAATGTTGTTGCAGTTATTGTTGGTGTACGAGTATGTCTACAAGAGAGGCATGTTTATGTTAACTGCTACTTTAATGTTTATGTTTTGTTTTTGTTGAATTTTATTTGCTGTTTTTGTTTATTTACTCATGATGATGTCTACGACGACGATGACGATGATATCAAGTTGATGTGATGGTGACGTTTATAACAAGGATGTTGTTGCTGTATTTAGATTTTAACATGTTTATAGTGTATGGACAGACTTGACTATCTGGCTGCTGGTTAACTGGTTGAAATTAGTTACAACGTTGATGAAGGGTGGTGGGGTTCAGACACTTGTTAACGAACATCATTTATATTTAAATGTTTGTTACTTATTTTATTTTTTTTATATTACGGTGTATACTCATATGTTTTTCGTTATATTTGGTCGTCATTTACTTTGCTCAAACTACTACTCTTTGTCCTGATGAAATAGGCTTATGTTACCACCTTCCAACTTACTAGAATACAACACTTTTTGTTCTTTCCACTTAAGCAAAATATTCCACTAACAACCACTATCCACTATCTTTGTACTAAAGAAAGATCAGAAAATAGTTGATGCTTTTTATAAATAGATAATACACTTAGCAAAAATGTCAAAAAAAAAAACGAAGTCATGTTTCTTCAATAAATGCTATGTGAGGACAAGAAAATTTATTAAAATCTAGAATATGCTTAGACTAACCACAGAAAATGGGAAGCGAAATACAAAATATGATATTTTATTCGATACTTTATTTAATTCCCTGTTACAGAACTAACTATATGTATTAAAAAACTCGAAAATTAAAAGTAAATAATAGCAATAAGAATATTATTTTATAATTTTATAAAATTAAATAAAAATATTATTTCTTATTTTAGTTCACATACGCTATGTTCTAGAATTCACTTCCACGTACAAAAACTTTTATATTAAAATTTTTGAATGCTATTTTTTCTTATTCTAATTTACATAGTAAAAGTTCAGTAAAATTAAAATGAATACCCTATTTTGTAATAAATAAATATTAAGCGATGAAAAAACGACTGATATTTAAATTATAGTACATTTTTTATTTATATTTGACAATATTTCAAAGTTTTAGGTATTGATTTTATAAAAAAAACACCGATTTTAAAAAACATCGGTTTTTTTTCTCTCTTTAAAGAAAAAAATCCTTATCTCTGGTTTATTATAAACTACAATTTTAGTTGTTCTTTAAGGATAAGAAAATTTTATATTTAAATATATACTCAATTATATTTTTTCAAAATTAATCGCTCATGTTGTGTGATTCACATTCCCGTTAAAGTTAAACCAATACGAATTTTTTGACTTTTTCAACTTTTGTTTATGACCACTTTTTTTATATTACTTTCCTTTATTCAATTTAGAGAAATTAAGACGAATGCACTTTTTTCTAATAAGAATAAATTTTTAAACTTAACTATCGTTTGTAATTTAAAATTAAACTTTTATTTTTTTTTCATCAAAATTAAAATAATTTGATGAACAATTAATAATAAAAAAATTAATTTCAAAAATAGTCTATTGAAATTCTTCTTTTTTTAGGGTTTTACCAAATCAAATTTAAATAACTCAGTTTTGCTTATTAATGCTCTTTAGGACGAAATGAAAACTTTACATGTAAAGAAAAAATTCTAACTTGATATCTAATATCCAACATGAGCTATTTTATTAACTATTATTGCTAGAAACAGTGGAATGCAAATAATTTTTTTTTTTTAATTTGTCAACATTTTCTTTATTTTCGAAAAATCTGTGATGCCAGTTAAAGTCAATTTTAAATTGAACCAGTGATGCCAGAATTTATTATTAATATTCGACAAACTTATATATGTTTTGAAAAATGCTGTACTAAATTTAATAAAAAAAAAAATAAAATGATATTTTTAAAGAAATTAAGTATTGGAAAAAAATGTAAAATAAATTAATCTTATTAATGAAAATGATTATAAATCCTTGTGGTATCTCTGTAACTGGCATAACATATGCTTGAAAATTTCAAACATATGTTTGAAAGCACCGAACATCAATTTCATGGGGATACGATTTCATTTGTATTTTAAAATTTTTGACACGCAGAACATAAGCAAATATACGTTTATTATTCAGTAATTGTAGCACAAAAAAAATTAAAATAAAAATTTAAAAATTTTTTACCCAAATAACAGTCAAAATCAATTCAGTTAAATGTCAAATTTTATTGGCAAATTGAGAAGTTATAAGAAATATAAAAAGAAACATACAAAAATAGCTATTAGCGAAAATGACTAAATAATAATGTGATTCCTTTGGCAAACATATGCTTCTTATGCGGAAATGTGAAACAAATCAAATTTATTTAGAATTTTTACATGCTTTTTTATTTGGTCTCTATCACTTGACAGGGTTGGTCGAGTATAGTAAAATACTCGTATACCGGGGCTGATAATGTGTGCATTATGTGTCGACTTAAAACTAAATACAATAAAACCTTAGGTTATATAAGATAACCAAAACGCATGCAATTATGTACATGACCTAACTGCATGCTGAGCAGCAACCACGAGGATCATGAAATTAACACCGACACGTATTTTCGCTTATCCGGAATAATAGGAGCGACGAATTGACACTTATTCAATTAATCGTAAATTACTGCTGTACACGTTTTTTACATCTCTGTCTATTTTTTTATTTGAGCTGGATTTTTAACTGAAACTTTCAGCATTTACCTAAAGTGGATGACAGTACATTATTAAATCATTGTCCAAATGATTTGATTAAAATGGTTGACAAAACTTCTTTCGAAACTTATTGCGAAAAGAAAAAGAAAATTGTAAATTGTGGAAACACAAAATTAAATTTCATGGGATTTCTCATCTCATTTTTATTCAAAATCACAAAGTTTCTAGAACAGAGCAGATTGCTATTAAAAACATTATGGAGCTTTCGCCGGTTTAAAAATTATAATCAGTAAAAGTATGTAGTCCTAAGATTTGTTAAATTTAATATTGTTTTTTATGCCTCCGAAAAATCCATAGTATAAACTATTTTATGTACAGTCTTTAACTAAAATGCTGTTGAATTTTCACTGATTGTTATGTTGATTTTGTTGATTTTTTTTTTTAATTTGGAAACCTCAAAACAAAACACAACTCTTCATTTAACTACCTGCATTATTGGGCATGTTAATGTTTATGTTTTTTTTTTATAGATAATGTTATTGTAGTCGTTGTTGTTGTTGATTGCATGAAATGTAGCCAACATGTTGGTTATAATATTGTTTTTTTTTGTATAAGTATTGACCACTGAGTGAATATTTTTCTTTATTTTGGTTTTTATGACCAAACGTCATGTCAAAATTTTTACTGGACATAACACTTAGGGTTAAGTTGCTTGTAATCATTAACTTTAGTTATGTTTACACGAACTCTAAATTTGAATTCAGATTTTATGTAAAATAAAATACTTGCTTATGTTCGGACCTCGCATATATAAAAACAAAAACGAAATAGAAATACATATAATAAATTGCTATTTTAGCTTTGGGGACCCTTAGTAAAAGTAACAGCTGAATGAATATATTCACGGAACATTTAAAACTTAATAAGGTCTAAAATGGCCTATGAAAACGGCTGATAGAGGATTAAAAGGTTCTAAAATGATCTATGACAACGGCAGATAGAGGGTTAAAATGTTCTACAAAAAATTTTTTCGTAAAATTTAATAGCTCAGAGGAATACTTAACTAGTATTTTCGTCTTTTTTCGTATACAGTAAATGAAATAATTATACCGGACACGTATACAATTTGTATTATACGAAATCTTTTAGTATTACTTGACTCCATTTATTTTGCATGGAATAAGAACAAAAGGTCAGTGAATGTTGTACACTTTTGCAATATAACTTTAATATAACTTTAACAACAAATAATAAAACTAACAAATAAAGTCAAACAAAATAATTATACCGGACACACAAAATACTTTCCATTTATTTACTTAAAATAAAAATTTTTCTTCAAAGTTAAATTTTAGTAATTAGTTTTTCCTCCTTTTTTGTTAATTGCTTCCAATAATCGTGGGCTCATTCAGTTAACGAGAGTTTGGAGAAGGGATATATCAATGTATCTCCATTCTTCCTGAATGGCTGTTTTAAGCTGAGATAATATCTCATATTGGCGACCAATGGAATAAACGTGTTTAGATAAAATTACCCACAGGTTCTCTGTGGGATTTAGATCGGAACTTACAGCTGGATAATCCAGAGTATTAATATTTTTGGATGATAAAAATTTTTTTGTTTCTCTAGGGACGTGAATTGCTGCATTGTTCTGTTCGAATATCCAGTACGAATCCCATAGATCTTCCATTAAAACATCACAATAAAATGTAGAGTCCATTTTATGGGTAACAAAACATATAGGTGACATTTAACATTATCCAAAAGCATGCCATACCATTGGAGATTCTCCTTGAAAATTCCTGGCATAGCGAGTTTCGCGATCCCTCCGAATATCCCTCCAATATTTTTGCAAACCATCAGGTGACAGTAACAGATTGCCACCATCTGTCCCAAAATTTATATTTTTCGGCAAAAGTCAATCTTACTGTTTTGTGTCTAGGTAGAATACGCGGTTCAGCCAACCATTTTTGACATTTAAGCACTCAAAAGTTATTGGATTCTGCTTGTGTTTATAGGCAATCTATGGATGGATTAATTCTTATTGCTGGTGGCCAGCCACTTTATTTGCCTTTTTTAAGGATCAGAAATTTTAGATGGACGCCCAAGAACCTTTGTCTTTTCATGTTATTCTGGATTTTTTTTTTTTAGAAATTTATTCATTGTGCATTTATTTCAATTAGTTTTTGATGCAATGTTTTAGCGATAAATATATTTAAATTAAATTTAGTTTATAAAGAAATATATTTAAATTCGTTATATTTTCATTGCTTACCCTCTCTAGGAATTTATATCTATATATTTATTTAGTTTTGCACTGAAAATTCTGCTCAATAAATGTCTAATTTTTTAGGGACGCGCCGATCCACGTTTTTGATTTCCGTTATGTTATGTTATACCAATTTTAAAATTAGTGTTGTTAAAATTATTGTTTTTACATAGTTAACCGAAAAATCAATATAAAAAGTAAGAAGTACCCATTGTCCGTTATAATTATTTCGCTAACTGTAGTGGTTGCCAAAAAAAAAAAAAAAAACGAGAGTGTGCCCACGCAGGTTTTTCTATACTACATACACAAAAAATAGAACCTTAAAAGTTATTTTTGTAATATTAATAATTCCTTTTATTATCTACAAAATTCAACTTTTATCAGTTACTTAAGAAAAACTTAGATAAATTATCATTTTTAAACGCTCTCGAAATTGAATGTGAAAAGAACTCATTCAAGATAACAAAAATTAAAACTTAATTCATTTTTTTTTAATTTTAACATACTATTTCAGACCGTTTACAATAAATACTATAATTATATGCAAATTGTGATATTGGTTTTTAATATCACTCTGTATTCTTAATCAGACCAGTTTCAACCATTAAGCCTTCATCAATGATTACATATATTAAATATTGTAATAATTATTATGTTATAATTGATTAGAGTGTTTCTACAAGAAATGAGTTTTGAACCTGCCTTTCTCACCCATACACTCGTACTTGCACTTTATGCGTTTAACTTTAAAAATTTAACAAATTAGTTTTCATTGGCCCATACTTCTGAAGTTACATTTTATACAAGTTTTTATATAAAAATTGTATTGTGTTAGCTAACAGAATCGAATAGAATCGAAAATTCACTGTGTTTGTTGTGGAGGGTACATCTGTGCAGTTTGTCATTACGTTTGTAACGCATAGAAAATGAATTTCACGCTCATTCACAAAATAAATCATTTACCTGGCTAAATTTAGGATAATATTGTTTGTCATTATTTCGAGAAGGTGGTTGGTATTTAAAATGGAGTGAATCGGGCCTTATTGTACCAATATATGGCCTAAAATATGTTGTTTTAATTTAATATTAAGTTTGTTTACATTGCAAATATTTTATTTCCATTTGTTATAAATTGTGTTATATGGTATGTAAAGTTTACATTGTAAACGTAAACCCAGGTGAAGGGGAGCAAAAATTCCTCAAAACCGAATTCAACACTTGTTATTTTTTATCTGACAAATGATTCCTTCCTAGAAATTTGACCATTTAATGTTATTTTTTATCTGACAAATGGTTCCTTCCCAGAAATTTGACCATTTATTTCTGCTTTGCGTCGAACTCTTCGCACTGTTTCAGCATTGCACTTAATATTTAAATTTTTTTCAACCATATCACGAAGTTTTGGATTTTTCTTCGAATTGTTAAACATCCAACATTTAGAAAACAGTTTTTTGGGCTGTTTATTGGTTTATAGCCAATTCTTTTTTTCACAGACTTACCTCTATATAATATTTTTTATTGTTCCACGTGGTTAATTAACAATTATTGCGATTTCTCTTTCACTTTTTCCATTTTTAAAGTGATCAATAATTAATTTTCACATTTTAATCAATCATATCCAAACGACTGAGAAATAGTTTAAAATCAATTTAAAATAACGTTGAGTTGAAATTCTCCAAAATAGCCGTTACTTAAGTGACTCTTGGGTTGTGGGCTATATGCACTATAATTACCATATATCGCTTATAACATTATTTTTAATTAATATTAATAGATTAGTTAATATTTTCAGTAGTCTTAATAAATAATATATCTTTGTTTTTTTTTTTTTAATAAAGACAGTCTTGACTGTAAGTCACTATACATAAAGTTTAATTTAAAAAAAAAAAACAAATACAATGTTTTTCTGGCTAGATCTTTTATGAAGAACTACGTATTATTTTTTTCTCTTAATTTTTCTTTATCACTGCCACAAAAAGAATTTAACAACTGTGAACTTCTCAAAACAGCTGTTTTACTAGCGGTGACACAAATCATTTAACATTTATCGATAAGGCAAATCTCGTATTTTAGAAAGTATCGTTTTAAGGCTCACATAAGTGAAACTAAGGATATAGGCGTGTTCCCAAATTGAGGTGTACATTTTATTTTTAAGCCCTCTATTTCTTATTTATAATTGGGAATTTAAAAAACTTAATAATTATAATCAATTTATGATAATTATAGTACTTGTCGGAAATTTCACTATACACAAAACTTCACAAGTTTACTCCTTATTTAGTATTTTATTTTCATCTTGCAAATAATGCAATTTTCCTCTCATGTTTCTTCATTTCTTCCAGCAGCAGCAACAATACCAACATCATTGTTATTATCATGTTGTTCCATTGTTTGCAGTTGCCTTATTTTTTATTCAGTCGTTTATTTAGTTAAATTATAGTTTTTTTTTTTTCGGTATTTTTGCTTCGAAAACAACTTATTCATCGTTTCGTCAATCAGGCGATGACATGCAAGAACCGCCTTACTACCTTTAAACACTCCTCAACAACCCAAGCTTAAGACAAGACACAGACATTTATATGTTGCAATGGCTGGCTGGCTGCAAGTAACAAAACTGACCCACAAATATATTTCCTTTTTTTTTCGTATTTCTGCTCAAAATTTGGAATATGTTGTTTGCAAGCATATTTTAGATAACAAGTTACTGCTGGATGGCAACATAAGGAATATGGAGATAATAATGTCAGCTTAAAAAAAAATCGAAAGAAGGCATTTTTTGCTCGATTTTGTTTATTCCAAAAGTCTGTTGTTGTTTTTTTTATGTACATGTATAATTTAACCCATTAATGTGTAAATTATCGACCATGTTCACTTGTTTAATTTTTAAACTCATTAAGCTGTAGTACAATTTCGATAAATTGAATTTAATTTAATCGTTTTCATCTTCGAAGCTTTACTACGAGTACTTTGTACATGCAGGCGTATTCGAAATGATAAGAACAGGCAAAGTGAAAATAAAGATCTTTTCAACAAGTATTAACTGCAATATTTAAAACTATCACTTTCTATTAATTTTATTTTATTATTTTTTAAAAATACAAATAATTCTAGTCAAACTCATTTATTTTTTGTGTGCTGGCAATATAGTCGAATTAATTGCAAAACCATCTATTCGAAAAAATAATTACAAAGTGGAAAAATTTATTACTTTTCAATTTTAGTGTTTATTAAATTACCAGTTTAGAATTATTTGGTTATAAATAATCAATATGAAGTAAGCCCTTCACGATTTTTGATGACGTCGGCACACGTGGACTTCATAGAAGCTATCAAAGTGCGGCATCCGTAGAGTGCCATGTTTTCTTCGCTTCATACCAAAGTTCTTCCATATTTTTGGGCCTTGCGTCTCTTACACCTTTCTTAACAATCCCATCCATAATATCGATATTATGTACCTGGAACCACCGCTTCACTTTTTTTTAGGCATGGAAAGGCGTTTCCTCTTCAACGTAAGGCCCTATTACGGCTTCCAAAATAATATTGATGTAGTAAGTGGCCTTCACAACGACTTGAGCTATAGGTCCAAAGCATGATGAACCAGAGACCGCTAAGCTTAATTATTTGAGTGGCATACTTTCCGTTGAATTGTTGATTGGGAAGACCTCTAACGTATTGTTTATCTTTGCCGTGGTCGAATTTGACTACTTTTGTTTCATCAGTCCATAATATATTACGCCAAACAGTGTCAGGTTCATTGATAAACTTTCTGGCAAACTGAAGTCTCTTCTTTAGATGAATTTTTTTTCTACAGATGTACTTTTTTTGACTTCTTCCAATTTTCGAAGATTTAAAAAAAAAAGAATTAGTCACTCTTCTGCACAAAAAACGATTAACGGTAACTCTGCAATTATATTTGCACGTTGACTTTGGAATTCTCTCACATGTGTGAAATGCAAGTGCAGCCTACATGATTTGTTCTTATTTTTCCGATCAGTTGATTTTGCACTTAGTTCAACATTATTGCAGCCCAAAAAAAAAATTAGATGAGTTTGACCTGAATTACTTATATTTTTAAAAAGCTAAAAATTTTTACAAAAAAATTAATAGAAAGTGATTTTTAATCTTATGGTGTTTTGTTTTCCTAAAAAAAAAAAAAAAAATATTACACCACCACCCATTTAAGATGATGCATTTTTAATGGTCAGAATAGAACATAAAATTACAACTTTGCAATACTTTTTTAATGAACAGCTGATTTTGTTGATATTTTTGTTCTTGAATACCAAAAAAGAAAAAATATATAATAAAGGACATTGATACTTTCCATATTCATAATTTATTTTAAACAAAACAATAAAAATTAAGATTTTTCTTATTTTTTTTTTTTTTTTTTTGTTTCTTCACACAAATACAAATTTAAAAACAACGCAAATATGTATCAGCTGTTTTATCGTGCGATTCTCCCCTCAGATTTTTTAGAGTGTGCAAAATGCAACTTGTTCAAATTTTATAGTGCGATATTTTTAGAAAAGAACACGTTATCCTTTCGCAAGGTTGGCATTTTTTTTTAGAAAAGATAACAAAAAGAGAAAAACAAATGCGAAATGAGAAATGAGAAAAACGTGTAATATTTTTGCCTGAAAAGAAAACACCATTATCCTTAAAACTTGTTAGAACGATCTCTATTTTCACTTGGCCTGTTCTTATTTTTTCGAAAACGTCTGTATTTAAAAAAAATTTTTTTTTAATTTTTTTAACATTTTGGATTTAATTTGGTGAAGTTTTTTTTTTGCTGTTTTAGTCTTTTATTGCATCGAGTTCATAGACCAATTATTTTATTTCATCGAGTTCATAAACCATTTATGTTCAAATGAAAAGCTGACTTTTGTTATAAAATTTGTATTTGTTCTCCCAAATCGATATCATTGTCTTCAAAACAGACCCCTTCCGACTTTTCTTAAAATCCTAGAAAAAGTTAAGTCGGTTTTCGGAATGGCCTTCAAAGCGCGCAGCTATACGGCTTTTAACTCCTAAATAGATGCAAAACGGTGTCGCCGGAGTGGTTTTTTGAGTTTAGTGAATAGCCAGGAGGCACACGGTGCTGAAATGGAAACGGTGGTTGTGGAACGATATGAGTAGAATCTTATGAGAAACGGTCTCGAAGGACCAATGAAGTACCAATCAAGAGTTCTCCAGCCCATAATTCTGTTGCCTTTTTGGGAATATCTTCACGCAAACGATGCGTAACACTCAAATAATATTCCTTCTTAGCATTTTGGTCTTGCGGAAGGAATTCATAATGCACCTTTATTTTTGAATGACTTTAGCGTGATGTTTTTGGTCTTGCATCACCTTTTCCGCGATACTCGCTTGATTGGTCGGTAGTTCGGTTTTGTAGCAATAGATCCCAGTCTCACCGTTCTGACAGTGAGAAATTATTGTTTCAGAGATATTAATGCGATGTTCGTTTTAAAAAGATTTGACGCGTTCAAGACCTAAAACATCTTTTAAAATGGTGTCGACAGATCTTTTGGTTGACTGAAGAACTGTATCAGCAACTTTTCTAATTGTCAGTTGACGATTTTTCAGCACCAAATCCATGATTTCATTGACCTGTTGTTCATCAGTTAATATTTTTCCTCATCCATGGTGCTCTTTGTTTTCAACGTTTTCTTTGCCTTCTTGCAACTGTATGTACGACTCGTAAACATTTTTTCGATATAGCCTGGTCACGGAAGGCCTTCTGCAACATCTGTAACATTTATGCATTCCGCAAGCAAAATTAATGAAATTTCTTTGTTCAGCAACTTTTAGTTGTCTAGCGTCACTATTTAACCAATGGAGATAACAGTACTGCCAACCTGAAAAAAACAATAAAAATAAATTGAAAAGTCATCTTTTCATTTATTTATTATAAATTATTTTTTATACCTCCAGACCACTGTGAAGAGGGTATATATAGGTTTGTGATTCCGTTTGTAACGCATTAAAAAAATGTATTTCCCATAATGCATATATATTCTTGACCTTTATAACTCGAGTCGATATAGCGATGTTCGTCTGTGCGTCTGTCTGCTGAAATCACGCTCATTCACAAAATAAACCATCTACCCGGATAAGGTTACGATAAGATTGTTTGTCGTTATTTCGAGCTGGTTGGTATTGAAAATGGGGTAAATCGGGCATCATTGTGCCGAGATATGTTCAAAAAGATGAAGACACCTCTAAAATACTTTAAAAATTCAGCGTGCTTGTCGTAATAATTAGTACTAGCAAAGCCCAGCACTCGAAATTCGAGTGCAAATTCTAGGAATATATTATTTATGAGTATTTAAATAAACTTCATCAAATTTCGTTATAAATATTTGTTGAACACACAGATATGTCTTCTGTGTTTGTTAATAAATAATTTTATAAAATCCTAAAGGTATGCTAATCAATTTTAACCAATTCATAAACATACACACAGCATTGCATACTTTTTTATATGAAGCCTAAATATTCGTTTTATGAACCAGATGGTGCACATTTGCAAAGAAATACTTTTCAAATGGTATATTTTTTGTCAAAATCGGTTGATAACTAAAAGCATAGAAGGGATCATTAGAAATCGCCTTGTCTATTAATATTATAGATTTAGTTTATCAAATTGTTTTTTTATAATTTGATCACATTTTTATAAATTTATAATTTCTATTTAAATTTGTAACATTCCCTATTGGAGCTGTCTTGTGCTGTACCGGGTTAAATGTTTTTTTTTCTTTTTTTTTTTGTGTTTGTCATGGTTTCCTTTCCTTATTTGGTGGCTACTCTTTTTTGAGTTCTGTTGGTTGGTTGTATTTATTTTGTATTTCTTTTACATATTTTATTTAAATTACCATCACGCATCTTAACGAAGCAATGTACAAAATGAATCCACTTAACTTCAACTTAACACATATGCTCCGATGCCTTCTTCCTTCCTGACGACGATGATAATGATAATAATGACGATATTCGGGCTTCAGCTGATGAGGAGATGATACTGTTGTTAGTTGTTATACCTTCTGGTTTGTCTGGCTGGCTTCAATTTTCATATCGTCATCATCTTCATCGGTTGATTTTTTATGCATGTATGTATGTATATCGAGTATATGTATAGGTTTTTTTTTTATATCTCATGTTTCGAGATATTTATTTTATACGAGTACATGCATATTTTATTTTTTTTTTTTGTTCTATTGAATGTGGTTGGTGTTCTTTAAAATACAATGCATTACTTTTTTTTGTGTGTATGAAGTTTTTTTTTCTCTTCTCAATGCTTAATGCTTAAGCTTTTCTTTTACATTGTTTCACAATAAACATCGTTCGTCATCACTTAGCATCCACATGCAGCTTTATCAGCACCACGAAGGAGTTTTGTTCTCATTCAACTTTTATGCTTGATAGTTTTTTTTTTCACCGGAATCCAGAATCATCATGAATTTTTTTCTTCTTTTTTTTTGAATTTCAAATCTATTCAGATGTTTTATTTGAATTGTAGATACGTACATAAGTTGCTTGGTGTTCAATTTCCAAAATGAATGTTATCCAATGAGTAAATGTTTGTTCTGCAAACATTCTTGCAATATATTAATGATTTTAAAATGTTATGCTCACATTAACATTAAATTGCATCTGCATAATTTTCTCGTGGCATTAAGGGAATTTCTATAAAAAAAAGATATTCCGTCCAAAACTAAAAATTAAATTGTTCGCCATTTTAAGGACATGGGATTTAAAAAATCCCTTATTTACAGATAACATGGTAGAGAGAAATATATAACCCTTTTAGATCTAGCAATACCGATTGTGAAATCTGGTTTAAGGTGCTTAATATATAAACAAATACATTTTTTCCTCCGGTATTTAATGATTGTGAGTTCTCTTGCGTGCCCTTTGCACAAAAGAGATTTAAAAAAAATAAATAAATGCGCTGTGAAATTAAATTAGTTTAATTCTGTCTTTTGATAGGGGTTGACATGCGGCCACGTGGTGATTAATATTTTCTTCATTTGGCATAAAATGCAATTTTAATTAATGATCTCTAAATGAGTTCGAATTTGAACCTTTTACAAAATAAAAGTTACTAAATTTAATATTTTTAGAGAATCTGATTAAATTGAAAAACAGATATCACATTTGTGCTATTCAGGCACAACATCACGTTTATTTATATGCTCACGATTGTGTGATGTTATTTTTCCTCAGTAAAACACTACCGTTTGTCGAAACAGATATGAGGTTGAAGCTGCATTAGCGATTTTAGTGATGCAGACAAATTGGTGGATGAAAGTTGAACCCCCGCAATCATAATTCCTGAAAACGAAATAGATGAAAATTCGAGCGACAAGCAAACCACTTTGGCAAATGAAACTGATCCCTTAGCAAGTGCAACGAATCAACAATCAGTCTTAAATCCCAGTTTACTAAATACAAGTCACAAGGCATCAAGTTCCAGCTGTCAACCTCTAAATACGAGGGAATTATGCAAAAATTTACAATTTCCTCACCATAAACTTCTCATTATATCTGGTTTCAAAAATGTAATAAGCATTCAAACATCGGAATCACACTATGAAGATGCAATTAAGTATACAAAAATATATGCACTGTAAAATTATGGACAAGAACTGCGCTATGGAGTAGCAGATATAAAAAAAAATTTATGGATGCGCGATTATAATGGGATGTCTTCGATATCCTGCAGTAAGAATGTATTGGTCAATGAATGCAAGACTCCCACAATATTTAACTCGATTTCACTGGACAATTTATTAGAACTCCGAACATATATACACTTCGTAGACTTCTCTGCACCAGATCCTTCAAATAAATATCGGTGTCATTGTGCTTTAAACGAACTAACTACCAAATGTTAAATCAATTACTATCTGACTATAACTGGCTTGAAATCATTTCATTTTCAAACGATGGAAGTAATTTTGATCAGGTAATCGAAACTTTTTATAAGATAATTTCAACAAATATAACGAAAACTGTTCCTTTAATAAAAATAGCTAAGGTAAATGCTCCTCCATGGAATACAATCACACTAGCATGTTTGAAAAATCGGAAAAACAGGCTCTATAGGAAATTTAAGAAAAGTAATAACCAAATTGATCAAAGTCTATATATTATAGCTAGAAGTCATTATAACCTAGAAAATAAAAAATGTTACGATAGTTATCTTAGTAAAATGAATTCAAATATAAAAAAAAAATCCAAAAATGTTTTACAGCTTTGTAAATTCTAAACGCAAAATTTCACCACTATGAAAATGAATGGTACTGTCCTTTCAAACGATGTTGATATTGCAAATGTTTTTGCGGAATTCTTTGCGTCCACATTTTCCACAATGACGTTAAACAACACACAATATCCCTATGATATTCCAAGGCTGACATCAATTAATATTTCATCCTTAGACGTGTTGACTGTTCTTAAGAATCTAAGAAATATAAAAAGTTCACTTAATCCGGGTCCAGATGGTATTCCCAGCTGTATCTTAAGAAATTGTGCTGAAATATTGGCTACCCCGTTAACTCTTATATATAATAACTCTCTTAAATTCGGCTTCTTTCCAAAGTGTTGGAAAAATTCATTTATTATTCCGCACTACAAATCTGGTAGTACTAATTATAGAGCAATTGCAAAGCTTAATGCTATACCTAAACTTTTTGAGAAAATTATAACTGATATATTATCACACGAAATGTCATCAATTCTATCACCAGCTCAACATGGCTTTTGCAAAGGACGGTCTACGACTACTAATCTAATGGAATTTACTTCCTATATAATCTCTGGATTCTGCAAAAATAAACAAACTGGTATTATATACACGGACTTTAGCAAAGCTTTTGATAAGATTAGCCATGATCTACTGCTAGCGAAACTTGATGTTATTGGATTCTCCGGGAACTTCTTAAAATGGATTCGGTCGTACTTAAAACATCGTAAGCAATGTGTAATTTTCAATAACTCTAAATCGAAATATATAGATGTTACTTCCGGTGTCCCTCAAGGGAGTCACCTTGGACCTCTCCTATTTTTACTGTTTATTAATGATCTACCAACGATGTAAAAATCTACTCCACCATCATAAACAATGAAGACAGTGTACGTCTCCAGTCTGACTTAAATAGCTTCTACAAATGGTGCAATGTCAACTTAATGGAATTAAATCTAAAAAAATGTCAGTCTATGGCCTTCTCTAGATATTCGCCATCTTCGAACGACTATGTCATCCATGACACAAAACTAAACTCAGTTGAATCGTTCATAGATTTGGGAGTTCATTTTGATAAAAGACTAAGTTTTAATTCTCACGTAACAATGACTGTTAATAAGGCAAATCGTGTTTTATCTTTTATAAAGCGTTGGGCAAAGGAATTTAATGATCCTTATATAACAAAAAATCTATTCACGTCTTTGGTCAGGCCGATACTTGAATACGCATCAGTAATCTGGGATCCACAGAACAATGTTTTCATCAAAAAACTTGAATCAGTTCAGAAACAATTCTTACTATTTTGTCTTCGATATCTTGAGTGGAATGCGGAATTGAGTTCTTCCACCATATCGCAGTCGTTTGGCTCTAATAAAGCTTCCAACTTTGAAAAGTAGAAGGATCATTTCTAATATAACATTCTTCCTCAACCTGGTTCATGGTAAAATTGATTCTGAATGTCTTCTTGGAAAAATTTGTATAAATGTCCCTAACAGACAACTTCGATCGTATGAGCCGGTTTACCTGAATTTCCACAGATCAAATTTCATTAATTCCGATCCAATTGATTTATCCGATGATGTTATTGTTATTAAAAGAAGATTAACGACATATTTGAACTCTAATGATTATGTTTATAACTGTATTTAAAGTCGGTATTATTTTTATAAAATATTTTTGTAAATATTGCTCAGCTGTTGCTTTATTGTAGCTGAATTAAATAAATAAATAAAAATAAATCGATGTAATCAATTGGCAACTGATAACCGATATTCAATCGATTAATATCTTCCCTTTTACGAGAAGATGCGCTGCACGCCAAGTAATCTGCTCAAAGCGAAGACTCACTGCTGTCTGGTGTCTCCTACGTCTAATGGTGTCATAGTTGACTTTGAAGTCTTTCAAGGACCTGGAACATTTGTAGATTGTGGATTAGGCCGTGGGCCGTATATTGTATTCCGACTCACTAAAAACGTACCAGGAGGCAGCAATTTGAACATTGATCGATTTTATACCACAATTCACATGTTGGAAACATTGCACCAAATGGGGCTCATGGTAACGGGCACGATTGTGGCAAACAGATTTGGAAAAAAATTTAACTTTTAGGAGAAAACATGATTAGGGGCGACATATCTCAATTTAAAATGGAAAGACACTAAAGGTGTCATATTTGCTTCAAGAATGTGCGGCAAAGATCACGTGGGTGAAGTTGATAGATGAAACAAGAACCTCAAGCGCCGTTGCCCTGTGCAAATACCTGCTGTGATTCAACATTACAACGCTTTTAAGAATAGCGTTGATGTATGTGACCAAATATTGGAATATTAGAGAAATAAAATGAAAACAAAAAAATGGGCTGTTATAGTTTTCTTCCATTTTCTTGATCTCGGTATTTATAATTCATGGATTTCATACAGAAGAGATGCAAAATTAGTTGGTCAGATTCAACCGCTATGATCATAGGTCTTTCAAAAGTTATCTGGATCTTCCATTCAGAAACCACCTGAAAAATCCAAAGATATTATTAAGACGAAGCTTCCAGGAAAGGTTTTATCGTTGTTGATCATAAGTGATAGTGGTATCAGTGATACAGTATTTTTCAAAGGAGTTTAGGAGTTGGACTCCCGAAAGAGGCTGTTACCGACAAAAACATAAAAAAAAATCAGAAAAAAAAATTTTAATGATCGTAAAGTGAACTTCAAGATAGCAGCATGTGAAAGCTGTGCGCAACGTTTTGATGATTCGGAACAATTTTTGCGGAATTCAACCGTGATAAAAACGAGGTTTTCCGTCGATATACTACAATGGATAAGACATGGCTTGATTACTACACTCCAGGGTCCAATCGAACCGAATCCAAAGCGTGGAAAGAAGCAAAGGTCGACTGGCAAAGTTATGGGATCAATATTCTGGGATGCGCGTGGTATTATATTCATAGATTATCGCGAAAAGGGCCAGACTATCAACAGCGATTAAGTTATAGCTTTGTTGGAGCTTTTAACGAAATGTAATACCAAAAAACGGCCCCATTTGAAAAGAAAAATAGTTTTGTTCCATCATAACAATGCACAGTGTTACAAATCAATGAAAACATGGCAAAATTGCATGAATTAGGCTAGGAATTACTTCGTCATCCACTGTATTCTCTAAATCTGGCCCGCAGTGACTTTTTCCTGTTTGCAAGCCCCCAAAAGAATGGTTGCTGGAAAGAAAAAATTGAATACAAAGTGGTTGATAGTGACGATTCATCCGCTGAGGAACACTGAATGTTATTTTATTTAGAATGAATTCAGAACAAACATCTCAATGAATCACATTATACGCGAAAGACACGTTCAACATAGTTCTTCTGCTTTGGAGAGTAGGTAACTTAATTAATGCTAATATCATAGGATATGAAGGACAATCTACAGGATTCCATTGCAGACTATGTAAACAGAAAAGAAATAATTGTTGATGAACAGATTCGATGTAATTATTGTGGATATTGTATAGACCATCCCAAATAACAGCATCATTTTCAAGAATTGGTCTCACAACCGATATATAGGGATCAATAAATTCATTAGCCCATCGTTTAATAAAAGCTAATTTACCTCATCGTAAAGCATTTCAAAATAATTATTATTTTCGGTGCCTGACTTAATCAAAAATGCTTCTTCTTCATTACTTTGCTTATCGTTTTACATTATTCCCCCTAGATGTTTAAAAACAACATAACTTATTATATAGTTTAATACTTATAATCTCCAATGAAAACTTTTAAATTAAGGCTTCATTAATTTGTGCTTAATAATTAACAACACAACAGCAACAGCAACAAACTAACTGCGAGTATAACTTCAATAAACAACAACATTAACTAGAACTTTTCTAATGAAATACACACCAAATATTTTCATCAACTTGATCAAGTGGAATTTGATTCCAAAAAGTTAGTTTGTTGAAGGAGACTACATTAATTAATCATGCCTAACTTGCCAATTATGTAGGCTGCATTTGAAAATATACATACATACATACATACACATATGGTCAAAAAAATAAGTACACCTGCTTATTTTTTCTTTGTATGTAATTTTGGTTACTTTAACACAAAGTAAACATGGCAATTATTTTTTCTTTAAATAACTATAATATGGCAATGCCTTTAAAAGTAAAAACAAAACTGGGGCTTCCCCATTATTTTCATTGTGTGTTAGTTTTGTGCAGATGTGTTTTCAGTACTTGGTCAAAATAATAAATACATTGCTGAATTCTTTAATATTTTCGAAGTCTACTCTATTTTTTTGAAAAGGCTAGTTATTGCACTGTTGTTAATCTCTATTTATAAAGAAATATTTGGAAAAACTATCAGCGATGGGTCGAAAAAGTCATTGTTCATCGGAGGAGAGAAGAATTGTTTCAAGACTAAGAGAAAGTGGCAAAAGTCTACGTTCTGTAGCAGAAATTATGAATCGATCGCTATTTTTTGTACAAAATGCTTTAAAGCCTAAAAATACCCTCGAAACTCGCGGAAGACCCAAGAAAACATCAAAAACAACAGATATCCTTATTGTAACTCTTGCGAAGAAGGACCCATTTGTGTCTTCAAGATCGATTTCAGCAGATATTGGAAATGTAATTTCATCGCGAACGGTTCGTCGTAGACTACAAAAAGCTGGTTTACCAGGACGGATAGCCAGAAGAGTCCCTCTGCTTAGACAAAAAAATTTAAAGGCTAGGTTGGCGTTTGCAAGAAGACATTCCAATTGGTCCGGAGCAGATGGTGAAAAAAAATGGCGAAAAATTTTGTGGAGCGATGAAACAAAAATTAATTTATTTGGAAACGACTGTGCCCGGAATGTTCGACGCCCTAAAGGTAAAGAATTTCATGTTCGCTTTACAAAAAAGACTGTCAAGCACGGGGGCGGCAATATTATGGTATGGGGTTGTTTCTCGTGGTATGGTGTCGGTCCGATACATCGAATTACCGACACTATGACCAGAATCCACTACAAAGACATATTGGAAAATACGATGTTGACCTATGCTGAGGAAAGTATGCCTCTTAGATGGATATTCCAGCAGGATAACGATCCAAAGCATACTTCTAAGTTGGTAAAGGATTGGTTCCAAGATAATCATGTGGCCCTTCTCGACTGGCCAAGTCAATCTCCGGACTTAAACCCGATCGAAAATCTTTGGGGAGAGTTAAAACAAAGAATTGGAAAGGAGGTTTTTAAAAATAAGGATCAATTATGGGATTTTGTTAAAAAAACTTGGTATGAAATACCAGTAGAGACCTGCAGGAAACTTATTGCCAGCATGCCAAAAAGAGTCAACAAAATAATTGAAAATAAGGGTGGATATACCGGCTTTTAACGAACTCACCTTAAATCACTAAATTTAAAAAAAAAAACTTGAATTTTGTATTGTTTTGCTTATTTTAACTAAATGTACTTATTATTTTGTCCAATGTTTTTTGATTAATTACTTACTTTTTGAATAAGACTGAATTTAATTTTTGTTTTTTGTTATTGTTTTAGTATTTATTTTATTTCTAATGTTATAACCAATCAAAATAGTATTTGTTTTTTCTTTTAATTTTAATAAATTTTCGGCTACGAGCCTTTAAAAAAATTTTTCAGGCTGTACTTATTATTTTGACCATATGTGTACATACATACATACATACATACATACTCCAACATTCATAGTCCCAACTAGAAATCTAGCTTATTTTTCAATAAGATTTAAAAAAAAAATTGAATACTAAGCATACAAATTGATGTACCAACGAAACCAAGCAGGTAGTTAGTACACCTGCACCTCTTTTTACGCTGTAAATAGAAATGGTCAAAAAGTCACGCTCCAACAATTAAGATAATTAATTTGCTCCTTTTGTTTTTAGGGTACTCTCTACATTAAAGTCTGTATTCAAAGGATTTCAGGGTCTGGTCTAATTTAAAATGGTCAATACAACTCTGTTATAATAATGTTTATTTAAAAAAAATTGTTTGCTCTAAATAAACACATTCATGCTTTAGTTGTTCTTGGTAACGTCGCGTTTATTATTATTTTTAAAAATAATTTAAATAAATTTCAAGTTAAACATTTCTCAATCGAAAAAATTTTTCAAGCTAAATGTCTTTCTATTACCGAACCAAAATTTTTTCCGACAAAAAAGGGAACAAAATGTTATATATGCATATCTTTTTAGAAACTATTTAAGATTATATAATGATAAATACATGTAAAATTTTGAGCTCCCTTCACATTGTCTTTCATATCTTTTGAACCTTTAAAGTGATTTTGTTCATTTTCAATGCCAAACTTCTCATGACAGAAGTGAGTTCGCTGCTTTTAAGGATGAAGAAATTATATACAGTGGGTGACAATACAATAAAAACTTACAAAATTCGAAATTTGTCAATTTTGTTTTTAATAATTTCTTAAAATTGTTTTTTTTTTAACATTCTTTGGTGTGTTCTCTATTGAAAATAACAAATTTGTTCAAAAAATACAATTAAAAAAATTATTGAAAAAGTATTTTTTAGTGATGCCAAAACAATGGAAACTTTTAAACTTATGCAAACGAGTTGATTTAAACAATAAAAATAGAGATATATGAAAGAAAATGTGTTAAAATCTTAACTGTAATTTAAATTTTAATAGTTTCTGACGTTTCCTTTTGACTGTTTTTAAACACAATTGCATTTTTCAGTGTTCTAATCTTAGAATTAATTATTATAATAATAAAGTAAGGAATAAAGTTTTGTGAAGCGTTGATTTTACGGTGAGAAATATTCTATGAATAAATCCGTAATTTCAAAAATTATCAAGAAATATCGTCAAAGAGGCACGACTCAACATTTAGGCGGCGGGCCCTATAAAACGAATCAAAGACTGTATAATTTAAAATAAGGGGGGACATGACATTCGTGGCAGAAAAAACAGACCTTTTTTCAAAAATTCATAACTCAGTTAAAAACAAACGTTTTCCCAAAAAAAAATTCAAAAAAATATATTTTCCACTCCAACATGGTTTTATAGAGCTCCAAACTGGCGGCAGAGAAAAACGTAGCCTCGTGGTTGCAGCGCTGGGAGTCGCAAAAATTTTCCGATCTGGAAAAAAAAATGACTTTTTTAAATCTTAACAAAATTGGTTATCGTATGACACGAGCTTTTTTTAAATTTTTTTTTTTTTTTTTTGTGATGTTCCAAATTTAAAAGTGTATTTTTTCGAAAAAAAATATTGACTTTAAAAATTCATAAAAACTCGAAAAAAAAATTAAAAAAAAAGCTCATGTCATACGATAGCGAATCAAGTTTAAAAAAATACAAAAAAAAAAATTCGCCAAAAAATGAACCCGCTAGTGCCGCAACCAGTACGAAAAACATGGTTTCGAGATAAACGCGTTCAAAGTTTGTGAACAAAGAAAAAAAAGATTACCTTCAATATGCCATGCCTGCTTCGTACTGTATGCCTTAGTTATCTTGTGTTGTGCTGTTTCTTACAGTTTTTTGCAATCGTTTAGCAATTCGGGCTTCTTTTAAAGAAATTCAAAAACACAAAAAAAACCCACCCTTCAAGTAGGTACGAAATAACAACCACCAACCACCACCGTACGTAGGTAGCGCGAAAATTAAAAATGCGCTCTCACTAATCCGGCTGTAACTTTTGAACCCGTAGGAATTTTTCCATGAAATTTTTTTTCTTAGAATCTTAAGAATATTTACTAAAATACAAAATTATAAAAAAAGTCGATTTCGAAAAACGGCCAATGTCATGTCCCCCCTTAATAACAAGAGTTTAAAAATTCCCACAAATTCAACCTAAAGGGTCGTTAACAATCTGAAACTAAACATATGAGTTCGATATATTTCCCGACCAGCAAAGGGAAAAAGACCAAAATATGCAAATAAAACTGTTAAGTTTGACGGTGGCTATCATATGGTATGGGGTTGCTTTTCAGACTAAGATATAGGTCCAATTCATGGAATTGGATACAGGCAAATTCTAATCGACCTAATGTATCCATACGCGGAGGAAAATACATATACCCCTGGTCTGGAAGTTCCAACATTATAATGACACAAAACACAACTTCAAAGTTGGCTACAATCTAATGAAATGGCCAGCCCATACACCAGATATCCATAGGAAATGTGGGGGAAATTGTAGATCGAAAAATACGGAATCGAAATTACACAAGCAAGACAGTCTCATAGAGGCAGTTAATTGAATTCATGAATTCGAAAATATAGGGAAAGTTTTCAATTATTGTATAGCAAAAGTTTCCAATGTTTTGTCAACAGCGTAAAAATTAATGCTTTTTAGTTTTGTTATATTTTTTTTAAGTTAAGCTATTTGATGATGATTTTTTTTTTTTTTAATAAATAAAACACAAATTTTCAAATTAATAGAGTTTTTAATTTTATGATCCAATAATTTGGTATTGACCCTTTAAGTCGGCAAAAATATATTTTGTTAAATGTTTACATTATATGGCCACACACTGTATTGTATTATTAACAATTTTAATTGAATTACACACCTCTCTGCTTTTTTATGTGCTTTATGTATTGGAACGAAATCAAATAAATAAAAATAGAATTACTCAAGATGGTGTAAAAATAGTATTAGGTGTAATGAAAATGTTGCATTCATTCATTTTGTCAAGTGGCATCATCAGCATTCAACAACCTCAACCATCAGCATGACGGAAAAACAACAGCAGCAGTAACAACAACAACAACAACAACACTAGAATACAACTGCAATTCCACCTGAAGTGGTTGGCTATACAATCTTATGTATGTACGAGTTTATGTACATGTTTATGTACATGAATGCAGATGAAAAATGTATGTATGTATGTACCCGTATGTATGTATATGAATATTCTGGTATGTAAATGTAATTGGTGCAAGTTGGTTTAAATATGTTTGCATGGTTTAACCACCCATAACCCCCTTACAAAATATTTCAAGAGGGTGAAAAAAAAAATTATGTTGTTGTATTTGTTATTTTTTCACTGCATATTTTAATGAATTTAATATATGTATGTATGTATTGTGTTTGCGAACAGAATAACATTAATGGAATTTAATATTATGTATGTTTGCCATAATTTCATACATATATTAATAAATTCCAGAGCGAGCAGTCGCCAAATTTTTTCAAAATGTGTTGGAGCGAGCAGTCATTACCAACTAATAAAATAGTTGACTAAGCTTTCAAAAATTCTTCTTTACAACAATTGTAAAGCATTGTCGAAGAAAGGGGAAACTGATCCATTTTCAATTGTCCTGTAATGAAAATTTCTAACTTTAAAACAACGAAATTCGTTAGTTAAATTGGCAATTTTCTAAAAAAAATTTTATCAATTTAACTAAGGAAGTTAATTACAAAAATAAAACTTAAGTATTAATATATCATATACCCTATATCACTGTGTGATTAGGGGTAATGAGTAATAGCCGACCGATATTTTATTATACCATTCGACTAAGAATCAGAATCTGAGTCGCTTTAGCGATGTCCGTCCATCTGTGTGTCACAAATAAGTATGAATATATTTTGATAAAATTTGTTATATAAGCTTTTATTAACCATATGACGAACGCTATATAAATTGCTAAAAATCGGTGCATGTTCAGACCTAGCCCTATACAAATGACACCTATGAGATCGACTTAAATTGCCATAAAATCCAAATTATCGTATAGATCTCAGTCAATTTTGGGTTGTTTGTGTTTAATATACCCATTAATCAGTAGTCCAAAAATTAACCCTGTAGGATAATACTAAGCCATAGCCCCCATGTAATGCTGGTTCCCGATCTTCACTTAAATCTATTAAAAATTCAAAATTATTGCAGAGATTTTTCTCATATTTGTTTTACGTATGTTTTTGCAAAAAATAAGTGACTTTATCAAATATGGTCAGGATCGGTCAATTTGTCGACCTAGTCCCCTTATAAAAATGGCATCCGATATGAAATTTTTCATAAAAGCTCCATGTAGAATCGATATTTTTAGAGAAATACATACCGATTTAGCACTGCCTCCTGAGCAAATTACAACTTGAATCCGAACTTGGCTTGAGGCGGTAAATTATTGTGCCAAAAATTATGAAAACATTTTAGAAATACTAGTTGCTTTAAAAAGTGCAACAAACTTTACAACTTTCATAGTGAAGTCTATTAAAAAAACTATAAACAGCTTAAGCTGAAACAGGTTTTAGATCAAAATAAAGGCTTTGACTTAATTAAAAATATTTGTAAAGGTTCTTCAAAATGGTTCTTCAAAAAATACATCTATAAAATATAAAGTGACAGATATTTTAGCTTTTAAATATGCTCCTATCGCATCTATCACTCTAGAAAGAAGTTTTTCAAAGTATGTACAAAACTATGCTAACACAGTCACGCATAGTCACGCACATTCACGGAGTGATCTAAATGTCATTTCCCCTCATCCGATCGATCTGAAATTTTGTCCATACACTTTCTGTGAAAAAAAGATTAACTTTGACTTAGTCACGCATGGTCACGCACAGTCACGGAGTGATTTAAAACCCATTTCCACTTATATGATCAAATCCAAACTTGGTCGGTAGACTTGCTGTGAAAAAAGATTAACTTTGACATAGTCACGCATAGTCACGGAGAGCCTCACTTCCCCTCATCTGTTCGATCTGAAACTTTGTCCATAGACTTATTGTGGCCAAAGATTAATTTTAAGATAGTCACACAGTCACGCATAGTCACGCACAGTGACGGAGTGATCTAAATGTCATTTTCCCTCATCCGATCGATCTGAAACTTGGTCCAAACACTTGCTGTGAAAAAAAGATTACTTTGACTTAGTCACACACAGTCACGCATGGTCACGGAGTGATCTAAATGTCATTTCCCCTCATCCGATCGATCTGAAACTTTGTCCATACACTTGCTACGGTTGCCCAATATGGTTTAACATTTCGTCCTCACACATGGAAAAGATCAGAGTTTTTGAAAGAAATGTTTGTACGTCGTTATATAGATCTTCACAGTAGTATAAATATTATTAGAATAGACAATTTTATAATAAAATTAATTAGAAATAATATTTTAAAATGTACTCAATGTCCGGAAAATAATCTAATTATAGCACCGTACTACATAAATGAAAGATACATAATTGATTCTCTTAAAAGGGGACTTTTTCCACTTGAGGCTTTTATTTACCTCGACAACAAACAAATTATTCAAAATAAAAATGCCATCCCAATCTTCTACCATAAGCATAGAAGAGTCAATATATAAGCAGTGAATTGCAATACAGAATATATAAATATACAATATAAAATAAGTTCAGGTGACAGCTTCTATAATGGCGCTTAAGATTAAATGCCTTTTTAATTTTTAATACATTGTTACACACCAGGCACTCCGCTTCATTTAGAGAGTTTAAACAAAAGAAGAAACTACTTTCCCATTTTGCATCCCAATAGCTTTATTTTTACTAAAAATCTATTTATAAAATAAAAGCTTTAATAAAACAAAAAAATTGTGTGTTGCTGTAAATATTCTCTGTGTACCTATTAAAAAAAATATATATGAATTTCAAAAGGCAATGCGATATAGACCTGCTTTCTTCAAAAGCTTTCATAAGGCTGAATGAAATTGTTGTTTACTTTTACTCTTTAGTGAGTATTTTGTTTTCGTTGGGCTGTATACATATAAGAAGCCGAGCACCAGTGTGCTTGGAACGGCCTTCACTGGTCTAGACCGACTATACCCTATACCATCGGTTCAACTAATTGGATATAGAAAGTAAGCATAAACCAAATTTGAGTGGCATTGTTATTAATTTTTTTGGCTGCAGATATGAAAAAATTCATATCGGGTGCTATATTTATATGGGGACTAGGTCAAAATGTGGACCGATCCTGACCATATTTGGTAAGGTCGCTTATATTTTGAAGGAATATATACAAACCAAATTTGAGAAAAATCTGTGCAATATTTTTGTTTTTTGATAGATTTAAGTGAAGATCGGGAAGCAGCTCTATATGGGGCCTATGACTAAGAGTTGTCCTATATTTTTGGACTACTGATTAATGGATATAATAAACACATAAAAACCCAATTTTATAATTTGGATCTTATGGCAATTTATGTCGATTTCATAGGGGTCATTTGTATGGGGACTAGGACTGAACATGGACCGAAATTGACCGAACGTTCATCCTACGGTCGATAGAAGCTTATATACCAAATTTCATCAAAACATATTCATATTTGCGACCTGTAGTTTGATTACAAGGTTTATATGGACACACAGACGGACGGACGGACGGACATCGCTAAATCGACTCAGAAAGTGATTCTGAGTCGATCGGTATAATAAAAGATGGGTCTAAGTCAAATATTTTTGGTAGCTACAAACAGCAGCACAAAGTCATTATACCCAAACCACATAGTGGTAAATACCAAGACATTTTGGTGGTTACCTGCATAATTTGGGATATCCCCTGCTTTGTTTTATTTTAATCCTTTCCTCTGTTATAAAAGCAATGTTTTTTTTTTAGAAAATCTTTCATTGCAAAAATCAATTATCTATTTTTCATTTAAAATAAAGAAAAATATATTAATTGTAAAACCTAAATATTTATTATATTAATAATACTCGAGAGCCCGATTAATGGACATTGTATATTCAAAATGTTATTATTACTGGTTGTTTATCTTAATATATAAAAACGTTGGTGCGTATGTTGGTACTCTAATAACTGTTGAACCACTAATGCTAGCGACTTCGTATTCATACCATATGTTCCTTTGGTTCTCCGATTTGCATAGCTTTTTTTTGTACCCGATAGGTGGCGCTGGGGTCGAGATTTTCCCAAAAAATTTATTTACGGTCCAATTTAGCTCAAATTCGCAACATATATTATGTACATAAAACTAAAGTTGCTGAGAAAGTTTTTCACCTGTAGGTGGCGCTGGTGTTAAAATATTCAAAACGTATATTTTTTTTCAGTCATATTCATAATATTATTAAATCGTGCTTTACTTTTGCCCGACACTCGGTATTAAAATTTAGATGCAATATAAAATCCAGATGTTTTCTTCGGGCCAGCAACGCGGACCGGACTCAGCTAGTTATATTATAATTATAATTACTAGCAGATTCCAGCGCTCGAAATTGAAGTGCAATTTCTAGGCAGCTTTATTTTTCAACTTAGCCAATTCACAAACCAATACTTTTATGGTTTATTATTATTGTGAATGAAGATGCCAAACTCATTAACAAACACATTAACAAATAATAAAACACACATAGCATATGTATAATTTTATGTATGTGTTAGTAGCAAATTTAAATGAAATTTACTCAAAATAAAGGAAAAAATAAATCTGTAAATCTGCAAAACGGCGAAAAAGAAATACCTTTTAATAATATACGTTTGGTCAAAGTCGGGACAAAATGGTAGAACAAAACATCGGTCAAAAGAAATCGCCTAGCCTATTAATATTATAGATTGTAAATACATAAACATGAAAAAAAAATTTTAATTTTATGAAATAAAATAAAATAAAATAAATAAGATTTATTTCTGAAAGCATATTTTTATTTTTGTAGAGCATATTTTCCGTTTTTAAAGGCATTTTTTGGTTTCCCTATTCATGACGCATCTTATTAGCCACATTTAGCTACCTCGGTCCATTTTCTATTTCCTGACTTGAAAAAATGGCTCGGTGGTAAAAGATTTGCCAACACTGGAGTCTGCTGTTGATGGCTATTTTAAGGAGCTCGACGTTCTTACTACGAGTATAAACAGGATAGTGAAGCTTTTGAATATCGCTGGGAAAAGTGTATCGAGCTAAATGGAGATTATGATGAGAAATAAAGAAAATGTTCCCCAAATTTGTTGTGTTTACTTTGTCAGATTGGGTTGTTGTGGGATCGCCCTCGTAAAACTCCTCTCAAAACTTTGGTAGAACTAGTTCTCTACGAAATGGCAAATTAAACATTGCTGAACTTGTTATATTAAAAGATGAATTAACAAACTCTTACAAACAAACTGTATCCAGAATTAAGAGTGAAAAAAATCTTGTTTAAGCTTCCTAATTGCAAATAGGAAATAACAGCATTAATTTGCATAAATAAACAGGATTAACACCAATTTGTTTCTACTGCCCTGCTTCCAACTGCATAGTAAGTTCTACAATACTATGTTATTGTGACAATATTTTGTGAATTTTTTTTTTGTTGTTTTTGTGTTTTATAATTTAAATTAAATTTTATTTTGTCATGCCTGCTGCCCACACACGTACTTGTGCCAGTGCTACTCTTATTATGATAAATTAAAATTTATTCATGAACAAAATTAATTATACACCATTATAATGATGACGATGATGATGATGATGATGCTAAGTAAACAACTATGCTCATACAGCAAACTACTTACTACATACACACGAGTACATACTCGTTCGTACATGTTTAAATATATGTATGGTATTATGTGTATGGAAGTATGTCATTTAATATTTGCATCCGTTGGTATGCAAGTGAGTAAGTAAGTAAGTAGGAAAGCAAACAAGCATAATATCATATCGTCGTCCTTCGCTAAATTGGGTGTTGCACCACCACCACCATCATCATCATTCTACGCCCATCCATGCAGCCATCAATTTTTATACAAGTAGCTTAAACTACAACTAGACTGTTATACTAAGAGTATTTTGTTTTACTTAACTTGATAATTTTCAACATTACCTCCTCCTCTACTCTGCACTGCACTACAGTACGTGTAATGTTGATATTATGTGTGTGTATGTTGCTGTTGTCGTTGTTGTTGGCTGGTAACATTAATATTAAATTCTATATTGTAGGTATCTACGGTTGATTTCTGTACTTTAAAAAGTTTTTAATGTTGGAGTAACCGTAACCAGCTTGTGCATGCTCACTTAATGTCATGAAAAAAGAAGAAAAAAAAGTAATTTTGTTCAGCATTAAAATTTCATTTTTTTTTTTTTTTTGTACTTCGCAACCTAACATTGCCAATTGTACATACCACGTTCGTTGTACAGCTTTGCATGCGAAATAATACTCGAGTCCATTTTCACCCATTAACCATTTAAGTGTTGTTCTTATTTTTTTATATTTTTATTTATTTTTTTTTTATATTTTTTACGTCATTGCAGCTTGCCTTATGTTGGTGCTACAACAGTTTTACTTACAATTTTTGTTTTGTTGTACATACAAATAATTTAATCCCTTACAACCCACTCACCGTTTTAATATACCTATTTTTGCTTAAAGGGTTTATTTTCTTGCTTCTTGCATAATATGCACTGGTAGAAAATTTCAAACAATTTTTTTTTTGCATTCTTTACTCGTTACCAACAAATTGTTAACCGTTGTTTTTATAAAAATATTGTCTAAATTATTTGTAGCTAAAGTTATTGAAAACTTATACGATTTATTTGATTTTTTTTCACCATGTAAAATTTTCGTTGCCTATTACAATGTGAAATGTTGACTCGGTCATTTGAACAATGGAATTTGCTATTACTATATTTTACTTACATAGCCATCTTCATTACAACACCATATTTTATCCCTTGTTAACATATTTCTATCCGGTATATACATACATACATATATATTTTAAATATTATAAATCATTTTTTAACACTGAATTTGACAACCCGTGAATTTTTCTTAAGGTGGTATCAGGCGACATATTTTTGACATGTTTTTAAAATTGCAAAATTTTTACACGTCTTGTGATCCCGTTTAAACATTGATTGTGTAAAATTCATATAGAAAGTCATATGACATTTTAAAAAAAATTAATATGTTCCATTTCGACGTGACAACAGCTGTTTGGGTAAAACAGAAAAAAGAAAATAAAAACATTATTATTATTGAAATAATTCTGCATATCAAATTTCTCGCAGATTAAAGAAACAGCTGTTGTAAACAAATAGAGGTTGTGTCAGACGCAATTACATACAATGAATGACAATACAATGGAAACTTAACAAAATATATGATGAAGGTTGAAATGCCAAAAACCGTTTTGATTACAGTGTAATTATGAATTTCAGATATATATCGCACCTGTACCTCTAAAGTGAACTCAAAATATTTCAATTTTCATTTTTTGTAAGAAAACGATACACTGTGGTCATATCTATCCACTGTAAAAATCTTACATCGATTTTTCTAGTCTTTGCCAAAAAAAAAATACAGTTGTAACCCTCTTTGTGTTAAAGAGTAGTTTCTTAAGAATCCACTAAAAATAAATATTTTGAGTTGCACCCAAAAAAACTTGTTATTTTTGATGATCACTGAAAAAATCGCAAAAACAAATTTGTAAATTTTGAGTTGACTCACTTTAGAGGTACAGGTGCGATATGCTTTCTTCTTTACCACGGACCATTGAAACGAAAATCAAAATTTACATATTAATTAGTATGCATGAAAAAATTACGTCAAATCTAACAAACTATTAAATTATGTAGAATGTAGAATGTACAACCCATACATCACATATGGAAACACTTACGAAACTGAGAATAGTGGAAATTAGAATTATAAATGCATAAATATTAAAAAATTCAAAAATAACGATTACTTGTTTGGACAGAGTTGTATCTTCTGGGATTAATACAAAGTAAAAGCTATATGGTATGAAAACTGGGGCCAAATCACCGCATTCGCAATCAAAATTTTTCAATCGAAATTATTTTTTTATTTTCAAAAATAAAATATTAAGAATAAATTTACTCTGACACAGGTAAAAGTGAAACGAGGGCTGATGTTTGTCCGTCTTCTCTAAATAATAAACCAAAATATGGATTTTCGATTGATATTACTCGTTATCGAATGCGGTGATTTGGCCCCTGATCGTAGGCCTGACTTTAGGTGAATGTGTTAAAGTGCATGACCAATAAGTGCTAATACGAGTGAATGTGAGATAGACGCAGGTTCAAACCTCACGGCCGCCCTAAGTAGAAGAAATTTCATATAGAAACAATCTATTCAATTATAACATAACAATTATTACAATGTTCAATAAAATCACTGATGAAGGCTGAAATGCCAGAAGCCGGTCTGATTAAAAATACAGTTATAAATTTTGGATATATATAAAGGGTCCGCCATCTAACGTTTTATTTTTTCAACTAGTGCTTATTTCGTGAATGGTAACACTTAGCTCATGTCTAATTTGACAGATAATTAGTTTTATCCTTCCGCTGAACGAATATGGTTGTGTATACGCTTGAACAACGCTGGGAAATATTGCGACATTACTTTGAAAATCATGGTAATGTTGCAGAATGTGTGCGAAAATTGCGTACGGATTTTGGAAGAGAAGCACCGTCAGCTCCGTATGTTCGTTGTCTTGTGAAAGAAGTGAAAGAAACTGGCATCCTCATCGATAAACCAAAGCGTGAAAAGCCAAAAACAGTGCGTACGCCCGAGAATATTGCTGCTGTGGCAGAAAGTGTGCGTGAAGCGCCATCAACATCAATTCACCGTCGTTCTCAAGAATTTAACATTTCAGAGGCATCATTGAAACGAATTTTGCATAAAGACCTTGGTATGACGCCATACAAAGTCCAATTGGTTCAGGAGTTGAAGCCAACTGACCATCCAATGCGTTTTCGCTTCGCTAAGTGGGCCTGCGATCGACTTACAGAAGATGCCGATTTTGTTTTGCGCCCTGTTTTTGAAGATCGCATTATCAGCCGCAGAGCTGATGCCTTTTGGCCACCTCGGAGCTGCGATTTGACACCGTTGGACTATTATTTGTGGGGTGCCCTCAAAGATAAGTGTTACGCCAACAAGCCAGAGACAATTGACGCTTTAAAGGACAATATTCGTGAAGCCATTGGTGAAATACAGCTGCACACAATCGATAATGTGCTTAAAAATTGGACCGATCGTGTAGGCTACTGCATGACCAGCCGAGGCAGCCATTTGAATGAAATTATTTTCCATTATTCCATATTTAACCATTATTAAAAAAAAGAAATTTGAGATAATTTTCAGTAGTTTTTTTTTATAGCATTTTCAAAAAAAAAAAGTTATTTGGCGGACCCTTTATTATAAATTTTAAATATATATTCTCTCTTTTCTCTACCACGCACCATTGAAAAAAAAAATATATTTTTGCCGACTTGAACGGTCAATACCAAAACATTTAATCATAAAATTAAAAACGCTTTAATTAATTTAAAAATTTGTACGTTTTATTTATTTAAAAAAGAAAAAAATATTAACATAAAATAGCTTGAGAAAAAAAAAACAAACAAAACTTAAAAGTATCGATTTTTATGTTGTTGACAAAACACTGGAAACCTTTATTATACAATAATTTAAAACTTTTCCTCTATTTTTAGTTTCAATATTTTGTTGGGTAGCCATTATTTATTTATTTGACTACTTTACAACGCCACGTTGTGGAGTCAATTCAATTCTTGATTATATCCATTGAAATTTTTGAAACTCTGCATTAATTGCGTCTATAAGATCTCTCTTGTTTGAGTAATTTCGTGGTATTTTTCTATCTACAATTTCCCATAGATTCTCTATAGGAATGAGATCTGGTGATTGGGCTGGCCATTACAAAACACGAACTGCATTAGATTGTAGCCACTCGGTTATAACTTTGAAGGTGTCTTTTGCTCAAATATAATAAATGCCATGGAACTCAAATCTCAATTTGATACTGTTTATACAGATTTTGCGAAAGCATTTGATAATATATTTTATTAAAGAATAATAATATTTTATTAAAGAAAATTTCTGCATTTGGATTTCCTCATAATCTACAATTATTTTTTAAAAACTTTTTAATTAAAAGAAAACTGAAAGTCTCTTTTGGTAATTATTATTCGAAACTTCAGATTACTCTGGTATTCCGCAGGGCACACACATTGGACCGCTGCTATTTGTGCTCTTTATTAATGATCTTCCATCTGTTCTAAAATTTTTCAAATGCTTGTTATTTGCATATTTACTAGAATATCAAATGAGGTTAATTCCATGAAATTGCAGAACGACTTAATCAAATTATCGAACTGGTGTAATGAAAATGAGCTCACAGTTAATGTTACAAAGTGTTGTGTTGTTTCTAACACTCACTGTTCTCATCCCATTTTATTTAATTATTGGAGTATTGGAGGTAAAAATCTTAATCGTGAAATTGGGGTAAAAGATTTGGGTTTAATATTTGATGCAAATTTAACTTTTTCTAGTCATATTGACTTTATTGTTTCTAAAGCTTATAGCATGCTTGGCTTCATAAATAGAATTTCGAAGGAGTTTCGAGATTCTTTTACCTTTAAATCCTTATTAACGTCATTGGTTCGCACTAAACTCGAATATTGTTCAATTATTTGGAGCCCTTATTACATTACGGCATCAAACCGGATTGAAGGTGTTCAAAAGAGGTTTACTAGAAGTATTTTAAAATATTCTTGGCATTATAAGTTGCGTACATATGTAGTAAGAAGAAAATTTTTAGGGTTGCAATCTTTAAGTGATCATCGATCATATTCTTCTATAATGTTCGGAAATTTGTGATCTATTTAATTTATGTCGGCCACCAAGGGTTTTAAGAAATAATCGAATGTTTGAAGATTCTCTTCATAGATCAAACTATGCCTTAAATGATAAAATTACAAGGTGCAAAAAATTATGTAATAGTCTTTCTTCTGAGATAGATTTCCAATTAACTAAAGATAAATTTAAGTTAAATTTATTAAAGTTTTATAACTTAATGTATTATTAGATCTAAGTAGTCTGTAAGAATAAATAGTCTGTAGATGAATAAACTAATAAATAAATTATCAATCTGAAACTTGATAATTAGAACTTTATTCTTGCCATTATTTTATAATAAATACTAATTATGTATAAGATTAAAACATTGAAAAATACAATTGTGTGTAAAAAACAGTTGAAAGATAACGTCCGAAACTATAAATACTTAAGTGACGGTTAAGATTTTATACATTTTCTTGCATACTATCTTCTATTTTTATTGTTTTTATCATCTCTGGTACAAAAGTTTAAAAGTTTCCATTGATTTGGCATCACTGAAAAAATAGTTTTTTCATTTTTTTTCGTTTATATTTTTTTTTTCAATTGTATTTTTGGTAACAAATTTGTTAACTTTTGATAGAGAACACACCAAAGAGTTATTTTGCAAAAATAATTAAATTATTAAAAAGAAAATTGCCGAATTCAGAATTTTTGAAAGTTTTCAATTTATTGCCACCCACTGTATGTACATTTCAACATAAAATTATGAATCGTCTCTAAAACGCGAACTTTGACATACAGACGGGATTACATATGGGTCGCAAAAGTGACATATCATGTGACAAAAACATGTCCTCTAATACCACCTATACTCTTCTGTCATTGCAATGGAAAAAAAAATCAAAAGTAAAGTTTCTAAAAATATAAAATATCAATTAAAAAATATCAAACGTATATTATTTTAAAAGTATTTCTTTTTAGCCGTTTTGCAGGCTTACAGATTTAAAATTTTTTTCCTTTATTTTGAGTAAATTGCATTTAAAGTTGCTACTAACACATACATAAAATTATACATATGCTATGTGTGTTTTATTAAATTTGTTAATGAGTTTGTTATCTTCATTCACAATAATAATTAACCATAAAAGTGTTGGTTTGTGAATTGGCTAACTTGGAAAATAAAGCTGCCTAGAAATCGCACTCGAATTTCGAAGGCTGGAATCGGCTAGTATAAATTGAAATTTAAAAAGTAAAAAAAAATCCAAATGCAAAATCTATTGAAATACAAAATTTCCATTTGAAATTAAAAAAGTGGTTTTATATTTTAGTTTGTTATATTGAAAAAAGATTAAATAGTATAATTTTTTTGTTGGATTCTCATTATGTTGGTTTCAGCAAAGGTATTTGAATTTAACTTTTTACCAAACTATCTACTGCTTTTGGTTACTGGTGAGGGTTGGTGACTCGATTGTCCTGTATAATTTTTGAAACAATGTGCTAATGTTGTTTGCTTTATTAAAAAAAAAAAGAACATTTGATCTGGACCTTGTTTAATTTCTAATTCAATCAATCAAAAAAAAAAAAAAAAAAACATTTACTAGTTAAAAAATGTGTGTTTTCTGTAATTGCACCATTTAAACAAAATTAAAATTGCATATTAATTACAGTAGTAATTGCAATATGTCTGCAAAATGACGATAAATCTAACAAACAAAAAATTTCTTCGCTTCAAAGCGTCATCTCAAATATATGTAAAGTGCATATGTAGGTATGTACAAAAACCGTACATCACATATGACAACTCTTACGAATACTGAGAATAGTGGAAATTAGAAGTATAAATGCAAAAAATATTCAAAAATTCAAAAATAACGATTGTTTGTTAGGACAGAGTTGTATCTTCTGAAATTAATACAAAGTAAAGCTGTATGGTACGAAAACTGAAACTAACCACACTGCTCGTAGGCCTGACTTTAGGTGAGTGTGTTAAAGCGCTGACCAAAAAGTGCAAGTACGAGTGTATGTGAAGGTTCATGGTTCAAAACCTCACGGCCGCCCTAAGTCGAAAAAATTTTCATATAGAAACAATCTATTCAATTAAAAACATAACAATTATCACAATGTTCAATAAATCGCTGATGAAGGCTGAAATGCCAGAAACCGATCCGATTAAGAATACAGTGCAGTTATGAATTTTTGAAATATAAGCTTTCTTCTTCTTTACCACGCACCATTTGAAAAAATATCAATTTGAAATTTATCAATTACAATTAAATAAAATAAGTAAAAAAAGAAGTCTTCGAACAAAACTGAGGTCAACCTGCATGAAAAAGTAGAAAATAAATTACACTTAAAATCCAGTTGCAGAGATGGACTCAGATTTTATTCGATTTGAAATGGTAATCATCTTATTGAACATCATTCGTTAAATATGCAGAACTAGGAAGAATATTCAATAAATCAAATAAAACTGAGTCCACCTCTGTGTCAGGATAAAATATGTTTTACTTTTACATGCAGGTTGGACTTAGTTTTGTTCGAAAATTGGTTTTTTGCTTATTTTATTTTCAGCCTATTGAGCATTAACTAATTTATATTCTTAATTTGATATTGAAAATTTAATCGGCACTTTTGTTTAGCCAATTGCTAGAGAATTTGATTCCGCATGGTTTAAAAAATTACAAAAAAAAATTTTTTTCTTATTTTTTAAAATTGGCAAAATTCTGCATTTTTTTTCCCCCGCTTTTCACTAAATTTTATGACTGAAATTTTGATAGATTAAATTGTTTCGTGCAATAAATCTGTGTACCAAATTTCAGCTGTCAGCGATAGCTAACATTGGGTTTAGAAGCGTGGCAAAAATTTTAAAGGAATCGACAAATATATACGGTTACGAGCTAAAGAGAATTGGAAAACTAGGAACTTTTCTTTATTTTCGCCAGAACGGTCTCTCAAAAAAAAAAAAAAAAAAAAGATGGAACTTAATTATAATTAATTCGATATAGAAAATAAGCATATACCAAATTTGAGTGGCATTTTTATTATTTTTTTTCGCTGCAGATATGAAAAAGTTCATATCGGATACTATATTTATATGGGGCCTAGGTCGAAAAATGGACCGATCCTGACCATATTTAGTAAAGTCACTTATACTTTGAAAAAATATATACAAACCAAATTTGAGAAAAATCTGTGCAAAATTTTTGTTTTTTGATAGATTTAAGTGAAGATCGGGAAGTAGCTCTATATGGGGGCTTATGGCTAAGAATTTTCCTATAGGGATTATTTTTGAACTACTGATTAATGGATGTAATAAACACATACAAACCCAATTTGATTGAGATCTATATGATAATTTGGAACTTATGGCAATTTATGTCGATTTCATAGGGGTCATTTGTATGGGGACTAGGTCTGAACATGGACCGATTCTCACCAATTTCAATAGCGTTCATCCCATGGCCGGTGAAAGCTTATATACCAAATTTCATCAAAATATATTCATATTTGCGACCTGTAGTTTGATTACAAGGTTTACATGGACACACAGACGGACGGACGGACGGACATTGCTATTTCGACTCAAAAAGTGATTCTGAGTCGATCGGTATAATTAAAGATGGGTCTAGGACGAATATATTTGGTTGTTACAAACAGCAGCACAAAGTCATTATACCCAAACCACATAGTGGTATATGGTATAAAAAAAAACTAAAATTTACGTATAACAAAATAATAAATGACAGTTGTTTATTCAATAAAATATATTTTATTGTGTTTTATTAAATGTAGTTTGCAAATGGTTTGTTTACCCTTTTCTCTTCTTTTTTACTTTGATACTTTGTTAGAAATTACGTTTAGCAAAGGAACGTAGGCGGTAATTTAACTACTTAAATCATCACGGATTTTAACTCCCTTTATATTAACTGGTAGTGTCTGTTTGCCGACAAAACTTTGGATCGATTTTTCACTTTTTTCCCATGATCCAATCGAGCTGAAACTTTGAAGACAGACTCGTGGCGACGACAAAAACGATCTAACGATCCAAAAAAAAATATTGCAAATAAAAATTTTTGATTTTTGACATATGTAGATATTTTCAGCCAATCAATTATTTAATTACATGATGGTAAATTAATTTACAAATAAAGGTAGTATAATATGAGTATTTTTATGAGTTGGTTTTTGATACAAATCGGAATCTAATACGTTCACGTATGCCATAATTATTCCCCAGTTCTCCCAAGAAGACATCGGTACAACTAGTGTAAATTAACAGCCCCTATTTTATGATTGTACAGTAGCAGCTACATTGATTAATTACTAGATTTATTAAGACATCCAAATTTAGACGTTCTTCATGAAGGAGCAATGAATTTGAGTGGATATCGAGGTTGAAGCAGCTCTTTCCTAGCGACGAACTTTATTAGCGGGGTCCATTAAAGATGGCTTCTTGTAACTTATCCGGTATTATCCAGTATTCTATCGCATTAATTGATTTTTTTTTTAAAGAAATGTTGAAACGAGTATAAATATAAAGAGCGGATACTGTACTGTTGCATTGCAATCTACTGCATTATTTTAAAGCTCTAATTATAATTGTTGTTGTTGCTGTAGCTCCTGCTATTGTTGTTGTTTAAAATGATGACTTTACTGTATTGTTGATGGTTTTGCAGCAGTAACAGCATGTACTATAGTATACATTAATAATTAAAAATATTCCTGCGTTGCATTATAATCCATTTTTAACTTTACTCTACCACTCTGAAATATTTACAGCTCTTGAATGTCGTTGTTGGTTTTTTGTTAAATAGTCAACCATCATCATCATCATCAACAACAACATGAAACCACCTTCATTGTAACAACACAACGATAAATGCTTCAACACACAGACACATACGTACAGTGTCCCAGCCAGCATTTGGCCCGTATTCGGCCCAGTCTGCATTTGTAAGATTGTTTTAACAAAAGTCACCTTTCTGAGTCTTTTTCGAATATCATGCGTGTTTAAAGAAAGACCCGAAAATGATTCACTCTTACGCTTAAAAAGTGATTTGAAAGGTTAATTTGTCAAAAATCATGTAACTAAGTCTTCTTCGAGTACTTTTGATGTCCAAAAAATAAATTTTCACGCAAAATGATTTTAAATAAGACTCCCAATGAGTCGAAACTGATCTGAAAAGCGAGCAATAAAAATTCTTCAAGAAGAGTCGTGGGTAGGGTACCATTTTCTCCCGATAAAAGACTGTTTTATGATCAGAAAATGAGCGCATTTATGATTCTTTAATTCGCGTAGAGAAGTTGAAAATGGTTCCAAAGTGATCATTAATTTCATAAAATGTTGACTGGGTTTCATTATGAGATGACGATGATGAATTCATTTCGTTGTAATAATGATTTCTGCTTCAATACTACCATCCATCAACCATCCATGCTTGTCGCGTTTTTTTTTTTCCTTGTTTTGCCTTTCCTTTCGTTTCATTCAGTTTTTATATCCTTCATCTCCTGCATAGTTTGAAAAGAAGGTATTATAAATTTATTATTCTATTGGTAACACCAATTCTTGAGTTACTCTTATGACTTTTCGAATGGTATGCTTCCAATAGTATAGATGACAGACCTTTCTCATAAATATGGTTCGATATAACCGAAGTTTTGCCATTTTAATACCGTCTAAAACTATCTCTTAAAAAATGAACCATAAATTCGATTTAATATTATTAAAAAATGGATTTTTGAGTACCGTCGTTAAAATTTAATAATTTAAAAATTTAAAGGAAAAAATGAGCAATCAAAAAAATGAAATAGATGCTATTCTTTGGTTCCGGACGCGATGAAAATTCCAATCACAACCAAGAATTTAACATGAGCTTGTCTTAGAACCGAAGTTGTCTTTTATGGATCCTATGACAATAAATCACTTCTTTTGAAAAGGTAGTCTTTTAATGCATTGTTATGCAAATTTGCCCGATTTTTAAAACGATTAATCCAAAATCGCAAATCGAAGCCAATAACGTCGTAACTTCGAAGCATGTGGCGCAAACTGAACTTCGAAGCGGCCTAAAAATTTTAAACTATGCAACTTTAAAACGACGCACATCGAAGAAACGCAAACCGGGGTATTGGTGTATATGATATATGTATTTTTCTTATATTTTTTCGGATATAAACTTCTATTAACTCAATATCAGTTCTTCCTTTTTAATATCTACTTTTTATATTTTTATATACATTTTTTACGAACAAAAATTTCTTCATTTTGATAACTCGATATCAATTTGTTATTCCCAATAATAATTTGGATAACCTTCATTTCTATTTCATATTGCAAAGATTTGAAATTACACTTTTTGTATAACAAATTTTTATTGACATCCTTGGAAATATTTAAAATCATATTCAATAAATTCTTCCTTTTGGCAGCAATGAAAAAAAAAATATCCGGGGTTCTTTACAGCAAAATTTTAAAATTTTTTTTTTTTATAAAATTTTTTCTGCATTGTTAAAACATTGCGACCATTGAAAATGTTTTTCATCGATTTTCGTGTATCACAAAATTGTGATAAAGTGTATTTGAATTCGTTACAGCCGATACTACAGCATTCTGATTCACTTGATTCACATATTTTTTTCCACGTTGCCACTACAGCAAAATGTTTAAAAATGTAAATTATTCACAAGGATTTCAATGTAATTTTCTCTCTCTGCACACAGCTCGTTGATGTTGTTTGCTGTACATACACATTCATAATAGACGACGAGTACAATACTTACACACTTCTGGGTACAGTGTACACACACACGTACATCAATGAGTGTACTTAGATTGTATGTTTATTTATTTAAACTTGTAGACATTAACGACCCCTATCCCCTCACATCCAAGAGCTCTTCATCGCCCTCTTCCAAATATTTACGGTTATATACACCCACATTTTAATTGCACTGTGTTGGGGAAGTCAAAAAATAGGGTTAAAAATGTGAAGTGTAACCGAAATTAGGTTAAATATATAATAGAAGATTTTAAGAGAAAATGCAAGTGCTGCCAGATTTAATTTCAGCACAATGATGATAAGAATTGCAACATAAATAAATCGCTAGAGGTTTTAAAGTAAATAGCATTTTTAAATAAATAAAATTTACAAATAATTGATGTGAATGTTAGTTAAATTAAACTATTATATATTGTTTGCATAATTGACTGTTTTATTTGAAAATTTTGTGTTTTTTTAGAATTACCTCGCAGTGAATTACCTTTCAGTGACCCTTTTACTGGACCCAGGCCATTTCCGAGCAAAAAGCGTAGTATTGTGGGCGACTTAGTCAAAAATGTTTCTATGAACCTTATTTTTTTTTTTTGTAGCTTTCATCGGTCAATTTACTGTAATGGCATGATGCAAGATCAAGGCAACAAGTGCCGAATCTTTGATACCCTCCAACCGTGTTCTTTTTTTGTAACATTCTTTATTTACAATCTGTCCTAGGACAATTAGCAAATTAGTTAACAACATATCAAATAACATGCATTATATAATTCCAATGAACTATATAATAATATACAATAAACTACCAGTTATTTTATAAATTTGTTAAAAATATATGAATATTAATTAAAAAATATTATATACAAATATATTAAAATTATACAAATATATTAATAAATGAAATAAAATGAAGTGCGTGAAGTTTTATATATTTACAATAATGAATAAATTGATAATCCATATTTACAAGTTTAGAATTAGTTTCTGAACGGCAAGTCAAGAATGTGGGCACGTTTTAATCGTCTTGTTTCATTGCTGTCATCAAGAAGCGAAATAGCCAAAGTGTTTGTATAATCACTCAATCTCTGTAAATATTTTTCACTGTACGTTTGAATCTCCGTTTGAAACCGTTGACATCTTTAAATCAAGTAGGATATGTTTGTTAGTTATAAACCAAGGCACATTTATAATTAGCCTTAGGTTTTTTGATTGGAACCTTTCAAGGATGTCTATATTTGATTTACTTGCTGTACCCCAGATTTGTATACCGTAGGTCCAAAGTGGTTTTAGTATAGATTTGTATATGCGGAGTTTATTATTCAAACTGAGTTGGGATTTTGGTCCTAAAGCCAATACAGCTTTTTACATTTAATTTTAAGATGGTAATGCTTAGCTTTAATGTGTTGTTTCCACATGAGACGCCTATCCATTGTCATTCCCAAATATTTGACTTTTTGACTTTTACGAATTTCTTCTTGATAAATTGTAACGGAAGGACAGTCTTTGCGCCTTAATGTAAATGTAATATGGCTTGATTTTTCATATTCCATTTTGAAAGCCATTGTTCAAATAAATTGAGTGCATTTTGAACGAATGAGGATGATTCCGCTTCAGAGTCGCTAGTAGCAATAATAGCCGTATCGTCCGCGTAAGTGGCTAATGTAGTATTTGGAGTGGTTGGCATATCAGCTGTGTATATTGTATATAAAGTTGGGCCAAGTACGCTACCCTGTGGAATACCAGCGTTAATTGGCAATATATATGAATTTTCATCTTTGTTTTTGACATAAAAACATCGATCAGTGAGATAATTTTTGAAAAATAAGAAGTATGGTGCAGGTATAGTGTTTTCTTTATTTTGCATAGTAAGCCTTCATGTCATACTCTATCAAAAGCCTGTTGCACGTCCAGAAAAACTGTGTTCTAAACACAATATCATAACAAAGATTGTCAACACTAAAAGACAGGGAGAATGTTTTCAACAGACGGACAGACAGACAGACAGGCAGACGGACATTTCCAGATCGACTTCTACTTTTATAAGGATCAGGAATATATATAGCATATGGAATCTCCGGAGTTTATTTCGATGAGTCACAAACAGATTGACAAACTGATATATAGCCACTGCACAGTGGTGTGGAGGGTATAGATACACTTGTGCTCACATAATTAAGTCATGGGTATGCAATGAAATGTTTTTGTAGTTTTTCTCTTCAACCTATTTCTTCCGATTCTAACCTTCCAATTTTGTGCAACCCTGCTACGCTAGCAGTTGTTTACATTGATTGAAGCAAAATTAAATATTTGGGTATTCCCCGAAAAATGTGGAAAACGTAAAAAAGTCATATGCGCTGTGCTCATATAATTAAGTCACCACGCGTATCGTGAGCAAATTAGTGTTTTGAAGATTTTTTTTGCGGTTTAAATAATAAATAAATTAAAAACAAATAAATTTGAAACAAATAACACCAGCTGAAACGCTATGGGTAAACAAAAAAGTTCGAATTCGGCTGAACGGAAAATAATATGGGATTGTTTCCAAAGATACAATAATATTGCAAAAGTAGTGGAAATTTTTAACTTTTCTCGTGGTAAAATTACAAATGCCATTACGCATTACAAAAAATTTGAAACTTTTGAAAATATTCCGCGCCAAAAACCGAGAAAAACGACTTTAAATGATGACAGGCGCATTTCAAACGTGAATAAAACTGACCCTTTTCTAACTTCGTCGCAAATCAGAGCTCAAATGGAAACGGATTATGGCGTAGATGTTTCATCGCAGACAATAAGACCACGTTTGCAAGAAAACAATTTGCATGGACGAATGGCCAGGAAGAAACCGTTGGTTTCCTTGAAGAACACTAAGAAGCGGCTCCGATTTACGACTGACCATCTTGCTGAAGGCCTAAATTTTTTAAATTTAATTGTTTGGAGCGACGAATCCAAATTTAATGTTTTTGGAATGATGGTATACCATATGTGCGACATCCTCCACTTAAGGAATTGGATCCAAAATACATCAAAATTAACTGTGAAACACGGTGGCTCATCAGTCGTGGTGTGGAGTTGCTTTACCACATTCGGTGTGGGTCCTATAGTCAAGATTGACGGTATAATGAATGAGGAAATGTATAAGAATATACTAAAGGAAAATTTGGCCACTGAATATGCTGACAATTTGCCGCTTACGTGGATTTTCCAACACGACAATGACCCGACGCATTGTTCGAAGTTGGTTAAGTCGTGGTTGGTAACACAGTCCATCAAGCTTCTGGAATGGCCGCCGCAGAGTCCCGACTTAAACCCTATCGAGAACTTGTGGTGCATAATAAAACGAGTCATTGCAGCACGAAAACCGGCAAATAAGGACATTTTATGGAAAGTTATCCAAGAGGAGTGGCACAAAATCATTCCAGGCCAGTGCGCTTCTCTTGTATCTAGAATGCTCCACAGAATTGAAGCAAAAAGGTTATCCTACTCAATATTGAGTTAGGCTAATGAAAAAATGGGACTCTCGACAAAATTTATTACTTATTTCTACAATTTCAACCATTTTTTTTTCAGATGTCTTAATTGTGTGAGCAGCTCTTTTTGGCTAATTTCCAAGTTTATTAATTTTTTTGGAAAGAACCAAAATTTTGTAATTTTTAATTTCACTGTAAATTGATTGCTAACATATAAGAATAATAAAAAAAAAAATATATTAGAATTTAAAAAAAGGGGTTTACGTATTTTTGACAATAATGTCGAGTAGCATACTAGTAACTTAATTATGTGAGCATAAGTGTAGCTCATGCTACTTTTCAAACATTCTTTACTCTATAAATCGCTATTAATCGTATTCTTTGTCACATACGAACTGCTTCTTTTCCCAGAATTACAAATAGCCTGCCAAACTAAAAAAAGTTCCGCGAACTTTGTTTTCTTTGTGTCTTAAATTTTTCATGGAGATTCTTTCTATTATTGGCTACGTAAAAATCCGCTCCTAGTGGCTGTAAGAAGTTGCCAAGAACGTATCATCGTTTCATCGTTTAGTAACCTTTTGTTCGTAAACGATTATTATTTATTTATAATAATTTTCTCAAGTACTTTTTCTTCACAGTCCATTTAAAAGTAAAATAATTATTAAATATTGATAATATATGTTAAACATATTTCATAATGTTGTGTACACTACCATTCAAAAGTATTTGCCCATCCTTAAATTTCAAATGTCCATATATCCTTTCTTTTTCAATGAAAACTCTTAAAATTTAATACATATTTTCTTTATTATTTACTTTTACTATTTACATAAATATTTTTTTTAAACTGCACTCTATTCTTAAATTTTAGACTCGACAATGTGACCACCACCATTCCGACCCACAATTCTTAATGCAGTGACCATGACACCATCTTTCAGAATAGTTTTGTACTGGGTTTCAGCGAGTATTCCTTCGATTCTGCATAACTACCAAACATTTTCGCCAGCAAAGCCACCCCAAACCATTAAGGAAACTCCCCCATTTTTGACTATTGGCACTAGGCAATAGCCGAACACTTCAAACTTCGAATCATGGGACCAAAGAACCTTGCACCAATCAATGAAAGCCCAGTTTTCATATGTTTTACCCCAAGACGAAGACGAGGTTGTTTTCAAGACGATTCTGCCGTTTAAGTCAGCCGCTATATGGCGTCGTTTTAATGTAGTCACACTTACTGCATTCGTTCGCCTGCTGTTTATGTGAACGTCTATTTCTGGAGCTGTCAGGCGACGATTTCATTTACTTGTCGTTATTATTACATGATCCTCATGTTTTGATGTTACTCTAAGCCGACCGCTTCGATTTTTATTCGCAATTGTACCATCCTCTTTGAATTTTTTCACAATAGAGTCCACGATTCGACGCGATACTTTGAGCTCCTTTGCATCTGCTTGCTTCCTTTTCCCAATTTTGTGTAGGGAAATAATATGATGACGAGTTTCAATTGAAATTTCCGCAGTTTTTGTCATACTTTTTTAATTCTAACAAATATTAAAAATTATTAAATTTTCACTTTCACGCTTAGGTCTTAGCCAATAAAGATATTTCCACAAAAAAAAACTCAACTCTTTCCACCAAAGTAGCTATTTTCTGTAGATATGATGTCCTGAAATCGATAACTTCAAAACATACATTTTTAACAAGTCGTAAATGAAAATTTTCAGTAAAATTATATCACACATGAAATAAGAGCTATTCTTCCTTTTTTTTTTCGAGTAGTAATTCGCCAACAGCACAATTAATGTCGGTATTCTTTTAAATTTTAAGAACGTAGAATCCTCGTATTTTCAATTTAAGAAAGTAGAAATTTGTCATGTGTTCCTTAAATATTTTTTGTAAATCGATGTCAAACTTCGAAAAGAGAAACTTAAATACTGCACTAGCGCAACACTGCATTGAAAAGGGACATACGGGAAAACAGTTGAGAATACAACAAAAAATAAAAAATGCAATAAATACAAAGGAGACATCGATAATATTAATGCAAACTACACCATAGCATTAGCTTAATAAACAGTGTGATCTTTACGTTAGAGAATACAAAAACCAACAGTGATATTTTATTTTATTTTATATTTTATATTTTACATTAACATTAATTTATCAAATAAGTGTTCTGTATTCTGTCTTTTATATAAAAAGAAATGATACAAAATTGGCAAAATAGATTATATGTGAGTTTCAGTGAATGATAAAATCATTGAGCTGTTTATTTTGTATATTTGTCATTATTTTATTTGTATTATTTGTCTTTTCTGTATTTATATCAGATTTAGCAAAAAATTCATCCCTGAAGATGGAAAAAACTAACGAAACGTCGGATAAAATAAAAATGAAATAAATAATCTTTTATTTATATGTAGAAAATTGAGGACCTGAAAGTCCGCTTTAGAAAAATCTAAAGAAACAAACAACAAATAAAATAGAAAAAGGTCGGTTACATATACAAATACATGAGGTGCATTTTTGCATATACATACATATTTATGTGGAAACTGGCTGATATTTTTCGAATAATAGTTCACCAGCAGCTCAATTTGGATCGGAATGGCTTAATTTTTTAAATGAGTCATCTGTGAATATAGTCAGTTGCAATTGTCGGAAAAACATAAAAAAAAATTTTTTTCGAATTTTTTTTTTCATTTTTTTTCCTATAATTTTTTTAATTACTGACCTTTCATTCGAGTGTCTCAATATTTGAGGAAATTAATCTGTTGATATGAGAAAAAACAATTTTTATTAATTTTTACCACGCATTTTTGATTTTTTTTTTTTTTTTTTTGTAAAATGATGTCAAAGTTCCATGGAGTGAATGTTTTCGTACATTTGTATGGAATGTAGTCGAGCTTTTACGAAATGGTTTGAAATTAAAAAAAAATGCTGTCCTTACAATTTCAACTTTGTCATTATGAAAAATTTTCTGTAAAATTATCTCAAATTTGAAATAAAGCAAAGCACATTTTCACACTTTTGTGTGAAAAAAGTCTGATCTTTTTCGAGTAGGTCGTCTGAGACACAATTTTGGCCGGATTACTTTGAAATTTTAAGTACGTAAAATTCTCATATTTTCAACTCGATGTAAAATTTTAATGGAGTGCATATTTTCATACAACAGCACAGTTGTTGTTAAATTTTATGAAGATTATGTCGATGTGTTTGGAACTGCAAACAATAAAAAATTTTAACAAGTCAAGATGGAATTTTTTGTAAAATTTCATCAGAATTGAAATGAGAGCAAAGTTGTTCGCCCTGAGCTCAAATTTTAATTTGAATGATTTAATTTTTTTTATATATCGACCTTTTTGTATTATTTAATGAATATTCAGAACTTTTATTTCTGACGGGCTTCAAAGGTCATTTCAATATTTTAATAAAAGATTACTAGAGGACCCCTGCTGTTCCGCAGCATTATATTATATTATATTAATTTTTATAATATAATACCAAAATTTGCCAAGAGAAGTTAACGTACAGTAATATAACTTTCCTCAAACCCAACGAACTTGCCAAGAGTAGTTAACGTACAGTAATGCCAAAATATGCCAAGATAAGTTAACGTACAGTAAAAGTAAAGTTGATTCTCCACGCATAACTTTCCTCAAATCCAACAAATTTAAGCAGTTAATAGCTCAAAAGAAGGAGCTTGATCCACTGAGTGTTCTTAGACCTATGTCAACAGCCTACGTTAGTTAGAACTCTAGTTATAGAGGTTTGAGAGAAGAAAAATATTGAAAAAAATCTTGAATGCAAAGTTATTCATAAATCCTTTTAATATATAAGATTTTTTAATTTTTTCTCCTACGTTTCTTTGGGATTTTCCAACTTCTTCAGGGATATTTTTTTTTATTATACCCTATACCACTATGTGGTTTGGGTATAATGACTTTGTGCTGCTGTTTGTAACAACCAAAAATATTTGACCTAGACCCATCTTTAATTATACCGATCGAATCAGAATCACTTTCTGAGTTGATTTAACAATGTCCGTCCGTCCGTCCGTCCGTCCGTCCGTCCGTCTGTGTGTCCATGTAAAGCTTGTAATCAAACTGCAGGTCGCAAATATGAATGTATTTTGATGAAATTTGGTACATTAGCTTTTATCGGCCATGGGATGAACGCTATTGAAATTGGTGAGAATCGGTCCATGTTCAGACCTAGCCCCCATACAAATTACCCATATGAAATCGACATAAATTGCCATAAGATCCAAATTGTCATATAGATCTTACTCAAATTGGGTTTGTATGCGTTCATTACATCCATTAATGAGTAGTCTAAAAATGATCCCTTTGACCCCATATAGAGTTGCTTCCCGATCTTCACTTAAATCTATTAAAAAACAAAAATATTGCACTGATTCTTCTCAAATTTTGTTTGTATATATTTTTGCAAAATACAAGAGACTTTACCAAACATGATCAGGATCGGTCCATTTTTGGACCAAGTCCCTATATAGATATAGCATCCGATATGAACTTTTTCATATCTGCAGCCAAAAAAATTAATAAAAATCCCACTCAAATTTGGTTTTTGCATATTTTCTATGTCCAGTTAGTTGGGCCTAAGAGATAGGGTCTCTAAACGCATGGTATAGGGTATCGTATAGTCGGTCTAGACCGACTATAATTTTCTTACTTATTAAATATGTAATCTTTCATTAAATTTCACATATTATTTTTTATATAAACATAGTTTAAATTAAATTATTGAAAATATAAATGGAAAAATAAACAAAAAATTTTTTTGTGTATCACAAACTAAATAATGTTTGGTATCACAGTTGAACTATTATTGAATGGCTTAATTTTTTTAAAGAGTCATCTGTAAATATGGTCAATTACGGGCAGTAGAGAAAATGTATTTTTTTTCCTGTTTTTTGTCGAGTAGTAGTTCCTCCAAACTTTAATTTTTGCTGGAATGCTTCGAATCATGAAGGAAGCGTTCTCTTTATATACATAGCTCTAAGGAATATAAATTTTTGTTAAATTTTCTGAAATATATCATCAAACTTCAAATAAGAGCATATTTTCATACATTTGTAAAGAAAGTGGTCAATATCAGTAGAATAGTGCTCTATCGACGCCACAATTTTGGTCGGAATGGTTTTAAATATTAAATGAAAAATCTATGAATATAGTCGATTACAGATAAAGTAAAAATTCAACCAAAAGAATTTAATTTTTTCACACTTTTTGTAAAATTTCTGATCTTTTTCGAGTAGTTGTTCCCACATGCCGACATTTTTGTCGGAACGCTTTGAAATTTTAATAAAATATTCTCTGCATACTCTTATATACAAATTGAAATACTAATAACTTTTTCCAACTGTTCTTGAAAACTTTTTTGAAAATAGACATCAAACATATGCGAAGAACATATTTTCATACATTTGAATGGTAAGTGGCTGATCTTTTTCGAGTAGTAGTAGCCCTTTCCACAGTTTTTATCAGAACGCTTCAATATTTCTGGAGAGTAATCTATCAATATAACTGTCTCGAAAACATGTAAAATAATAGCATCAATTTTTCGTAAATTTTTATGTACAATCATGTCAAACATCTATGAAGTGCATATTTTCCAACATTTATATGGAAAGTGTTCGAGCTTTTTCGAGTAGTACTTTGTCCACGCCAATAGTACAGTCAGATTCAAGTGAAATGTAAGGATGATATTCCTGGTACTTGTACGATTCCAAAAAGTACACATTTGTTATACTATATACTTAGATTTATCTCATTAACTACTCGAGTAGATCGAAGCTCGAGTAATGGGGACCTCTGGTATTTAATTCATTTTCAGGATTTCACCCCATTTGATATTGTACCAGCAATTTTACTTGTTTACCACTGTACCTAAAATTTCTATTAACATAATTATTCAATTGAATTTTAAATATGTAATTTTTTAAAAGAAACCACATTCACATCACCGCCCAAGTCTCTCAATAGATTATATTAGTTATATGAGGAAGGAGTAATTGCAAATAGAACAATATTAATATTATGTTTATTCAACTATAATACTCAGGTAATCCTGTTCTTGACATGGTGATGGTTGGGGGAGGGGGAAATTGAGGTAGTGCCAATAATAATAACCGTTACCAGGTATAGTAGCTGGTGTTTTCTAAGAACACAGTTGGATAAAGTAATTTGTATATATTTTTGTATGTTTTGTTTAAAAAAAAAAGAGGAAAAAAACAGAATGCATTACGCTCAATGTTTTATTGTACATTGATACAAATTACTGTTGAACTACTTTTACTATTGCTACTGCTACTTCACCATAGTAATAAACTAAGACGAACATCAATTCATTTTTTTACAAAAAAAAAAAAAAATAATAATGAAAAAAAACAACTTGTGAAACATGAATACATTCTACAAAATAAAATTTATTTCAAAATTAGTATGCTACACGCATCTATCAAGTAGGGCGAGGATTCACTTAGATTCATCTAGGTACTTTTTTGTTTCCTTCTTAGCTGATGTTGGCTGGCTGTTCTGTATATTTGGTTGCTTACATCTGCTGAAGTGACTGCAAATCTGGTTGGTTGTACTCTTATACACTCTTTGTTTATTTCGTTGTTGTTGTTTTTTATTCTTGTTCATATTTTGTGCGTATTCATTTTGCAATTAGACTAACAACAACAACACGAATGTTGTTGCTATGTCTTGGTTTATAGTTGGCAAACATTGTTTATTGTTCATATGATCCTAACTGGAAATGGAGGGTGACCTGTGTTGAAAGTTTTTAGCGTCATGGGGATGTTAAAGCACTCGACATGAGCATAGTTTTAAAAATTATGATAATTACACATTTAAATCTTTAAATACGTAATTTAAGAAATTCAAATTTATAATCCTATGCAATGTTAGAGTACTAGGATTCTATCATGAAATTTGATTTTGTGCTATCCGGATAATCGGATCTTATTGTTTATAATTCCAAGAAGCGTTTAGCAAAATTAAATAAAGTTTTCCAATCTCTCTCCTTCATCATACTTTAGTCTTCTGCACTTATCATGTCCTTGGATATGTTTAGATCCAATAGGTTGAGAAAAACACAAGAGCACTAGAGTACTAAAACCTATCAAAACATAAAAAGAAGAAATGTTATCTCATTTCTATCATCTAATCCTCTAAATGATATCGATAATTCAATAAATTGAAATCAGTGTTGCCATATCTACAGATTTATCTGTTTTTTTTCCAGATTTTTTTTATGTGCCAAACAATTTCCAAATTTTTCAAAAAAAAACTGATTTATTGAAATTATTGTAATTATTATTATTAATTTTTTTTATCTCCAAAAGTCCGAACTTCATTGCAAATTTAAAACTAATTTTTTATCTAATCTATTATATTGATCTCAAAACGTGGAGAATGTTAGATAATAGTGCTGGATGTTTGTCTGAATAGAACAGCAATTTAAATCTGAATTGAGTTTACGCATCAAAGAACCATGAACAATTTTTACCTTTTTTTTTAATATTTGAACAAGGACCGAAAATAACAGTTGTTCATCGCTTCATCGAGCAGAATAAATGATATTTTTTTATTTTAATTTTTTCCAGCAGAAATAAAAGTTATGTTTGATTTTTAAATTTTTGAAGCGTTAAGTCATAAACTTATGTATTTGTATACCCTCAACATCACTGTGCAGAGAGTATATATCAGTTTGTCATTCCGTTTGTAACGCATCGCAAAATACATTTGAGACACCATAAAGTATATACATGTATTCTTGATCCTTATAACAACTCGAGTCAATTTAGCGATATCCGTCTGTTCGTCTCTCTGTTGAAATCTCGCTCCATCACAAAATAAACCATTTACCTGTGTAAAGTTATGATAATATTATTTGTAATTTTTTCGAGCAGGTTGCTATTGAAAATGCGTGAAATGGGTCATCATTGGCCTGAGGACGCCAAACCCTTTGATAGTTTTACGATACTGGCCTAGTACTTCCACCCTAACTTGGAATTTCTTATCCCCCAGAATGGCTGTTGCACTGCGTTATCAATGAAAAAAAAACTTCAGCAAGCAATACAAGATTGTGAAATTTAAATCTCAAGAACCACAGAAAAAAAAGTTATGGGGTGTAAATAAGAGAGAAATGCTGTTATTTGAAGATGTGAAATTTCGTGGTAAATATATACTTATGCCGTTTTCTTTTCTGATAAAAATGTCGCATTTTATTTGCACTTTTTTTGAAAAGCGTATTTTTTATATTTATATATTCTAAATTAAGAGCAACCTTATCTTATACATCAATCGAAAGGTCTCAAGTGCTGTGTACATAAAATGCCAAAAAGTTTGATTATTATCTTCTTTGAAGTCATAGGCTGAAAATATTCAAAAAAAAAAGGGGAACAATGGGGAAATATTCTCACACTACGATCTGAAAGAAGTCAATGGCTGCAGTTTTTGGCGATTTACGAGGGCTCGACTTCGAGACCTTTCGATTTATGTATAAGATAAGGTTGCTCTTAATTCAGAATATGTAAGAAAATACACTTTTCAAAAATGTGCAAATAAAATGCGACATTTTTTGTCAGAAAAGAAAACGGCATTAGAGTCCGTACAACCAACAAGTGTTCAATCAGAAAGTGTATTTTAAGCTGCAGGAATTTTCTGCATAAAAATATTTTTTAATGAGTTTAATTAAATATAAAAAACTAACATTAAAAAATTTTATTACAAATTTTAGTTTTCGATAAATCTATAAATGATAATTTTTTATCCAATTATCGATAATTTAATTTTCATGATATTTTGCAACCACTACTCATTTCCACATCGTTTTACAAATCGTTTTTTGTTTCTTTCATTTTTCTTCCAGTGCATCCAAGTTTGACATCTGTATCGTCTTCCTCGTTCTTCAATACACCTGCCACTTTACTATTTACCACATATCATGACATACAGGTGGCCAATATTACCAAGCCTACGGGTGGACCACAAATTGATGTTATTGTCAAAGATCTCACCGAAACGATGGCTATTGATTTTTACTACGCTAAGAATTTGGTATGTTGGACCGATTGTGGCCGTGAAATAATCGAATGTGTTAATGTCAATACTACAGGGCCGATATTGAAGGCGCCGAAACAAACTGTGATATCGACTGGTTTAGATAAGCCCGAAGGTTTAGCCATTGATTGGTATACGGATAAAATCTATTGGACCGATGGTGAAAAGAATCGCATTGAGGTGGCCACATTGAATGGTAAATACCAAAAGGTATTATTTTGGACGGATTTAGATCAACCCAGAGCCATAGCATTGGTACCAGCGAAAAAATTCTTGATTTGGACCGATTGGGGTGAATATCCAAAGATCGAACGAGCCAGCATGGATGGTGATCCTATGACTAGAATGACTTTGGTTAAGGATAATATATTTTGGCCTAATGGTCTGACGGTGGATTTGAAAAGTGATTTAATTTATTGGGCTGATGGTCATTTGAAATTTATAGATGTCATGAAATTAGATGGCAGTAATCGAAGGACTATAGTAAATAATCTGAAGTATCCTTATAGTTTGACCTATTTCGATAGTCGTTTATATTGGACGGATTGGTCTCAGGGATCCCTTAACGTGTACGATTTAAAGTCTAAGGAAATGAAAGAGTTAATAGACACCCCAGAAGCTCCCAATTCAGTACGAACATGGGATCCTTCTCTACAGCCCTATGATGACAATCCTTGTGCTCATAATAATGGCAACTGTAGCCATCTTTGCTTACTCAGCACTAATTCTCAAGGTTTTAGTTGTACTTGTCCTACGGGTGTGAAGCTGTTATCTGAATCCAGGTGTGCTAATGGCTCCCAAGAAATGTTGTTTATTGTGCAAAGGGGTCAAATTAGTAAAATATCTTTGGATTCTCCAGATTTTACAATATTTCCTTTACCATTGGGCAAGGTAAAATACGGAATTGCTATTGATTATGATCCAGTAGATGAGTATATTTATTGGTCAGATGTGGAATCATTCTCAATTAAACGGGCTCATCCAGATGGTACGGGGGTATCGGATTTTGTTACCTCCGAAGTAAGACATGCTGACGGTTTGGCTGTTGATTGGTTAGCCAGAAATCTCTATTGGACCGATACTGTTACAGATCGCATAGAGGTTTGTCGTTTGGATGGTTCTGCTCGCAAAGTTTTAGTCTATGAAAACTTAGAAGAACCAAGAGCCATAGCCTTGGCTCCCACTTTAGGCTGGATGTTTTGGAGTGATTGGAATGAAAAGAAACCAAAGGTGGAACGGGCCTCTTTAGATGGCTCCGAAAGAGTTGTTTTAGTGTCCGAAGACTTGATTTGGCCGAATGGTATAGCCTTGGATATCGAGGCCAAGACAATTTACTGGTGCGATGGTAAAACCGATAAGATAGAAGTAGCCAATATGGATGGTTCCGATAGACGTGTAGTCATAAGTGACAATCTCAAACATCTCTTCGGATTGAGCTTATTAGATGACTACCTGTACTGGACAGATTGGCAAAGACGATCCATAGATCGGGCTCATAAGATTACAGGAAATAATCGTATAGTGGTGGTAGATCAATATCCCGATTTGATGGGCTTAAAAGTTACACGTCTTCGGGAAGTTAAAGGCACCAATGCCTGTGCTATGCGTAATGGCGGTTGTTCACATCTCTGTCTAAATCGTCCCAGTGACTATGTATGTCGTTGTTCCATAGAATATGAATTGGCTAATGATAAGAAAACATGTGTTATACCCGAGGCGTATCTTCTGTTCTCCAAACAAGAGTACATAGGCCGTATATCCATTGAGAATAATGAGGGTAATCATAATGATGAGAAAATACCCTTCAAAGATGTGCGTTATGCCCATTCGTTGGATGTTGATGTAGCCGATAAAAGAATCTATTGGACAGATCAAAAGTCCAAATGTATCTACAGAGCATTTCTCAATGGTTCCTATGTCCAACGTATAGTAGATGCTGGTATTATTAGACCCGAGGGTATAGCTGTTGACTGGTTAGGCCATAATATCTACTGGACCGACTCAGAAGCCAGACGTATTGAGGTGGCTCGTCTAGATGGCAGCAATAGAAGAGTTTTATTATGGAAGGGTGTCGAAGAACCGAGATCGTTGGTATTAGAACCACGCAAGGGTTATATGTACTGGACCGAATCGCCCTCAGATTCTATACGAAGAGCTGCTATGGATGGTTCGGAATTACAGACCATTATATCCAGTGCCAATCATGCTACTGGCTTAACTTTAGATCCTGAAACTAGACGTCTATACTGGGCCACACAATCGCGACCCACCAAAATCGAGTCGGCCGATTGGGATGGTAAAAAGCGACAAGTTTTGGTTAGTACAGATGTGGATGAACCCTATGCTGTTTCTCTATATCAAGATTATGTTTATTGGAGTGATTGGAATACGGGAGACATCGAAAGAGTACACAAAATAACGGGACAAAATCGAAGTTTAGTACACAGTGGCATGACGTATATAAGTTCATTGGTGGTATTCTATGGTCAGCGGCAGGTTGGCACTAATCCGTGTAAAGCTAACAATGGCGGTTGTTCGCATTTGTGTTTAGCTTTGCCTGGTAGAAAGGGCATGACTTGTGCTTGTCCTACCCACTTTACTTTGGCCAAAGATAATGTATCATGTATACCACCAAAAAACTATATCATCTTTAGTCAACGCAACAGTTTCGGTAGATTGATGCCTAATACCACAGATTGTCCCAATGTTCCATTGCCGGTAACTGGAAAAAATATTCGAGCAGTAGAATATGATCCTATCACCCATTTCGTATATTGGGTAAGTTATGATTTCAAAATACGACAAAGTTGACTGTTGAGATTGGTAGAATATTAATAAAATTTCTTTCCTTTAAAGGTGGAGGGACGTAGTCATAGTATTAAATGGGCTTTGGTCAATGGCACTCGTCCCTCGGTATTGGTAGGATCCGGTTCTCAACCTTTTGATATTGCTATAGATGTAATAGGACGTCTTTTATTTTGGACCTGTTCTCATTCTAATAGCATCAATGTCACCAGGTTAGTTATAAAAAGAATTTCCAAAGCATTTCAAACGATTTTAACTTTGATTTTACCGATTTAGCTTCACTGGCGATTCTGTAGGTGTTATTGATACCGGAGATTCCGAGAAGCCTCGTAATATAGCAGTACATTCCATGAAACGTTTGCTTTTCTGGACCGATGTGGGCAGCAAACAGGCTATAATACGCTCTAGAGTAGATGGAGCCGAGCGTGTGGTATTGGCTTTTAAATTGGAAGGTGTTACCGCCTTGGCGGTTGATCAACAAATTGATATGATTTATTATGCTCATGGCAAACGTATAGATTCTATGGATATTAATGGAAAAAATAAGTATGAAACAAATTAAATTCCATAAAAGTTTTATTATTAACAATGGTTTTTCTTTTTCTTACAGGAAAATCCTTGTATCTACTCATATCTCCCAAGTTATCTCTATAGCGGCCTTGCAAGGTTTTGTTTACTGGTTGGATGATAAAACCGGTGTTGAGCGTATTACCATCAATGGTGAGGGTAGACGTGCCGAAATGCAACGCATGCCACAAATCACTGATATTGTGGCCGTTTGGACACCCGAATCGAAATTATTTCGAAATCATACTTGCCTTCATGCTCGAACGAAATGTTCACATATTTGTATAGCCTCGGCCGAGGGTAGAAATCGTGAAGTCTGTTCTTGCCCTAAGAATTTAATGTTGTTGGAAGATGAGCAAAATTGTGGCGCTTTACCAGCCTGTGGACCCGATCATTTCACCTGTGCTGCTCCAGTGGCTGGTTCTGCTGCCAATAGTGATATGAATAAGGATTGTATACCGGCTTCGTGGCGTTGTGATGGTCAAAATGATTGTCCCGACAAATCCGATGAAGTTGGTTGTCCTTCTTGTAGGTCCGATCAATTTAGTTGTCAATCTGGCGAATGCATAGACAAAGCTTTAGTATGTGATGGCACGACAAACTGTGCTAATGGCCATGACGAGGCTGATTGTTGTAAAAGGCCAGGAGAATTTCAATGTCCCATTAATAAGGTGAGTTGTGAGCGATGAAAAAAATTTTTCACATAAAAAAATATACTTACCTTAAAAATTTAATTTTTTGGTATATTAAAAAATATACAAAAAAAAAAATCTTAAAAACAAAAATTTTTCCATTATTTTTAACATCTGAAAATTTTATTTATCCTAAAAAATCTTAAAAAAAAAATTTTTTTTTAATATTTAAAATGAAAGTTTATCTAGAAAAACAAAATATTTCTTTTTCCCTTGTTAAAAAATATTTAAAGTTAAAAACAAAATTTTACAATATTTTATTTTTTTTAGAAGATATTGTGTTTGATTTTTTTTTTTTCACATTAATTATTTTTTCTTTGTTTTGTGGAGAATTAGAACTTAAAAATTTTTATCTTAAAATTTTTTTATCTAAAAAAAAAATATATTTCCCAAATTACGACACAAGTTTTTCAATTTTTTCTTTTAAAATATGAATTTTTTTGTCTTGATCTAGAATTCAATTGCGTTTTAATTCATTTCAGCTTTGTATATCTGCTGCTTTATTATGTGATGGTTGGGATCATTGTGCCGACGGTGCAGATGAATCTGCCGACATTTGTTCGCAAGCGAACACAAGACGCATGGCTCCTTCTTCGGATAAAAAGGCATTTATGATATTAATTGTGGCCACTATGATCACCATATTTTCCATTGTATATCTATTGCAATTTTGTCGAACACGTATTGGAAAAAATCGTAATGAACCTAAAGACGATCAAGCATCTGATCCTCTTAGTCCGTCAACACTCAGCAAGTCACAGAGAGTTTCCAAAATCGCCTCTGTGGCTGATGCCGTACGTATGTCAACATTAAATTCACGAACCAGCATGAATTCCTACGACCGCAACCATATAACTGGAGCGTCTAGTTCTACTACGAATGGTTCTAGCATGGTGGCCTATCCCATCAATCCACCACCTTCGCCAGCCACTAGATCAAGACGACCTTATCGTCATTATAAAATCATTAATCAACCACCACCGCCAACACCCTGCTCAACCGATATATGTGATGAATCGGACTCAAACTACACCAGTAAATCAAATAGCAATAATAGCAATGGCAATACAAAACTGTCTTCATCATCGGCCAATGCCAACTCTTGTCTACAATATGGTTATGATAGTGAACCATATCCTCCACCACCTACACCCAGATCACATTATCATAGCGATGTTAGAATATTGCCAGAATCTTCATGTCCTCCTTCGCCTAGTTCTAGATCATCAACATATTTTTCACCTTTACCACCACCACCCTCACCAGTTCAATCGCCTAGTCGAGGTTTCACGTAACAGTTTGAAATTTATATGTAAGTTGGTTTTATTAATAAGTTTATTACAAAATAATGCTTCCAAGTTTTTTTTTTTTCTATTTTTTCAAAAAGAAAACCCCAACTATATTTTGTTTTTGTACATACACAATTTTACTAAAATAATGACACGAGTATTGTTATAAATTAAATGTATATAACTAGAAGAAAACATTTAAAGTCTAGCCTAAAAATATTAATAAATTACTTAAACATATCCTTTGGTAAAGCAAAAATATCCAGCCCCGGTTGAAAACAACGAATACGAAAAAAATAATCAAATTTAAAAAAATTTTCAAAAATTTTTATCATATTCAATATTTACGAGACCCATTTGGTTGGACAACATTAGTTCGGTTTTTAAGGGTTTAGAAATAGATTTGAATATGTAAAATTATCATTTGATTTAAAGAAATTTATTCATCCAAATTTGTATGTACTTTTTAAAGAACCCTATTAAGTGGATTTATCGTTGAATATTTAGCAAAAAAAAAAATAAACGGCCATTTGTTTGTAAAAGAACAACATTTGATAGACTGCATGATTTACATAAACATATATATATATAAATATAAAAAAATATCTTAAATGTTCAAATTAAAAAATAATGTGCCAAATTTAACAAGAAAAAAAATATGTACACACATAATAAATAATAAGTATAATAATAATCCAGTTATATAATAAGCTCTCTTTTGAATTATTATTTTCTCTTTTAACGATTGTTCAGTGCTGAAAAGTAAAACCTTTTTAAACTATTAATGAAATATCCATAAGCTAAAAAAGCTCTGACTTCCTAAGTCGTACAAACCGGAACTAAATTAAAACATAAATTTTAACTTGCTAATTTTATTAGTTTTTTCGTTCATTTTAATTTAAAAATATATTTTTTCGGAAAAAAAAACTTTTATTTTACCGTCTAATTGTAAAAATATTTTGCATCTGTTAAGGCCATAAAAATATCAGTGCCTGTGTGTTGTTCCTATTTTTGGATTGTGACTTCTATCCACCCATGGTCCAAAACAATTATATCAAAGCCATTTCCAAAAACTAAATAATAATATACAAACCACATCATAGAATTTAAAAATTTAGTCGTATGTTCTTATAAATCTCTCCCATTTAGGTGGGCTCCGCAGCCCTGAAATAGCTGTAAATAGTTTATAAAACCGATTTCGTTAATAAACCTGGTAAAAAAAAATCATGTGAGTCCGATCACAGGGAAGATGTGTAAACATCTAGTAATTAAAGATTTTTGTATGTCTTTTTTTTTTAAATCAAATAGAAAGCGCCATCTATATATCACTTATAGCAAAAACTGTTTCAGCTAATTCAACAACCCTTTGCTGTAAAACGTTAATATCCCAATATAAACGTATATAAGTGATACATAGATGACGCTTTAAAAAAGTGGCATAAAAAAAAAACAATGTTATATCATAATTTTTTCAACAATACAATCATAAGTCACACAGCGTTATCTGCTTCAAAGTTTAATTTAGGATCAAGAATCCCTAAATCCAGAAAAGTATCAACAAATTCAAGTTGATATCCGCCCAAAGATTAGTTAGCAGGAAAAAGATTATTTCTTGAAAAACGCATATATTTACATTTTTTCAAGTTTAGTTCCATTAGGTTACGGTTACACCACGAAAATAAATTGTTGGGATCTGATTGAAGATGAATATGATCAATATGTTGGCAGTAACTAAAAAAAAATTAACATCATCAGCGTATATTAAAACGTTGCAAAAATTTAAAGGGAGAAAAGAATTGGCCCAAGATGGCTGCCTTGAGGTACACCAGAAGTCACAGTAATATCTTTAGATGACATATTATTATACATTACAGTTGTGTTCTATCAGAAAGATATGATTTTTATCCATTTAAGGCTTAATGGTGTTAAACCTAATAAATCCAATTTCATCAGTAGAAGGTTATGGTTTACTTTCTCGAAAGCCTTACTAAAATCGGTGTATACTGTATTTGTTTTTCTTGACAAAACCATCATTAATTAGTGTCGTAAAATGAAGCACATTTGTAACAGTAGAGCATCCTTTCCGAAATCCATGTTGAAATGGCGACAAAATACATTGAAACACTTTTAGCACGAATATAATATATAGACAAAACTTTGTTACGAAATGAACGTGGCTTTTTGGCCTGTCCAATAAGAAGAAGTTTTGCTTGTACGAGAAGCATTTACACAGAGAGGTATAGCTACTCGTTCTATTGAGCGGTAGATTCTCCAGCATAAACAAAGGTTTAGTTTGGAAGCATCTTCCAACAGAGCCCTGTTTCGTCGGAATTAAAAATTACGTCATCGTTCTGTTCTCTCTTATATTAGTAAATCTGCTCTTGATGACAACTTTTCACCTAATTCCTAAATAACTTTTATGCCGTTTCTTTTTTTTTTTGATCTATCTAACCAACCGTCACTTGCGTGAAACCACCCTCATAGAACTAGTTTTGAACTTCTATAACTTTTAATTTAGTGTCATTTCATTCACTGGTAAATATTTCTTTCCTTGCATACTCACCTTCTTTAAGTGTTCGACTTTTTTTGAGCCATAGTTGGCAGCTTCCAAATTTTACATAATTTTTCCTTTCATTATACCCTATACGACTATGTGGTTTGGGTATGACTTTATGCTGCTGTTCGTAACTACCAAAAATATTTCACCTAGACCCATCTTTTATTATACAGATCGACTCAGAATCGCATTCTGAGTCTATTTAGCGATGTGCGTCCGTCCGTCCGTCTGTGTGTCCATGTAAACCTTGCAATCAAACTGCAGGTCGCAAATATGAATATATTTTAATGAAATTTCGTATATAAGCTTTTATCGGCCATAGAATATCGGCTATTGAAATTAGTAAAATTAGTTCCATGTTCAGACCTAGTCTCCATACAAATGGCCCCTATGAAATCGACTTAAATTGCCATAAGATCCAAAAAAAAAAAAAAAATCCATTTATCAGTTGTCAAAAAAAAACCGCATATGGCAATTCTTTGTCATAGCTGCTTCCCGATTTTCACTTAAATCTATCAAAAAACAAACATATTGCACAGAATTTTTTCAAATTTGGTTTGTATATATTTTTTCAAAATATAAGTGACTTTACCAAATATGTCCAGGATCGGTCCAATTTTCGGCCTAGTCCCCATATAAATATAGCATCCGATATGAACTTTTTCATATCTGCAGCCAAAAAAAAATAATAACAATGCCACTCAAATTTGTTTTATGCTTATTTTCTATATCCACTTAGTTGGACCGTAGAGATAGGGTCTCTAAACCATGGTATAGGGTATCGTATAGTTGGTCTAGATCGACTATAATTTTTTTACTTGTTTTCTTTAATGAACATATTGAAGATTTTGGAATCCCAGATATCTGTGAAATTGCAATCATCCAAAATTTTTATTTTTTTCACTTAAAGAAATTCTTTTTCTGTTTCCCATGTTAATTTTAGCACTCACGCAACAAGTTGATAAAAAAAATGCACTAAAAAGCTTGTAGTTCACGTGCATACGCAAATACAAAATAGTATTCGTTGTAAAACTAACGATATTGTAACGAATTTTACTCTATTTTATTCCCTTCACACCACTGCGATGTTTTCCATTTGTAACGTATTATGAATTTGCGACCCCATAAAGTATATATATTCTTGATCCTTATAACAACTCGAGTCGATATAAGCGAAGTCCACCTATCGTCTGTCCGTCTGTGTGTTGAAATCACGCTCATTCACAAAATACATAATTTTCCTGGGTAAATTTAGAATAATATTGTTTGTCATTATTGCGAGCAGGTAAGTATTTAAAATTGAGTAAATCGGGCATCACTTTGCCAAGATATGACCTATAATACGGAGAAACCTCTAAAAAATGTTGAGAATTAAATGTCTTTGTTGTAATAGTTTATTATCAAGTTTATCAAATTGCTAACTTTTTCAAAACGTAAAACCAGAGTGGATGGTATTAAAGATTCGGAATAACCGAATTTAATTCCCTTACTTGTTTCTATTGTTTTTGAATTTTTGACTAATTTTTTTTTTTTTTGTTATTTTTCTTGCTTTCTTTACTGTTTTCGAGTGCAAAATTTTTGAAACATTTGTTATATATTGTAGTCAAAGAATTTGGTCGTTCGTTATATCGCGTTTTCGTTAAACTGAGTATTCATTATACCGGGCTTTGAGTGTATTCACAACTTTACATTGAGCCTGGTTTGTTTTGGATTTGTTGTAGCTGAACTACTGGGAACTACACTTTGACAATTAATATTTTGAAAAGAAAAAAGATATAATTTGGAAAAAGCAGCCTTTTTCTGAAAATAGTCCCCAGCTCAATTTAAGAGCCTTTAAATTTTCTTGGTATGGATTAATTAGAAAATATGTAGATCATGGCAAACTGTTGTAACTAAATAGCCTTAACATTATTATAAATTCTGAATGATTCCTTAAAAAAATCATATCATCACCATATTAAATTTTTTCTATAAATTACCTTCAATTACATCTTTAAGCACTGAACTCTATTTGCCATTTTTGTATTCACTTTTACCCCATTCACTTTTACATACATCATATCTATCCTCTTGTAAATATTAATTTATTTTAATTTAAGTTAAAACGAAAAAAAAAAACTTTCCGTGTCATTTTTTGATATATAAAAGTTATTTAATGTATTAATTAGTTTAATTATAACGTACATATTAAGAATAAGTTTAAACATTTTTGTTTTAATAGTTAAAAGTAACGCCAAAAAGTGCCTCAATTAATCAAATGTGTTAATTTATAGACAACATGTATATTTTGTTTTAACCCTCATTGTTTTATAACGTTCTCTCTTCCTATATATAAGTGCATATATACTCGTAGCCGTAACCATACGAGTATGTCTCTCTGATTTTGTGTATGTTTTATTTAATACATATAATTATAAACATTATCACATTAAGCATGATTTAAAAAAAAAACCTACATGATAGTGTTAATGATTTTAAGTGTTTTCTCGATTAGTTAATAAAAATTAGTGCAAATATAATTTTCACAATATAATAAAGAAAATAATATTAAATTTTATAAAAATACATTAAATGTTTTATCACAAAAATATCCTTATTGTGAGTGATCTTTAATTTGAATCTTATACAAATTATACAGGTAAGTATGTTGTCGTATTAACCTTGATTTTTTTTTCATTAAAAACTTATAAGGAATGTCTCATGGGAGTCACCCGCACATAGCGATGAAACTTAGATATGTTACAGAACACGAAACTATAAGTGACCTGTATTTTTTCCAGCTGCCCAATCTCATATTTAGGTGGTAAAAAAAGGTACCAAAGACAAAACGGCCGTTCTTCGTTTTTTGTCAGATTTTTCACATTTGATCCCAAGAAATCATATACAAATTGGATATCATATGAAATGTATTTGCATATAAGACAGGCCCGATCATGTTTAAAAGCTATCTAATTTAATAAAATCTTAAAATTTGTGGGGGTTTCGTATTTTGGTTCATATTTATTTTAAATCAAAACTCACATATGGTTGCCTCATTGCCAAATCGATTAACTCCACTTTCAAATTTATGAAAATTTCAACACCAAAACGCTTGATTGACGGTGGCTGACTGTTTATATTCAAATTTAATTTCTCTAATAATGAAGTGGTTTTAATGGTGTTAATCGTTAGTATTAGAGAAATTTGTTTTTAATTAAATATAGCATTGACCAACTCTGGCTTACAATTTATATATTTTTTACATTAAGTAAAGTGGCATACACTATATATCTTTTATTTGAAAGGTTTTGAAATTATTTTAAAAAAAAATCATATTAAAAATTTTATACGAAAAACTTTTTAAAAATCGCTAACATTTAAGAAAATATAAAAAAAAAAATTGTTCAATGTGATGGCGAAATATGGTTAGTAAGCATTGAAGCCTGGAATGTAATGTTTAAAATAAGTTACTAACCATGAATATTGGTTGGAAAAATCTAGAATTTTGTATTTCCTTTAGATAGTTTCTGTATACTGTAATAATGCTTAAAAACGCCTTTACATTTAATACAAAACTCTAACTCCTGTTAGAAAATAAAAAATATATAGTTTAAAACTTGTCATACCCTCCACACCACTTGTCTTGAATTATTTTTTTTTAGCTTGCCCCCCCAAATGATGGGGATTTAGGAACCTTAAAATTTTGGGGTTTTATTAAATAATTCTAGCATTTAATAACGATAAAGCTTGTCTTATATTCTATTAGATAGGTCTGGCAAATACGATGTCCAATTTGTATATGGTTTCTTTGGATCAAATGGTTTTTTTGGCCGTTTTCCGTTTTTTTACCCTCTAAATATGAGATTGTCAGCTAAAAAAAAATACGGATCGCTTATTTATTCATGTTTTATAACATATGTGTTTCATCGAGATCTGCGGATGTCCCCCATGAGACCCTTCTTGTAAGCTTAATTTACATTCCAAAAATTCGCTCTCAGGCAGACAGTAACGCACGTTTTCACCTATTTTTTTTTCATAATTTATTTAATCACTTTCTGGATTTTTCTCAAAATATAAAAAATTTAATATTTATAATTTATTATTTCTTATTTTTACAAATATAAAAATCATGTGAGTCCGATCACAGGGGAGATGTGTAAACATATAGTAATTAAAGATTTTTTTATGGCACTTTTTTAAAAACAGAAAGCGTCATCTATGTACCACTTATAGCAATCAACTGTAGGGGCTCTGCTAATATGAAAATAATTATTTATTATTTTTAATTTTTCGTTTTTAGTTTTTTATTTTTCAGTTTTTACTTTTCATTTTTCATTTTCATTTTTTGGTTTTCGTTTTTTTTTCATTTTTTATTTTCATTATTCATTTTTATTTTTCATTTTTAATTTTTGTTTTTCATTTTTTATTTTTCATTTTTTAATTTCCATTTTTTATTTTTTAATTTCCATTTTTTATTTTTAATTTTTTATTTTTTATTTTTCATTTTTTATACCCTATACCACTATGTGGTTTGGGTATAATGACTTTGTGCTGCTGTTTGTAACAACCAAAAATATTTGACCTAGACCCATCTTTAATTATACCGATCGAATCAGAATCACTTTCTGAGTTGATTTAACAATGTCCGTCCGTCCGTCCGTCCGTCCGTCTGTGTGTCCATGTAAAGCTTGTAATCAAACTGCAGGTCGCAAATATGAATGTATTTTGATGAAATTTGGTATATAAGCTTTTATCGGCCATGGGATGAACGCTATTGAAATTGGTGAGAATCGGTCCATGTTCAGACCTAGCCCCCATACAAATTACCCATATGAAATCGACATAAATTGCCATAAGATCCAAAATGTCATATAGATCTTACTCAAATTGGGTTTGTATGCGTTCATTACATCCATTAATGAGTAGTCCAAAAATCATCCCTTTGACCCCATATAGAGCTGCTTCCCGATCTTCACTTAAATCTATCAAAAAAAAAAAAATATTGCACTGATTCTTCTCAAATTTTGTTTGTATATATTTTTGCAAAATACAAGAGACCTTACCAAACATGGTCAGGATCGGTACATTTTTGGGCCTAGTCCCCATATAGATATAGCATCCGATATTAACTTTTTCATATCTGCAGACAAAAAAATTTAAAAAGATACCACTCAAATTTGGTTTATGCTTATTTTCTATGTCCAGTTAGTTGGGCCTATGGGGTAGGGTCTCTAAACGCATGGTATAGGGTATCCTATAGTCGGTCTAGACCGACTATAATTTTCTTACTTGTTATTTTTCATTTTTTATTTTTCATTTTTTACGTTTCATTTTTCATTTTCATTACTCATTTTTTTATACCCTATACCACTATGTGGTTTGGGTATAATGACTTTGTGCTGCTGTTTGTAACAACCAAAAATATTTGACCTACGCCCATCTTTAATTATACCGATCGAATCAGAATCACTATCTGATTCGATTTAACGATGTCCGTCCGTCCGTCTGTGAGTCCATGTAAAGCTTGTAATCAAACTGCAGGTCGCAAATAGGAATATATTTTGATGAAATTTGGTATTTAATCTTTTATCGGCCATGGGATGAACGCTATTGAAATTGGTGAGAATCTGTCCATGTTCACACCTAGCCCCCATACAAATGACCCCTATGAAATCAATATAAATTTCCATAAGATCCAAATTATCATACAAATCTTAGTCAAATTGGGTTTGTATGTATATATTACATCCATTAATCAGTAGTCCAAAAATGATCCCTATTGGACAACTCTTAGTCATAGGCCCCATATAGAGCTGCTTCCCGATCTTCACTAAAATCTATCAAAAAAAAAATATTGCACTGATTCTTCTCAAATTTTGTTTGTATATATTTTTACAAAATACAAGAGACTTTACCAAACATGGTCAGGATCGGTCCATTTTTGGGCCTAGTCCCCATATAGATATAGCATCCGATATGAACATTTTCATATCTTCAGCCAAAAAAATTAATAAAAATCCCACTCAAATTTGGTTTATGTTTAATTTCTATGCCCAGTTAGTTGGGACTCTAACTAAAGGCATGGTATAGGGTATCGTATAGTCGTTCTAGACCGACTATAATTTTCTTACTTGTTTTTATTTTTCATCTTTTATTTTTCATTTTTTATTTTTCATTTTTAATTTTTGTTTTTCATTTTTAATTTTTTATTTTTCATTTATATTTTTCATTTTTTCAGGTTATTACATATCATAATTTTTTCACCAATACAATCATAAGTCACGCCGATTTTGTCTTACGCTCATCTGTTATGCTGTTTTTGCGTAACATGTTTACACATCGTTTTTTTTTTCATTTTTTATTTTCATTATTCATTTTTATTTTTCATTTTTAATTTTTGTTTTTAATTTTTTATTTTTCAGTTTTTACTTTTCATTTTTCATTTTCATTTTTTGGTTTTCGTTTTTTTTTTCATTTTTTATTTTCATTATTCATTTTTAATTTTTGTTTTTCATTTTTTATTTTTCATTTTTTAATTTCCATTTTTTATTTTTCATTTTTTAATTTCCATTTTTTATTTTTAATTTTTCATTTTTTCAGGTTATTACATATCATAATTTTTTCAACAATACAATCATAAGTCACACCGATTTTGTCTTACGCTCACATGTTATGCTGTTTTTGCGTAACATGTTTACACATCAAAAATAAAAAATCTTATTTTCGATCTTTATCATTTCAATGATTGAGTTTGAAATTAATTAGGCTCAAGAGCAAATGTTTTTACTTTAAATAATACAAAAAACATTGGCACATTTGTTTCAAAAATTGATCTATATTCTGCCAGACAGGTGTTTCGGAAACCTGGGTTTCAAATGTCTTTGAAACTTGATTAATTTCTAACTTTTTTAAATATTTATTTTTTCTTTTTAAATTATCTTTGGCTTTTGATAAGCTTGGTCGGCCGTCTAAAGAAATATAAATACGAGTAATTAATGTTGAGATCGACAATATTTTCTGAAATTTATTAGTTATAAAAAAAAATTGGGCAGCTACTAAGAGAGCTTTGCATTGATATAAATAATTTTTATCAATTTACTAATTCAACCACAAACAAGGAAATAAAAAACTTAAGTGAATTTAATACGTAAGTGTGAACACAAATAAATTAATTTTATACACTAACACAGATTATGAATTACAATATTATATCTTTATATCGCCATCTTAAAGATATTAATATAGCGTTGAGAGCAGCGACATTAGTATAAATTAAATAATACAAATTTAGTATCAGATTTAACATCATATCGTCAACATTATTTCAAAAAAGTGCGAAAATTCATAGTGGAAAAATATAAAGAAAATTTCAATATAAAAAAAATGACCGACTTTGTGGAAAAGGGACTTTTAGGTGCAACAAAAAAGAAAATAACTATTTCACAAACTCAAGCCGCTGCCAGTAAACCCAAAGAGCAGTGGGGTAATGACATAGAATTTTTGTTTTCCTGCATTTCTTTGTCGGTGGGTTTGGGAAATATTTGGCGTTTTCCCTATATAGCCTTTCAAAATGGCGGTGGTACTTTTGTAATACCTTATCTTATAGTTTTACTTATTATTGGTCGTCCTGTTTACTATTTGGAGATTTTAGTGGGTCAATTTACGGGTAGAGGTTGTATAAAAGCTTTCGCTTTGGCTCCTGTTCTAAAAGGTAAGTAAAAGTAATGTAATTAACTCAAATTATCATATTGAAAAAAATCACACTACTGTTTATTACTTTGTTATCAGAAACAAAATTATTTTATGAGTCTAAAATATTCAAATCTAATAATCCTACTTAATAATGCATAGATAAAAAATAAAATAAAAATAAAAAATAACTATAAATAGCTTTCACCTGTTAAACTATTTCAAGGTTGGAAGAATGTCCTCTAAACATTTTTCGAGCAAAAATTTTACCTAATAATTTAAATTTTTATATTATTTTTCAAAAAAAAAAAAATTAATTGAGAAAAAACTTAAAAAACATATTTTTTATACAGTAAGAGAAATTTTAATAGACGCATACATTTTTTATTTATTTTTTACTAGTATTAATTATTTTGTATTTTAGTAATGCATATTGTATGCAAAAAAGTGAAAATTTTTTGTGACACCACTTTTTTGATGTGTTATGGTCCTCTAACAACAAAAACATCCGAAATTTAAAATTATATGCATCAGTTTTTTTTTAATTTTTTTCTAAAATTGACCAATAAAAATCATCAAAAAATTTTAATTTAAATTACCTCTAAGTAATGTTATTATTTTTTATATACTCAACAGTTTCGGAGTTCAGAATGAAATGTTGAAAAAACATTTTTGCCCAAAATCGATATATTTTCATTTTTTTTTTTTAATTCATAAAAAATCTAAAATGGCAAAACATGACAATTTTTTATTACTAAATCATAAAGCTACATATATTGCAAATAAATCGAGCTATATACCATGAAAATCTACGTTGATTTTATTCTTGATAAATTCTTAATAAAGTGAAGATGGTTTTGACAAAAAATGCGAATTTTTATTTAGTTTAGTTGTTTTTATTAAATAAGTTTTACAAAGTTAAATAAATGATTTCGTTTTTTTTTTTTTTTTTTTTTGTTTATTGTGAAAACATCAAGTTTTGATTTTCTTATAAGGAATCAAATAAAATCTCCCATCTTGCAACATGCTCTGTAGCTTCGTCTTCAAGCATGTGTAGTGCTTCAGATGCATTAAAGATAATTTATATATAAAAAAAATACACTTCTCGAAAAACGTGCAAATAAAATGCGACATTTTTTGTCAGAAAAGAAAACGACATTAAATTAAAATTTTTTGATATTTTTATAGCAAAATTGATCACGTTGTTCTCAAGTTATGATATAATCAGTGGACCATCTCTCTTCAAAATCCAAAATTTAAAAAAAAAATTTTTTTTTAATAGAATTTAAAATGTCGACTGTTTAGTTGTTAGAGGACTATCAGACATCCAAAAATATAATCGTTCATAAAAACAAATTTTTTAATGAGAATATTGAAATATCGCAAGTATATTATTTTAGATAAGGTTTGCCGTTTTTTTTTAATGTTTATATTGTGGGTAATAAAAACTTTAATATCAATTTTTATTTAAAGTACTAAATGAGTAGAAAATAATTAAATTAAAATTTTAATTCAACAAGGTCCGAAAGTTTAATACGTACATTTTTGAAATGCAAAACAAAAAATTAAAACATTTTCTTCAAAATAATAAAAATATATACAGCCATAGTCAAAAGTATATACACAACAAACATTTTTTTACATATTCAACTAAATGAGCTTTTTGTTGTTGTTTTTGGAAGTAAGTTGCAAAAAAGTGTTGTTGTTGCATAAATTGATCTATGCAGGAGCAAATTAAAGAGAATTGGAAAATATGACGGTTAATTCGATAAAAAATAGGAGCAAATGTACTGATGGTTAACAGTTGTCAAAAGTATTTACTCACATATCTGTGGTCACAAGCGATAACCGTCTAAGTCGACTTAAGAACGATTTGAGTTATGTATGCTGTCATATTCTGCTAAAAAAACGCTTTATATTTACGTGAAATCCCCATTTCCCTTACACTTTTTGATTTGAGTTATGCATGCTATCATATTCTACTGAAAAATCTTTATATTTACGTGAAATCCCCATTTCTCTAACACTGCTTTTTAAAAAGATATTAATACAAATATTCTGACCTAAGTCGTAATGAAGCCCTATTACATTTATATAAAAAGCTATTTTTCTCAAAAGCATGATTTTCGAGTTAGGCGGTTATTGCTTGTAACCACAGATATTATTTGCGTTAAAAGTATTTGCACAAAACTTTAATTTGATAATAATCATTTTATTTAATTTATTTTTAAAAAATTTTTATGGATACTTAATTAAAATGAACTAATATTTAGTAGCATCACCTTTGGCATCAATGACTGCATGCAACCTGGCTGGAATTGATGCAATCAAGTTGCGGGAATATTTAATAGTCAATTTCGACCAAATGTCCCTTATCTCAACTATGGTATCATCGCGTTTTCGATCTCTATCAGTAGTCCTCTGCTGTTTTAATAAGGCCCAAACATTTTCAAAGATATTAAGATCGGGACTCTGGGGAGGCCAAGGAATATTTTTTTGATTTAAATCATTTAAAAATTTTGTGGGTATCCATCCTTTATGACATAAAGCATTGTCGTGTAGTAGAATCCAGTCATTGGTTGGGATGAGCCTATTTCCTGACGGAAAGGCATGGCCATTTCAAATTCCGATATATCCGGACTGATTTAAAGTGTCATTTATCGGTACCAAATCTCCAAATCCATAGTATGATAGACATCCCCAAAACATCGCCGTGCCACCTCCAAATCTGTTAAGTGGCTACACTGCATTTTTCTTTTGGCATTGTCGTAGATGCATGAAGTGTTTACCAAACGAACCCTGGAATTGAAATGCAGGCTCATCTGTCCATAATACATTGTACTAAAACTCTATAGTTATCTTAACATACTCCAAAGCAAATGAGAGACGTTTTGCTTGATTGATTGAGGTAATATCGACTATTTTTCGCACAACATACGTTTGATATTAACCTCTTTCAACCTGCGACACAGTGTAGCATCACTAACTTTTTTTCCAATTAATTTTTCAGATGCAGCTACAACTTTGACAGGACTTATTGTAGGATTTTCTATTACTGCACCTAATAATCTTCTGCATTCCATTTTATTCATGGCAGGTTTCAGCCTAGTTCTCTTTAAATTATCCAAATTTCCGTGTGTGTCCTTCTTTTTAACCAAATTATACACCGTTTTACGTGAAATGTTGTACGACTTTTCTAAGTTCGACGCCGACGTACCACCTTTAATTTTGGTCACAATCTCAGTTCGAATTTCAACTGACAATTCCTCGTTTTCACCATTTTCTTCAGTAATTTCTGAAATTTAAATACCTCTGAATTTACTCACACTACGACAAAAGCTAACGCCTCCTGTTACCCACACCAAAACCAAGAATAAATGATAATTTCCATTGTGTAAATACATTTAACGCAAATAATATGTGAGTAAATACTTTTGACAACTGTTAACCATCAGTACATTTGCTTCAATTTTTATCGAATTAACCGTTATCTTTTCCAATTCTCTTTAATTTGCTCCTGCATAGATCAATCTATGCAACAACAACACTTTTTTGTGCAACTTACTTCCAAAAACAACAACAAAAAGCTCATTTAGTTGAATTTGTAAAAAAATGTTTGTTGTGTAAATACTTTTGACTATGGCTGTATATTTGAGTGGTAAAATATTAAAAAAAGATATTTAAAATTCATAATAGAAAAAAATTTACATGATTTTTTTATTTTATACTTTATTAAGTTAAAGTTAGAAGCTAATAAGTCATATTTGACTTGTTTTGAATATGTAAATAATATAAGAAACAAATTGCATTAAAAAATTGTTTTAAATTTTTTTCAAATTTTTTTAATTTCAAAAACAGTTTTAAAAAAATTTACTGTCGCATGAAAAATATTTTTAGTTTCGAAAAAAAAAAAAATATTTTGGTTAAATTTTTTTGTGTGAAAAAAATTTTTGGGTTATTTTTATTTTGCCTTTTTTCTACCTCTTACAATCTTTTACAAGAAAAAAAAATTTTTTTTTTAATTTTATTAAACGAAGAATATTTTATATAAACCACTTTCTAGTCACAACTAATTTATGATGTATATAATATGACCTTTTTAATTTTCAAATAATTAAGGTGTTGCAGCTGGTCAAGTTTTAGCTACTGGGGCTTCAATAACCTATTATTCGAGTATAATGGCTTTGACATTACGATTTCTAATAGCATCATTTGCGAAAAGTTTACCTTGGAGTTACTGTAAGAAAGAATGGGGTACAGATTGTTTGGAGAATAATATAATGGAAAATTCTAACTTGAATAATACTGTAAATAATAATTTGAATAAAATGTCACCAGCTGAGTTATATTTTCAGTAAGTTTAAAAAAATTACTCTCTATTATTATTAATTTTTAAGTATTTCCTCACATGCTGTTTAAGAAAAGAAATATTGCACGAATATTCTGACATAAAAAATGGCATAGGTTTGCCGAATTGGGAATTGGTGGGTTGTTTAGCGGTATCCTGGTTAATTATCGGTGGAGTATTAATAAAAGGTATGTTGATTGAATATACTTTTCAAATAAAGTTTAATTGTAATTTTATTTTTATAAAGGCATTAAAAGTTCTGGTAAAGCGGCCTATTTTCTGGGTGTATTTCCCTATGTAGTTTTAATTATTTTATTGATAAGAGCTGTTACTTTACCGGGTGCTGTTAAGGGTATTATATATTTCTTTAAGCCACAATGGAAGGAATTACTGAATCCATTGGTAAGTACAAAAAATAAAATGATTTTAGTGAAAAAAAAAATAATAAACAATCACTTTCACTTAGGTGTGGTATGCAGCAGTTACCCAGGTCTTCTTTAGTTTGGCCATATGCTTTGGCACCTTAATTACCTATGCCTCTTATAACAATTTTTCGCGGAATGTTTACAAGTAAAGTCAATAATATTTATTTACAAATTATGTTTATGCTTTCCTTGTTACTTTACAGCGATATTGTTATTATAACCACCATGGATTCGTGTTCATCTATAATTGCAGGTTGCATAACTTTCGGTATTTTAGGAAATCTAGCCTTTCAAACTGGCCAAACAGATATAGCCAATGTTGTGAAAGGTGGAGCTGGGTTGGCTTTTATATCCTATCCAGATGCTATAGCAAAATTTGAATTTATACCACAGGTAAGCTAGAAAGGCGTTTGCATCTGTGATGCTTTAAAACCCAACTACCTAAAGGTGTTCGCGGTCCTTTTCTTTTTGATGTTATTTGTCTTAGGCATAGGAAGTACTGTTGGCATGGGTTCCTGTATAATCCGTGGAATAAGAGATCAATTTGTAAACGCCTCAAACTGGTCGTTGGCTTTATCTTTGGCAATAGTGGGTTTTGCTATCAGTATTGTGTATATGTGTCCGGGTGGACAATTTATCTTGAATTTAGTCGATTTTTATGGTGTTTCCTTTACAGCTTTAATATTAGCTATAGGAGAGTTACTTGCTGTAGCTTGGGTATATGGTATGATATGAATTAAAACTCAAATTTTCTATAAAATTAACTAACCTTCCTTTGTTTGAAGGTGTTAGACGCTTTTGTGAGGATATACAATTTATGGTGGGCTTAAAGACAGGCTTCTATTGGCGCATATGTTGGGGCATTATAACGCCAGGCTTAATGTTGGCTGTTCTTACATACACACTTGTCGATATGAAACCATTAACATATAAAAATGTTGATTACCCGGCCGTAGCTCATGGTAAAAAGTAGAATTTCAGAGAGAGAGAGAGAGAGAAACATTTATTATAATTTCATTCCCCATTTCTCAGCCTTTGGTTGGTCTTTAGCTGCTTTGGGACTTCTGCAAATACCTGCTTGGGCTTTATATGAATTTTGGCAACAAGATAGCTCAAGTGATTTTAAGCAAGTAAGTTTATTTTCATGTTGATTTTGCTTCGATAAATCTTTTAAAAAATATTCATATCGATTTAGAAATTTTTAGCACTTTTTAAACCCTCTAAAGATTGGGGACCTTTGGATTGTGACTTGCGAGAAGAGTACGAAAACTATCGTAAGAATATAGAAAATAATAACAGATGTAGTGAAGGACTTTTCCGTAAAGCTTATAATAATTTATTTGGCTAATTTAACTGAGTTTATTATTGATGTGTGAATTAAAATCTTATTATTTTAGTTTTAGTTCAATTGAATTAGAAAATAAATACAGAATGTGGCAATGCATTGGAAATTTTTACAAAATTCTGGATTTTTCAATTTTGTTTTTTAATAATTTCGCTTAAGTCCTAAATTATGTATTTTTTTTTTGCGAAATCACTCTTTGGTGTGTTATCTAACGAAAGGTAACAAGTTGCTATAAAAATGCAATTAAAAAAACTGCTAAGCGAAAAGAAGGTTTTTTAGTGATGCCAAAACAATGGAAACTTTTAAATACACATTGAATATGGTATGAAAGAGAACGTATAAAATCTTAACTATTATTTAAATATTTATAGTTTCTGAAGTTTTCTTTCAGATGTTTCTTAAACACAATTGTATTTTATAATTAACTAGCTGAGTCCGGTCCGCGTTGCTGGCCCGAAGAAAACATCTGGATTTTATATTGCATCTAAATTTTAATACCGAGTGTCGGGCAAAAGTAAAGCACGATTTAATAATATTATGAATATGACTGAAGAAAAATATACGTTTTCTTGAATATTTTAACACCAGCGCCACCTACAGGTGAAAAACTTTGTCAGCAACTTTAGTTTTATGTACATAATATATGTTGCGAATTTGAGCTAAATTGGACCGTAAATAAATTTTTTGGGAAAATCTCGACCCCAGCGCCACCTATCAGGTACAAAAAAAGTTATGCAAATCGGAGAACCAAAGGAACATATGGTATGAATACGAAGTCGCTAGCATTAGTGGTTCAACAGTTATTAGAGTACCAACATACGCACCAACGTTTTTATATATTAAGATTGTTATAAAATAATGACAAGAATAATGTTTTGTGAAGAGTTAAAAACCAGAATAATAGATGACAGCTGATATAAGGCAAAAGAAAATTTGTAAGAAATATTCTATGAATAAATCCATAATTTCAAAAATGATCAATATCACGAAAGAGGTACGGTGTCAACTCAACATTTAGGCGTCAGGCCACGTAAATCGAGTCAAAGACAGGATAAGTTAATAGCAAAAGTTTAAAAGAGTGTCAAAAAATACTACCTAAAGTGGTCGTTAACAATCTGAAACTAAAAATATAAGCTCGATCTGTTTCCCGACGAGCAATTGAGACTGCCCTAAGTTGTTGTCGTTCTGTAAAGAAACTACTGATATGAGAGAAAAATCGTCTGGGTCGCATAAAGAACACATAAACTGGTCAAAACGGAATTGGAATACTGTTCTCTTTTCAGATGAGTCCAACTTTAAACTAAGAGGCCATGATAAAAGAACGAACGGCAAGGATTAGACCCAATATAATAGACAAATAAAACTTTTGAGTTTGGCGATGACAATATGATGGTATGAGGTTGATTGTTGGACCAAGGAATGTGTCTTATTCTTGTAGTAAAAGATATTCTAACTGGAATTGGATACAGGCAAATTCTAATTGATGTAATGTATTCATATACGGAGAAAAATATGCGCCTGGTCTGGAAGTTCGAACATTACAATGACCCAAAACACACCTCCAAAGTTGTAACCGAATGGCCACAATCGCCAGATCTCAATCCCATAGAAAATCTGGGGGAAATTCTAGATCGAAAAATACGGCACGAAATTAAACAAACAAGACAGATCATATAGAGGCAATTAATTCAGAGTGGCAAAAAATATTAATGGATATCATCAACAATTTAATTTGGTCAGTGTCTCGGCGTTGTGAAGCAGAACTAGAAAATAATGGATACCCAAAAAATATTGAGACCAAAAATAGAGGAAAAGTTTTCAATTATTGTATAGTAGTTTTCAAATGTTTTGTCAACAGCATAAAAATTAATACTTTTAAGTTTTAAGTTAGGCTATTAATAATATTTATTAATATTTTCTTCATTTTTAAATAACTAAAATATGTAAATTTTTAAATTAAATAAATAATTGTAAATTTTATAATCCAATTTTTTGGATTGCCAGTCACTGTATATTACCCGTTTTTATGGCGTTATACAGGGTTTAAATAAAAAAATAGAAAATATTTATTAAGATTATAAATTAAAAATTTTATTTAATTCTGGCTCGAGTTTAATTTTCTTTTTCGCTCATCCCAAAGCTTTCAAAAAGAAAAAAACGTAAGTCATAAACCTAACCAAGGATATAGCAATATTTTCAAAGTTATATTAAATTGCAGTCTTTTATTTTGTAAGTTTATTAATTATCCATAAATTTGTTATCGCTTACCGTTAGCTCAGCCAAATAAACACGTTTTGTTATCAAATAGTCACGCATCAATTTAAAGAATGTGAATTGATTGGTTAAAGTTATAAAACTAAGCGACAATATAAAATGCCATTCGATGGCATAATATAACAATGAAATACCCGATATAATTATACATGTTTGAATTATAGTTAGGGTGGCGTAAATTAAAGAAGGATTGTGGAAGAGTTTCTAAAAAAACACGAAAAAAATTTCATAAATTTCATAAAACAATTTCATAAATCAATTGAAACTTACATAAAATCTAGCATGTGTAGAATTCCCCGGTGTTGCCACTGTAACAGGACCAAAACAACGATACAAGTCACCACTAAATTTCACTACAGTATTATTGCCCCATAGGGCAGTTTTAATCCAATTTGGAGCCGATGCACTAACAACACAATCTGCTCCCGGTCTCAGTTCCAGTTTAAACCAATAACCCAAATGTAAAGCGGCACGATGTAATATATCACTATACTTGGAGGGAAAACTAAACACCGTACACATGGTAAATACACTTAAGAATACCAAGATAATATGCTGGCCAGACCACAAGACATTATAGTGTACAGCAGCATTGGCAAAGTAGCAGGGCAGAAATGCTGAGAAGTAGGCATTTAGAAGAGAAGTAAAAATGACCTGTTTGAAGCGGCAATTGAAATCATTGCGTAAAACATCAATTTCATAACGTATGGCATTTGGATTGGCCGAGCAACAATGCAAGGGGAATCCATTGAAGTAGGCACCTTTAACTTCATAATTGAAACGTAAAAAAGGTTCCAAAGTAAAACCAAAAGCCAAGAAATAAACTACAAACCTAAAAAATAAAAATGTCATCATTAATTTTCATTAATTCGAAAATCAAGTCTTACGGATATACAAGCAAAAATATTGTCAAATAATTATGGTTATTATACAGCATAACTATGCAAGCAATTAATAAAGCCAATATGATATCCTCTATGATGTATTTGAAAATTCCCGACATTCCTTGCAGATGTGGTGGTAAAAGTATAGCTAATGCCTTCAGGCATACACAATATACCAAACGTCTGGCATTAATAGCAATAATTAAATTTATAAGAAATGGCTCAATATGGTACAGATTCTAAAATGAACCATAGATTAATTAGTGATAGGTATGTCCCATTCGATATTTCGTATGTTTCGTACTTACCACAGAATGTGTTATGTGTGACTGGGGTAACCACCAATTTGTACGATAAATATTTATAAATTGCATTGCTGCTGCACAAGTTGTAAATAAAAACATTATTAATTCATTGAGAATTTCAGATGATCCTGGATAATCGGGGAATGGTATATGCTTGGGCATAGGTGTGGCCGCATGTGCGACACCAATTTCTCTTTCTTCCTCTTTATTGTTGTCTCGCATTTTTGATTTTTAATTAAGACGCATAAAATATTAATTTTTCTTTTAAATAGTATAAACAAATATGTGAATGTTTATTTTTTATAAATGCATATTGTTTGCTGAGTCTAAAGAGTAAAATAAACGTAAACAAAAATAACAGCTGTTAATCTTTAAAAATAACAATGACTAATGTTGCCAGATGTTTATAACAAATACAAATAGACACCACTATAGTAACAAAAAATATCCCTAATTTTTCTCTCTTTGTCTTGTAAAAATTTCCAAACACATTAGAAATTAACCCCTTAACGCCACATCTGAATAGTTATCAAAATTATAAAAAAAATATGATAGCAACAAATAATATTATTGCATATGTATATTTTTATGACACTATCATATGCAATGAAGTAGAAAGTCTGAACAATAAATAGAAACATTTACCATTTGAATATTTTGTAGGATAAAATATATCTGTACAAAATAGTCTTATTAGAAAACGATGACATCAATAAATTTGTATGAAAATGATTTTTATTGAAAAAACTGATTATGATTATTACAGGTTAGTACAAGATGATTAGCAAATTGAGAATAATCGATTATGGCCATATAGAGGGTAGGTTAGTAATATAATAAATAAATTTAATGTTAAACTCCTTCATATCCAAGCATTCATCATAATGATCTTAATTTTGTTTCTTATTTCCCAAATAATTCCATGAACTGCCTTGTGAATGATCACGTATTTCTATACCATGTGGACGCAAACAATTTCTTATGTCATCACATATTTGAAATAAGTCATTATTTTTTCCAGCAACAGCACGATCACGTATAACTTCACGCGTTTTCAAAATATCCTCAAGTAAAATACTTATATCGAAATTTTCGTTGTTATTTTGAATTTGATTAGCGTACGATGTTTCAGCAAAAGTAAAACCAAATGAACGTAAAATATATTCGACGTAATTATTAACGGCAGCAATTACATCCAAGCAAGATGATGTTTGGATTTCTTGTTTAGTTGAAGTATTTGTATTAATACATCTGCTAATACTAGATATTTGATCCAAAAGAATACTTATCGAAGCAGATGTATCAAAATCATCCCTAATGCAAGTATCGATGTTGGCCTTGGCGTAATTCAGATTTTGTAGTATTGTGGCTGCGTCTAAATTTGAGCCAATTTTCTTTCCCGCTAAATAAGCCAAACAGTCTGATTTAAAAGTTTTAAACTTGTTTAAAGTATTTTTAGCTGTTTCCATTAGTTCATCACTATATTCCATGGAATTTCTATAATTAGATAAAGCACAAGCCATGCGAAAATCGTCCTCATTGTATTTTTGCAACATTTCATCAATAGATATTGTATTTTTAAAGGATTTTGACATTTTATCAGTTTGTCCTTTGACATTCAGCTGTCCGGTATGTAACCAATAGTTGACCCATTGTCGGGTATTATGGTAGACACAACTTTGTGCTTCTTCATTCTCATGATGAGGAAACTTAAGATCTAACCCGCCTGCATGTATATCAATCGATTTACCAAATATCAAATTAGCTATAGTACTGCACTCAATGTGCCATCCTGGACGGCCAGGACCCCATGGTGAAGGCCAACTTGGTTCCGAGTCTGTCTTACGTGCTTTCCATAATGCGAAGTCCAAAGAGGAAGATTTACTTTGTGACTGCAGATTTTCGTCTTCATATAAATTCAAATTCTGTAATTTACCATAAATGGGAAATTGTTTAACATCGAAATAAACAGAAGAGTCTTTACCAACATAGGCACATTTCTTTTCTATTATATCTTCTATGTATTTGGTTATATCGCATATATGGTCTGTGACTCTTATTTTCAAATTCGGTTCTAAAACATTGAGTTTACGCAGATCTGACCAAAATTCTGATTCATACATACGAGAAATGTCTCGCCAATCTTTGCCAGTCTCTTCACTTTTCTGTATGATTTTATCATCGATATCTGTTATATTCATGGCTGTTACTATATTTATGTTGAAATGTTGTTTAAGGATTCTTTGTATGATATCTAATTTAACATAGCAGCTGGCATGTCCCAAATGAGATGAATCATAAACTGTGGGACCACATGTGTACCAAGTAAGAAAATTTTGGTGGGGTAACATAAGAGGTACTTTACGTCTGGCTGCACAGTTATAAACTCGTATACCGGTATCTACACCAGCCGGAGCAAACCAAAACTGATTACACATGGTCCTCAAGGGGTTAATAGAAAGTCCTAACCGGCCGGCAGCCAAATTATTACTATACAAAGAAAATTTTAACAATTTAATTTAATTGTAGAACTATTTGTTTAACAAAAAAAACTTACCAAAATTTCAACATGACTCGCTTTTTTATTTAAAATGTTAAATGAAATTATCGTCAATGGACCCTTTGTTCTTAAATTAAGCAGAAGTTTTAGGATATTATTTCAGCGCTACCTTATCACTTTAAATATTATTTACTTATACACTATGCACGTCATCTGTTTTATATATTTGGGAATTATTTCTCCCCATGCCATATTCCAGAAATGTGTTTTTTGAAAATGTGGCATTATTTTGAAAACAGCTGACTTTGTGTGAATTTTAGTAAGAAATAAGTTGTCTTCTATAACTTTTTCTCAGTTTTCTATCAATTTTTAATTATTTACTACTTACAAAATGATGCGTTATGAGGATAATGAAAAGTTGGCTGACAATTCAGCATGCGCTGGCGTAAGAGCCGATTTGAAAATGTGTTTATTAGAAAGCGACTGCTGTAAAAAGGTAAGCAAATTCAGTTCGTTGGTTGTGAAATATTGTTGAAAGTAATGCATTCTTACATTTTAGGATAAAAAAACCCCTCGAGAATGTTTACAGTCTAATATGGTATCACCAGAATGTCAAATGCTTCGTAATACTTTTTTTGAGTGTAAGAGGTCTATTGTAAGTTTTTTTTTTTTTTTTTGATAATATCGAGAAAATTTATATAGTAATGGTTATTTTTTATTTTAGCTTGACAATCGCATGCGATTCAGGGGACGTAAAGGTTATTAGTTAATTTATATTATTTTTTAATAAATAGTTTAAAAAATAAAACTTTATAATTAAGATGTATTTATTGTATTTATTCGGTCTTTCCAAATTGTGGGGTCGTTGTATGTAGTTGTGCTTTGGTTGCACGAAAAAAAGGTTTTGATTTTCTGGCAAGTTGTCCAACTCGATCACAACGTTTGTGGGCAACTCTATTCTATTTTGTGTTAATGTACGTAGTGGTCATATCATTAAAAAAAATTTAAATCAAACTTTAGAATTGTATTTTTCATATAAGTAATAGCATCTCTAAATGATTTCATTATTTATATTTTTATGTCACGTAATATTTAATATTTTTTATTAATCTTTAATGATTTAACTATCATCTATGATATTTACTTCGAACAAAAATATCGTTTCAAGTAATTTATCAATATCTTTGTGTTGTAAAGTAAATTTTGAAAATTATTTCTTAAACATAAAACAAAAACTTTTAAGACATAACTATTTTAAAGTATATTTTAAGAAAAAGAATTTAAAAATATAATTTATATTTTTTAAAAATAAAAACACAAATTAAAAAAAACATTGTGTGTTAGTTTTATTTGCCGTCGGCAAAAGTGAATCAGGCGCACATATGCGATGCTATCTTTACCCAAAATGACTTTTTCAAATAAAGTTGTACAATGAGGTTGTATCGTTTGGGTGCAAAACACCCAACTTAATTACTAACCGCATTGTACCAACGGTCGCATCGTCTATGGCCTGCATAAAATATCCCTTTTATGAAACTGCAGTATATTGAATCTGGCATCCCTTATCACAAACTACCCTGTTTTTGATTTAGCAACTCTGGGTACGACAGGCTTGTGAGAAATTTTTTAAATTTCCTTACTTCGGTTTGAAACAACAAAATTACCAAGCGCCATTTAAATATATTGTTGAACGCAGTACGCTTACCGCGGCAACATAAGTGAAGTAGAATTTTTTCTTTTTAATAAAATATCTAAATCAAAAGCACTATGGATCTATATAAATGCCTATATAAAGAGCGTTCGCAAATGTTCTCTCATCTACACAATAAAGTTAATCGTCAGACGCAAGAATCCCACCGCAATCAACAAAGACAGAATCGATTTCAATGTGCCAGGAACGTATCGATTAGTCCAAAACCACTTAAGACAAAAGTTACAGTGCAAACATGCCGCGAGAATAAAGAAAATGCAGTGAATGTTGAAAAACAAGACAATCCAGATGCTGCCCGTGTGGTTAAATTAGTTACTAATACTACAAATCCGCAAAAGATGTCAGGACAAGAGGAATTTGTTAAGCGTTATATTGAATGGAAACAAAACAAAAAGGAAATTAAACGAAAGGAAGCTATTAATAAAAAGAGACCTTTTATATCTGCTGTCAAATGCAGTAAGGAAACAACTTCATGTTCAATAGTGCCACCGGGTCATCATGAGGAATTTCGTCCTCCAGCGGGATTAAAAAATCCTTTAGGCAAAGTAAATGTATGTAATAGATGCAAAATACAAACAAGCTTTTTTTTCGCAAATAGAGCGGAAAAATTCTTGGTATTTCCATATTTTTGAAATATTAAATTGTACATAATATCACTCTAAGAGTAATGCTTAGAAAAAAATCTACTTCATAACCCTAGCTAGCATCATTCACAGGCATCTAACGCGCAATTTTTACAACAAAAAATGTTCATAATAGTAAAGAAAATAAAACTTCATTTCATTTACACGCATTAATACACTCAGTAGAAATTTTGGCACAAGTCTAGTTTAGTGGTTATATCCTGTATTTTTTTTTTTTTTTGGAGTGGTGAGTTGTTTTTGGGGTGAGATAGAAAAAATATTTTTTTGGCAATGTTTTCCGAGTTATGGAACTCCAAAGTTTTGACATTGGTATGTATGTATATAACTTTGTTATGTAGTATATATATAGGATTTCAGCAATATATATACATATATCATTTGAAAGAGTTCGAAATTCGTTAACCCATCGTGAACCTATTTAAGGATTTGCATTTTTGTTGTATTTTTTTACGTGGATTTGAAACATATATCAATTTATAAGTGACTTCTTGTTATAAAAAAAGATAGAAATCTATTAACCCATTGTGAACCTATTTAGGATATTGCACATTTGTTCTAGTTTTTTTTTTATAACTTATTTATTAATACTAGCAGATTCCAGCTCTCGAAATTCGAGTGCACATTCTAGGAAATTTTATTTTTTCAATAAATAAAGACCAAAAAGCTATGCTAATCAATTACAGCCAATTCGCAACACAAAAAACAAACTCATTTTTATTGCAAACACATTAACAAATTTAATAAACACACACATAGCATTGTATAATTTTATGTATGTGTTAGTAGCAACTTTAAATGCAATTTACTCAAAATAAAGGAAAAAAATTAAAAATCTGTAAATCTGCAAAACGACTAAAAAGAAATACCGTTCAAATAATATACGTTTGGTTAAAATCGGGATAAAACGGTAGAACAAAACATCATTCACAAGAAATCGCCTATCCTATTAATATTATACATTTTTGTATATATAGTTAATCTAACGCGCACTTTTACTAAAAAATTTTTCGTAATAGTAAAAATAAAGCTTTTAATATCCCTAAAATTTTAAGTGATGTATTTGATATTCTAGAAATAATGTATTTACAAAAAATATATATATAGGTAAAATCCTTAATATAACCGGTTGTGAAAGGGTTAAGAACTGAATAGACATCAAAATACTCGTAAATTCACATATTATATATGTAGATCATTTTATGGGATAATGCCGTGTTAAAAAAAAATACGACAAAAATGCAAAATCTCAAATAGGTACTTAATGGATTTCGAATTTCAAATCCAATACAAAATAAAGTTGTATAGAAATCGAAATCAAAGCTTTGGCGGTCCATATCTCGGATATGGGTATCGCCCCCGAAATAGTAAAGCCGAAATTTTTGCGAGATTGATTTTTTTTTAGAATAAATACAACAGTTTTGTTTATACTTATATTATACATGATTTTCATGATTATTGATGATCCCTATTTTTGAAATATTTTAAGGTTTTCGGAAATGTGAAAGGCAGACAATCTATTTATACTGTAGTGCCTACACCACCTAGAAAAACAGAGCCTACTGATAAAAATAAAATTCAAATTGCCAGAGAAGCATTTTCGACAAATGTACTTAAGCGAACTTTATTTACCAATCAATTTGAAAATAAAAAACCTAGTGCACCAGCAACCCTTAAAAATGTATCAAAAAAAGACAAAAATCCAACAACGAGCACAAAAAAAATAATAAAGGATCAACCATCTACAAGTAAAGGTGTGACAGCAAAACCTGAAGCTAAACCTAAATCAACGTTAAAAAACTTGGTAACAACATTGGAAACCCCAGCAACGAGTACTAAAAAATTAATAAAGGATCAACCATCTTCAAGTAAAAGTTTGGTACTAAAACCTGAAGCTAAACCTAAATCAAAGTTAAAAAACTTGATAACAACATTGGAAACCCCAGCAACGAGCACTAAAAAATTAATAAATGATCAACCATCTACAAGTTTGACACCAAAACCTGAAGGTAAACCTAAATCAACATTAAAAAACTTGGTAACAACATTGGAAAGACCTAAATCAACAGTTGCAAAACCAATAGAAAAAAGGAAACTAAACATGCCACCAAAAGCTTTAAATATGCCACCCCCGACCCTACCACCATCGAGGCCAATTGTTAAAAAGCTACAAATAAATAAAAAAACGGAAGAACAACCAACTACAAAACGAGATGGAGCTGCTGGTAAGGTGAAAACTCTGGCATCCAAACTCATGACAAATACAAAACCCGCTAGGAAGAGTCCTCTCAAAAGTGGTGGAGCTCGATTGGCCCAAAGTCTTAAAGCTAAAAAACAAGTGAAGGATCCAAAGCAATTAAAAAATATAACTTCATTACAACTGAATGGGAAAAAACTTTTAAATGTAGCTACCAATTGTGAACCGGCTGCAGGAATGATTATTCAAACGCCAAAAGATTTTACACAACTAAATCCTTTCGAAGAATTTGTGACCTCTACAAAATTGCGAACTTCTAGTCAAGTAACAGAGGATTTAGAAGGTAAAAAAAGCCCAACAGAAACTTCAGCAAAAAGATCACATGGTAATTTTTCTGCTAAAAGAATTCTTTTAGATGATATAAATCCTATTCTTGATGTACAGGAAAGTGATAAACAAAAGGAACCAAATTCCAAAGAATTGAAGGTTTTAGAAAAGGTTTCAAATAAATTTAATTTTATTAGATATTCTGAAGTAAATGTGTCATATGATTGTGATAATCACAATGATGAGAATGTCAACGAAGTTGTCAAAGAAAATGAAAATAATGCAACTTTGTTGGAAGGAGGCAAAACAGTCATTCAAACCTCTCCATTAAAAGATGAAATAACACCAACTAAATCTGACACGGAGGAAAGAGCGGCTAATTATTTGAGTCCATTTGTTAGCGTAACCCGAGGAAAAGTTAGTTTGAAAAAGGAAACAGAAAAGCGTAATAGTGTTTATTTGCAAAATACTTTGGAAAATGACGACACTGTCAAAGAATATCCTGTAACCGAATCACCGAAATACCCTGTACAAGTACGAAGGACTTTGGAGGCCGTACGCTATTTTCGTAAACAGTTGCAAGATGAAATTGCTAGACTAACACAACTTTGTGATGTTTGGGAATCGTATAAAAATGAAAATTTTGAAAAAATTCAAAATGCTAATGGCGAGGATATGATAAATGTTGCTATTGGCCAAACCAGATTGTTAACTAGCAAGAAATTTATGCAGTTCAAGGGTTTAATCGATAGGTGTGAGTCTGGAGCCACGGGAATCAATGCGGTGCCTTATGATGGTGGTGAAGCTACCAAATCTATTACCGCCGGGGATTTAGAAGGTTTTTGGTCAATGTTGGGTATACAAGTAGACAATCTGGATAAGCGTTTTGATAATTTAAATCGTTGGAAATCAAATAATTGGCAAGATCCCGATGAAGTCCAAATGAAAATTAAAAAGAATCTTACAAAAGTAACGAAAGCTAAAGCAGCAACTATAACTGCTAAAGCTAAACCGAATTCTGCTTTACAACAAATGTTGCGTAATATGCGAAAAATATATAAAAATGATAATAGAAATACCGATATGATTTTAACTCCCTCCAAATTGAAACACGCAAGGCTATCTACAAGTAATAATACTGTACGTAAATCTTTAGATACAACAAATTCACCCGGGCGCTTATCAATAATTGTAAAAGATCGTAAATATTTCTCTCCAGCTGCTACGGTACTTTCAGTATCATCACCGAATCGCAAATCTTTAATATTACGTAGAAAGTCTTCGCAAGATTCGCCAGATTCTCCTAGGATGCAGAAGGTTTCAAATTTTTCTGAAGATTTACGCAAAACTGTTTTAAGAGGAGGATGTGATGAAAATCATCCGAAAACGCCTCAATCACCAAGTTCTCCACTTGTAAATGGTCGAAAATCTATTTTAAAAACGCCTGGTACTGCCAAAACTAGACTTAGAAACGTTATATTTAATGAAAAGTTACGTGTGAAAAAATTCAATTTTTTCTTACCTGATGACGATTCATTAAATTTAGATGCTGAGAGCGAAACTAACAACACGCATGAAGAAGATTTGGCGAAAAGTGTTGAAGGTACGTTTTGAAAAGAAAATTTTAATTTGGTTAATTTTTTTTTTTTTTTTTTTTTAGATGTAACACAGACTGAAGATGCTCCTCGTACTTTATCTTTACGTAACCGTAAGGTACGTTTGCGTCCCTCTTGTGAAATTGTTATACCAATAAGAAAGTAAGACTATTGATTGATTCGTTTATTTTGTAGTATATAACAAACTTTATAAATTCATATACATTTATATATTTTAAGCATTGATATTTAAGCGTTATTTAAAATTTGTACAATTTCTTTTATAAATACATTAATATTTCTTTAATTTTTTATATGTATTGGCAATTGATTATAAGTATTTTAATATTTGTAAAAAAGTGATCTTTGCATTGTGTTGTTTGTTATTCGCTGTAATTTGAAGTCTTGATAGTACCTCTCCAACATACATTATTTGTACACATAAATATTGTGGCGCACATCTCATCTTAACCTTTTGTGTATATACCAGAGTATTTAAGTCAAGTCTTTGCCGGATTGTAAGCCACTTAAGACAATTTAACATATGATTTATTGGTGTATATCAGTAGTATCTTAATATACATCGCATTGTTTTGCATTTGTTTTGCAGTTTCTGAAGTCTAATTATTTGTTGTTCTGTGCAGCCAGTATATATAATAGTTGAGCCAAATTCAAAGTGTGGTTTAATTATTTTATTATATAAATATATTACAGTGGTTATTGATACGCAGTCTTTAAAAAAACCCTATTTTTCCCAATCTTTTTACAAATATAATCAATGTGCTCTTTAAATTCTGGTCCTGGTCCTGGACTAGTAGAAACCATTTCATTTCTTTGTCTCATACCATATTTTGTAGATTTATCTGTCTAATGTTTCAAATGCTCTTTTGAGGTCTAGGAAAATTGCTTATATTATTTATATCTATTTTTTTCATCTGTTTAGCACATAGTTTACAGCAGTTTCACACGAGTTTGTATTACGGAAACCTGATTGTTATTTAGAGAAAAAATTTTTTTCTCTAGTTAATGCTCCAATTGTGCTTTCACAACTCTTTTCAATTATTTTTTTTTCACAAGTTTTTAGTGTGTTTTTTTTTTTTTCTGTAGGAGTCACCATCGTTTCTTTACTATCGGGAAAAATGCCTGTTTCAATCCATTTAATTAATTGTAATTAAACATATATTATTACTTTGCTTATAATATCCCAATTATTAAGTATAACATTAATTGTTACTTTATTAAAGTCAGGTTTATTATTTATTACACGAAAATTTAATGTTTTAGTTATCACAGGGAATATACATATATACATATTGCACATCTTCTATAAAAGTAAATTATTCTTATATTCTATTTGATTAAATATCACAGGTTGTTCTTTCTTTAGGACTAGTTTATTAATCTGTTTCCACATATGTTTTATCTTTTTCTTGGACCATCTTAGTCTGGTAAACATTTCTGATTATTTTGTTATTATTCCACGCATAGTAGGTAATCGATATTTTAGCTATTCTATATTTTTGAATTTTCTCCATGTTTCAGATTTCTCAGCTCGATAGTGAACCATTTATTTGTACATTTTTGAGTTATACTCTTTTTTTTAATTGTAAGTTTCTTTATTGCGTCTTTAATGCAGTTATCTAGTAGATTCACATTGTTAATTAAATCGTTGTTTTGATTTATATTAACTATTGGAAATAATTCATCTCTAAATAGTCTTATTATATTTGAAATATTTTATTTTAGTCCATTTTTTTTCGTATCTGTATTTAACCGTGATATCAATTGATATTTTATTTGTATTGCTACTTTTGACATATATATTATCCATATTTCTTATAAGTAATCAATTAATGTTTTTGATCTTTTTGTAATTCTCGTATAATCTTCAACAATTTGCTTAAGATAATTATCACAATTCTGTTTTTTTTATACTCCTTTCGAGTATGACGCTACAATTATTCTCATTAATCTCTTCAATTGTTTCTTAAAATATTTCACATTCACTATTGTTAGGTGATATGTGTACCAACATAATTATTAATAGTATATTTTTATATTTAACAATATTTAAAGTCTTACTTTTTCTAAAATTTTCTGCACCTTCCAGTGATTTTTATCATAAACACTGACAACACCTGTTCTCTTTGAATTTTAAAATGTTATACATATGTTCATATCCGTTTAATAATATGTTAGCTTCATTCATATCTTTTGTAATAAATGTGACAGTATTATAAATTCGGTATTTTCAATTGCAGCGATATCTTTGGTTTGACCAAAATTGTTTAATGAATGTTGATAATGTCACAGCTAAATTAAGATAAATTTTTTGTTTTTGTGTTGTATTTTTAATTGTTTGGTTAATAAAAATGTAAAAAAAAAAATAAAAATAAATTGGTTTGAGTCGTTTATTTTGTGGGTGCTGGTGGATTGTGTCCTAGTGTGTTGTCTGTTTTAGTCTAGTATCGATCAGTTATCAACTCATTAACAACGAATATCAGTTTTTGTTATGAATAAATAATCAGGTTTAATTATTTATTTGGAATCAACATTGCTATACACAAGCATGTCATTCATTTCGTTCTGAATTGATTTTAATACAAATTTTTTTACATTTGATAATTTGCTGTCTTAATTTAGCAATAAAATTTGTTTAAAAGTATTAATTTATTTGTACACCTATTCTTAAAAATATGTTCTGAATTGTTTTTTGAAGTAAAATATATTAAAACAAGTAAGAAAATTATATAACTATGCGTATAGAGAATTGGTCCAAGTAATTGGGTACAGAAAATAAGCTTAAACCAAATCTGATTGCAATTTTTTATTAATATTTTTGCCTGCTTATCTGCAAAAGTTCATATCATATGGTATATTTATATGGGGACTAGGTCCAACTGTGGACCGATCCTGACCATATTTGGTAAAATCATTAATTTTTTTGCAAAGCATATACATACCAACCAAATTTGAGAAAAATCTGTGCAACAGTTTTGTTTGCTTTTTTGGAGATTCATGAATTACCCTGCAGGGTTTACATTTGATCTACAGATGAATGGATGTAATAAACACACACAAACTCAATTTGACCGATATATATATGACAATTTGGATCTTATGGCATGTTAAGTCGATCTCATAGGGGTCATTTGTATGGGGACCAATGGCGTTCGTCTTATTGCCGATAGAAGTTTATGTACCTAATTTCATCAAAATATATTCATAATGACATGGAGGGTTATTATGTTATTCAATTCGAAAGAAAAAATTTACGGATTCGTACAAATTGTACTTTGTAGTACGCTTTCGTACTATTATTTCCATCTCAATTTTCGAAAGAAAATTCCTCTCGAAATATTTTCGTTTCGAATCGAATTGCATTATAACTCCCCTGTAATTTTAGTACATAGACACGCGGTTTGACGGACGGACGGACATCGCTAAATAGACTCAGAAAGTAATTTCAATCGATCGGTATAATTAAAGATGGGTCTAGGTTAAATATTTTTGGTAGTTACAAACATCAGCACAAAGTCTGGCTACATAGTGGGGGTGAACGGGCTTATTCCGTTTTACGTTTTCTGAAAAAGCACAATATGGATTCAGTTCCACTAATAGTTTTGAAAATCCTTTCATTGCGTTTCAGCGTGTTGGTATCAGTTCGTAAACTTTAATTATAAGGAAATATTTAAAACATTGAATAGAAAAATGTATGAACATGTAATCGTCGGATCATGCACTTCACAAATAATAACATTTTTTTTTATCGATTGACATATTTAATATTGGTTTGGTATTCAAATTTATATTTAAGAAAGAGTTTTATTAAAATTAAACCAAAAAAAGACATTTTCAAATACAACTCTGTTGGTAACAGCAACGGTGGATATTCATGAAAAGGTAGTATTTATAATAAGCACCTTTTACAAACAAAGTTCCTTAATCTGTTATAAATCTGAAATACAAGTTTCTTATTAAATTCGCTATTAAATATTTAAAACATAAATTAAAAATCAATATTGTAAAAATTTTAAAATTACAAAAAAATTCCCTTTTTCCTGTTTTATATGCAGTGGTACCAACTTTGACATACTCGACAATACAACCCTAATTTGCTTATAACACGAATGTCATCATAAAGCACACAAATCCATTTCAATAATAAAAGAAAAAAATTTCCTTCTACACACCATTATTACAGCAAAAAAATATTTTGAAAAATTATTCAAATTACATTCAATAAAAATGTGTTAAAACTTTTATAAACTATACAAAATTTAGTAATTAAGTTAAAAGTGTAAAAACGCGTTCAACTTTTTGCATAAAAACGCGCTCATTTTAACGCTGAAAATTAGTGGGGTCGCTCTCCAAAAAAAATCACGTAGTGCAGCAGTGTTTACTTATTTTGATGAACATTTAGCTTTATATTGCAATTATTCATTTAAAAATTAACTATAAATAAACAAAAATTAATCTAAAATTCTAACAAAATGGATACCAGTAATAATATGGGTAAGTTCTGACAATAAGAAAACAGTATGATTATTTGCATTTCAAATTGAATTTTCAATTATAAGTTGTTGCCTGTACCACTATGGTTCACAGTTGAAGCTTAAGCAAGAAGGAAAAATGATAAGTATCTTGTTATAATATTTACGATTTAATGTAATTGTTATTAAAAACATGATAAATTTTGTTGATTTTGTTTATGGTCGCAAGTTTTTGTTAAATATTTAGCTTTTTTTGTCAATCATTGCGTGTTGGCCAACGGCCAGTCAGTTTTTGTTAACGGGATTTGTTCTTAAATTTCATTATAAAAATAAAATTATTGTAATTTTATTTGTCTAAATTTAGCAATATGCATTAAATTGTTTTTATTTTGAAGAAAATTTATGAATTTCTTATAAAAAAAAATTGTTTTTTACTTTTATCATTCATTGCCTCCAATTTTTTTTATATGGAAGTGTTGCCGTATTTTGATTTAATTTTAAATGCCACCTTAAATTTCCCTTTTATTTAGTAACTTTCCAATCTGGCAACAATGTAACATATGGGAGGGATTTTTTTTTAGTTATTTGCATTTGACGTTTTTCTTTGCCTTTTTTGAGGGTTAGTTTACGCAATTGCCTGCATTTTTTTCTTTGAGAAATCCAAGAAAATTGTAAAATTTTCTAGTCTATAATAAAAGAATATAAAAAAGGTAAGTTAAATATATTATTAAAAGATTTCCTATTTATTTTCATATACATATATTTTTTAAAATTTCTAGTTATTTATCAGTCCAGCATTATGTCTGCTCTATGTGCTGTTCGTCACGCTAGCGGTGTGGTGGTCCCTTCAGTATTGGGAAGATGTTCTACTCTAAGACGAGCTCTTAGCACTGCACGTTTAGTGCGTTTGGCTCGAGGATCTCCTGCGGCTTTAATGCAATTTCAACGTTTTACGCCAATGTCAGCCACCACACAAGGATTCCAACAATTTGTTCGTGAATACGCTGCGGAGAAAAGAGTATTCGAACGTACTAAACCTCATTGCAATGTTGGTACTATTGGCCATGTAGATCACGGCAAGACAACATTAACGGCTGCAATTACTAAAGTATTGGCCGATAAACAATTGGCTGAAAGCAAGAAATACAATGAGATTGATAATGCGCCCGAGGAAAAGGCCCGTGGCATTACTATTAATGTAGCACATGTTGAATATCAAACAGAAACTCGTCATTATGGTCATACTGATTGTCCCGGTCATGCTGATTATATTAAAAACATGATAACTGGTACCGCCCAAATGGACGGTGCTATTTTGGTAGTGGCAGCTACTGATGGTGCTATGCCTCAGACCAGAGAACATTTATTGTTGGCCAAGCAAATTGGCATTAATCATATTGTTGTATTTATCAATAAAGTTGATGCTGCCGATCAAGAAATGGTGGATTTGGTAGAAATGGAGATACGTGAATTATTATCCGAAATGGGTTATGATGGCGATAACATTCCCGTTGTTAAAGGTTCTGCTCTCTGTGCTTTAGAAGATAAAAACCCAGAAATTGGTTCCGAAGCAATCCTTAAATTATTGGATGAAGTTGATAACTTCATTCCCACACCGGCTCGTGAATTGGACAAACCTTTCTTGCTGCCTGTTGAAAATGTATATTCCATTCCTGGTCGTGGCACCGTTGTTACAGGACGTTTGGAAAGAGGTGTTGTTAAAAAAGGCAATGAATGTGAATTTGTGGGCTACAATAAAGTATTGAAATCGACTGTAACCGGTGTAGAAATGTTCCATCAAATCCTAGATGAAGCCCAGGCTGGTGATCAATTGGGTGCATTAGTAAGAGGTGTTAAACGCGATGAAATAAAACGCGGCATGGTCATGTGTAAGCCAGGCAGTGTTAAGGCTTTAGATCAATTGGAAGCTCAGGTCTATATTCTATCCAAAGAAGAAGGCGGCCGTACAAAACCCTTCATGTCGTTCATACAATTACAAATGTTCTCACGTACCTGGGATTGTGCTGTACAAGTTCAAATACCGGACAAGGAAATGGTTATGCCTGGCGAAGACACCAAACTCATTTTACGTTTAATACGTCCTATGGTCTTGGAACAAGGGCAACGTTTTACCTTACGCGATGGTAGTCTTACTTTGGGTACTGGTGTCGTTACCAAATGTTTAGCCCCCTTATCAGAACATGAACGTACATCCTTGACAGAAGGCAAAAAGGCCCGTGAGAAGAAGCAAGTTGCTAAAAAGTAAATTTTTCTTAGCATCTTGATTTTTTTTTGTTAAGTAATCCTATTTTTAATTTGTTTGCTTACATTCTGTAATTGGCAATTGTCGAGTTCTATAAAAGCATTTCATGTACTTTATAAGGTATGATTAATTTGCTTAGAATTTGTTGGCCTTAATTTTTCTAAGGGCTTTAAACAAGAACAATAACAGTGTTTTTTTATTTCTATATATATATTAAGTAAGAATTGAATTATTTTTTCTGAGAAAATTAATTGAATAAATTCAAAATATTAAACTACAAACAACAAAATATAAGCGTTTTATTATAAATAAGTGTTCAATCATATGAAGCAGAATCAAACTCCATTTGTACTTTTGGTATTTTTTGGTTTATATATATATTTTTTTGTAAAAATTTTAGATTCCCTTGATGACTCTACTACTTTGCCAGAATTAAGTTTTGATGATCTCTTGGATCCGTCGCCTATAAAAAGAACTAGTAAATCAACTATTGATGATGACCCTGTAGACATACCTTTTGAGCGTAAAAATCGAACTGATGATAGCCTTAATACACCTGGACCTAAAAAGCCACCTATGCTACAAAAAAGTATCATTAACTCAACAAAAGTCATAGCTGGAGAATCAAAAATTTCAACGCCTACAAGAACAAGTCTGATTAAACCGGGAAATAATAAAAATACAATTCTAAACATTGCAAAAAATAACGTTAATAGCAATTCAAGCGCCGCATCGGGGCCAATATTGCTAAACACAAGTAATGTATTGCCTAAGACGGCCACACAAATTGCGAAAAGCTCAATCAAAATAACACCAAAACCTACAGGTGGATCTACAAATGTATCATTAGCTGGTAAAACAGCTGTAAGAACTTCTAGTGGACAAATAATTTATATACAAAAAACTTCAACAGCGACAAGTAACACTAAACCGAGTCCATCCGAAACGATGTTAACTAAACCTCAAACATCGCATTTAGGTGGCAGTGGTGGATCAAAACCCATGACTATCCAAGTCCTTCGAACGGCAGATGGAAATTATGTGCCCATTAAGAATGCTACATCTGGAACAAATGGTAAAAATACCACCTTAACACTTTCGCCGACAAGTTTGGCTGGCAAGAAAATTATAACTTCGACCGGAGGAAAAGTTGTGATTAAAGGTCCCTTAAAGACTTCTGATGCAACAAGTGGTTCCACAGGTGCAACGACAATAACTACAAATGCTTTAACTGGTGTTAAAACTATGGTAAGACCATCGACTTCCACAGCAGCATCAACCGGACAAGGTGGCAATCAGAAACATATATTTGTGCAGGGTTCACATGGTAAACCGATTATAGTATCAAATCAAAGTATTGTTAAAATACCACAAACCACCACGACAACAGCTACAGCAGCACAAGGAAGTACTTCTTCTGCAAACACTACGGGTTCGGGACAATTACATGCTATAAAAATACCGGGTAGGCTAGGAGTACAATATGTGCGAGTCCTACCGACTTCAAAAATTTCCGGAAAACCTTTTACTAGTGTTACAACATCATCAACGACATCAACAACTGCACAGGCTGCAAAAACTGTAAACACTTCTAAACCACCAGTCAATATTTTAAATTCCTCTTTGCCACACAAATTTACGCTAGTCCAAAAGGTACAAAAAACTATAGTTACCGTACCCACTTTAAGGCCTTTAAATGATGATAAAACAAAACACCAAACACAGACGCAGCAGCAGTCCCTTATAAAACCTCAACAAACATTGCTAAATGCCGCAAACAGCAACTCCAATCAATCGTTGATCAGAAAACATAAAATTTCTGAAATTAATTCAGAAATACAACGTGTAACTACAACTAGCGATAATGCAGGCCCCCCAGAAATAAAAAAATCTACTCCAAACAATCGAATTGTAGTTATATCGAACGGTACAAATATTCAACCGAAAATTCTTAATAGTATACAACAACCTGGTCGGGTCACTGCTACTTCTTCCACCACTGCCAGTGGTACCATGGTGCAGGGCACCAAAATAAGTCAAATAAATCCTTCTACAACAACATCAACATCATCACCATCGACGACCAGTAATAAATTGTACACCGTACTGAAACCGGGAACATTTGAACAAAAAAATTCTAAACTTTTTAGCGTGTTGAAAACTTCAAACAACAATCCACATGTAGCTT